>OZ022501.1:90222179-90666245 GCA_963989385.1 Ctena decussata
GTGCAGTGATAACTTGTACCAGTATGCACATCAGGCCTGGAGGTTATAAAACTTGAGTACATTTTCAAACTCAAAATAAAGCACACTGATTGGCTGCTTCCGAGCATGCGCTCGGAAGCAGCCAATCAGTGTACTTTCGAGTTTTAGATTAATCTTAAGTTTTATTACCTCGAACCATGGCCTGCTTATTTAATGCATATATGTACACCAGCATGTTTCCGCCATTGTTTCAAAGGGACACAACTTTGGTGACCTCCTGTTTGCTTTCAAAGGCAATGAGACCCAAAAAATGGTCTACTCTTAAAAGAAAGACTTTGCATCCACAGGAGAAAATTCTTTCCATTAAGAGTTGACTCCCATTGGAGAGGCAAAAAGACGAAAACAACAGTTTCTGCCCCTGAGATAGTACCCATTCATCTATGCAAGCAGAAAAGACTGACTGGACTGCAGATGTGCAGGCTGATCTGTCTTCACTTTTAGACATGCACACTTTCTCAATGCACAGCTAAAACCTTTATGCTGCAAATACAGTGCACTATTTCTCACTCTAATAGCTGCTGTACTTAAGGTTATCATGAAATGGACACCCCTCAAATACAGTCAGAGACTGTAATTATTGCAACTACCCAAAAGCTCTTCAGCTAGTAATAGACTGCACCAGCATCCTGGTGTCTTACCACTTCAGATTCCCAGTGCCTATTTTGCACCACAGAATGTACTTAAACCACCTATTATCAAAAGTTTTTTCAAGTCTCTTCATCACTGCTCCAACTATCAGCAGTGGCAGAGGGTCTTTGTTCAGAGGTTACTGTCTCTGCTTCAGGCTCTTTTAATTTATCTTTTCTTTTCACCACTTCACGGCTTTTCATGTTCATTTTTGGTTCCCAGACTAGAATATTTCTGTCACTCCCTGCACTGTATACTTCTTGATAATCTGGATGATATATACAACTATTTACATGCGAATAATGACCACGTAGTCTATCAATTTCTTTTCCTGATTTGATGTCCCACACATCAATTTCACTTCTGTCTGGCATGTATATCAAGTCTGGTGATGATCCACTAGAGATTGCAAACTGAATGTTTCTCTTTCCTGTGTTAGGAAGTCTGTTAAAACCCACTTTTGTCTTTTTCCCTGTTGAAGTGTTCCACATATGAACTCTCTGATCAGTACCAAGTGACACAAGATGTAAGCCATCTGCAGTAAACTGAAGTCCATTCACTGGTCCACTGTGTGAAGTCACAGCTAAAACAAGAAATGTTACAGTGTGTAACAAATGCCCCCGAAGGCCCCTATCGCCTGGTATTTGATCCCTGTCCTTTGACTGTGGACTTGACCTTGGTTATGGGAACCTAAATTTTGTGCATGACACAACTTACCATTTTAATTTACCTTTCTGTAAAATTTGATTAAATTCGCTTCAGCAGTTTTTGAGACAGCTTGGACACAAGATTTGTAAGAGACAAACTTATGACCTTTGACTGTGACCTTGACCTTGGTTGTGAGAACCTAAATTTTGTGCATGACACAACTTCTCATTTTGGTTGACCTTTCTGTAAGATTTGATTCAATTCGCATCAGCAATATTTGAGATATCTTGGATACAAGATGTGTAGGAGACAAACTTATGACCTCTGATTGTGACCTTGACCTTGGTCATGGAAACCTAAATTTTGTGCATGTCACATCTTCTCATTTTGGTCTACCTTTCTGTAAAATTTGATTCAATTCACTTCAGGGGGTTTTCAGTTATTGATGACATACAAGACAAACTTATGACTTTTGATTATGACCTTGACCTTGGTCATGGGAACATAACTTTTGTGTACAACACACCTTCTCATTTTGGTCTACCTTTCTGTGAAATTTGATTTAATTCACATCAGCGGTTTTTGAGTTATTGTGGAAACACGATTTGGAAGGGTCAAACCTATGACCTTTAATTGTGACCTTGACCTTGGTCATGGGAACCTAAATTTTGTGCATGACACACCTTCTCATTATGGTTTACCTGTCTGTGAAATTTGATTCAGTTCACTTCAGGGGTTTTTGAGTTATTGTGGACACACGATTTGTAAGGGTCAAACCTATGACCTTTGATTGTGACCTTGACCTTGGATATGGGAACCTAAACTTTGTGCGCGACACACCTTCTCATTATGGTTTTCCTTTCTGTGAAATTTGATTCAATTCACTTCAGAGGTTTTTGAGTTATGGCGGACACACGATTTGTAAGGGTCAAACCTATGACCTTTGATTGTGACCTTGACCTTGGTCATGGGAGCCTAAATTTTGTGCACGACACACCTTCTCAATTTGGTCTACCTTTATGTGATATCTGATTAAATTCCCTTCAGCGGTTTTTGAGTTATGGTGGACACACGATTTGTAACGGACGGACGGACGGACAGACGGACGGACGGTGCGATTTTAATATGCCACCCGAAGTTCCTTCGGGGGCATAAAAATAATGACTGAAATGAGCTGCGACACGCCAAAACCAACAATGTGGTTGTGCGTCCAGCGAAGACTCAGATCAGCCTGGACATCCGCCTATTTTGATCAGACTCTTCATTAAGTGCTCAAAGGGTAGCTAAGAGTCTAAGCTACCTCCATGCGGACAGCGAAGATTCTGGTCAGACTGGGTGGATGCCCAGGCTGATCTGAGTCTGCGCTGTGCGCACAACCACATTATTGGTTTTCTCGCGTCGCGGCTCAAATATTAAAACGTTAAAAGCATTACTAAATTGAAATCCTATACAGTGCCCCAAGTATGGTGGATGAGTAGCTGGATACCCAAGGTTTGGTTGGGGTAGGCCAATGACCCGGGTACAAATTTACAATGCTAATTATAGAAAGCATATACAGTCAAACCTGTCTTAAGGTGTCACTCAAAGTATGGACAAAAACTGGCTGCTTAAGACAGGTGACCCCTTAATACAGGTTCATTTGCACTGTATTTTGGTCCAAGGGACCCAGAAAAAGAATGCTGCTTAACACAGGTGATCCCTTAATAGGGTGACAACATAAGCAGGTTTGACTGTATTAAATATAATTCCAAGCAATAATTCTAAGTCACTCATTAAATGACGTCAGAAAAGCTCGTTTTAAGGTAGAAGCAAACAGTCAGCCAAATAATCTTTTTAATATTGGGAGGTGAGAAAAATAACCAATCAATGGTGTCCAGTGGGGATAGGGATCCAAACCCTTGGGTCAACCGTTCAAGTGGCAGAGCCTGGTTTCCTACTTGAACGACAGACTCTCAGGTTGAGGTCTCCTTATCCACACTGGCAATCAATGATAGATTCTATTTTTCCCTTTCATGAAATATTTACTTCCCCTAGCTATATTATTAAAGGGAGGTAATCCTGTGATACCTCCAGCTACTGGATTACTTACTGTAATTTGCTTTAGGCTTGTTAGGAGGCTTTCCATTATACTGGTCAAACACAACCAAACTACCTTTGGCATTCCGGATATCCCACAGGAATACTCGGTTGTCCAAGCTGAAATGTACAAATAGTTTCAGAAAACGAGAGTATTACATGATAATCCTAAGACAATTTTATTTATTTAATAAAAATGAAAGTTGTGACCCCCCATTAGAACCACATTGATGAAGCAGTTCATATAAGGTTTTGCAAATTAGTTTATGAAGAATTAACAGAAAGCATTGTAAAATTATCCTCATTTTGCTGTGATGGTTCTACTGAGGGGTCACAACATGTTTTTATAGAAATTTGACAGAGTTCATCTTGAAATTACCATCTAATGCCACCATTATCACATTTTCTATTGCAAAATTTTTGAATTTATTTCATGAGATGATGTTACTTGTCACACTTAATATGTTTTAGGAGAAAAAAATATAAAAGAATATAAAATGTAGATTTTTTTTTTTTTAGTTTTTAATAATACGAATTACTCAAATGACATCATAAGAGTCCTTGCATATTTTCAGCTAATTAAAAATTAAATTTTTTATAACGTTTTAACCCTTTGGAATTTTTTCTAGCTTTTAGATGACACAATACCATATATTTCCAGTGATTTCAATGCATGTTGAACTTGAAAAACAGTAGGAGAGGAACCAAATAAGTATTTATGCTTCCCAATCCTGCTAAATTTATACATTCACAATGTATAGTTGAATTATGTGAAATTTGAAATAAAATATGTTTTGAACCAAAAACAGCACAGTAGCCCTTTAAGGCATACATATTTGGGTAACAAAATCAGGCTGAATATGCTCTAGTCACTTTGTCCTAATTGTTTTGTGTGCTGATAGTTATAGGAGGAAAGTCTAATTGTATTTTTTTCTATAACATGGCAAGCCATGCCTCTCTTGCTTCAAAAGTCTGTATAACAAAGACAGTACCTCCCCGAGGCAAGCAGGAACTCATTATTGGGTGCCCATTTCACCGACATAACAGACTGTCTGTGACCCTTCAGTGTATGTGTTGATGATCCCGACTTCAGGTCAACCAGCTTCAAGGTGGAACTGTTACTGCCCACGGCAATTAGGCAGTGTTTGGTAGCAACTGGTGACAAGTGGTGACAGTAAACAATACCACTGAACTCATACTCATCAGCAGGCTGGAATATATAAATAACTCGAGTGACAAGGTAATCTTGATAAGATACTTATAAGTCAAGTCAAGGAATACTTTGTATGATAATTATAAGAGAAGTTTCTTATTTCACCATAAAATGCAAGTCTGCATAAGAACTGCCCAGAAAGTTCTACAGAGGAAAACCTCAGACCTGCCAAGGCAATTCTAACAAGACCTGCCCACAACAAAATAGCCTGCCTGAAAGGGCCTTGCCCACCACATAAAAATCTTTAACCGAAACATCCATTTATCCCTATGTCAATGCAAATGCCAAAGCCAAATTTAGCCAATGCCAGTGTAACACCTATAGCTCCTCTGTACTTTATACAACAAGCTCATGAGAGGCAAAAACATACATTTTGAAAAAGAAGTAAGAAAATATCTAGGAAAATCTCCTTTTATGGAGTTCTAGATAATGTATGGAAAGCTTCTATTAGCTACATACGACAAAAGTTTCTAAATCTATATGTCCATTACAATTCTGGCATTTGTATCAAAGAATTAATATCAATAAATCTGGTATATGCAGCAAGCATAAGAGATTTAGGCAATGCTGACCCAAACTTCAGACAATGTCCCTGACATTTGGACAACCTTGGGTGAACGTTGGACCAACATTGTGTGCTTACTGGTTATATTCTATTCATAAGTCTATCATAAATTAACAATGAATATATACTCAGCGTCAATGAAAACGCACCAGTTTAGAACTTATGGCACATTATGTTCTTTTAATGTTTGGTTTTATGTAATAGACAATTTGGTTAATCTTTATTTTCTTGTATTGAGAAAGAATGTTTGCAAATTAAATTTCGTTCATCAGTGGGTGCTATCAAGCGTGACGTCAATACTGACTTATTTGAAAACAGTTGATATCAAATGACACATTTAAAGCGTAATAAATCCATATTTCATGCTCTGCCAGACTCTTGATTGCAAAAGAATCGTTTATTGGAAGGTCTCTTCACATAAAATCCACTTTTTCTCCATTGAATTATGACGCGGTTCGGCGAATAAGGGTGACGTTATCCAGGTAACGTCATGCTCTGGCTGAGTAACGGTTGACGTTTGCCCCACAGAATTTCTGAAATTTTGTTTCTACTACTTATCTCACCATTTTGGGTTGCAAAAAGTATCAAATTTACCTTTAGTTACATTTGTCTGCCCTTGTTTGATGAACATGACAATAAAGTGACGTTCATATCCAAATCACTTTGTTGCATTCGGTGGTCTGGATTTCTTTTCTATGGCGTTTTGATAGGGTATCTATACTCTAGCAAAATCCATCACTGAGGAATTGCCGCCATGTGAAATTATGGTAGAATTCCGTTTTTCTTGATTTCAGAGCTTATTTTACGTCACACACTCACAGCGTACCTTCAGGCAGAATGACATCATGGGCGTAATAAGATGATCCGCTATGATAGCTATACCCTGTTGATATAGTATGATCATTGAATTTAAGCAAAAATTTTACAGTTTTTGACTGGTGTGTTTTCATTGACGCTGAGTATATAAACAATGAATAAATACTGACATGATTCTACAGCTACAATAAAACCAAGCAAAATATGGTTACCGTCTGAAACTTCTGACGATGCATGAACTGAAGAAGGATATATTTTTATTTTGATATGTGTTTTACTTTACAGCCCTTTCAAGAATATTTGATTTGTATCAAGCCAATTGTTAAGCAGAGTCACTCTGCTTAACAATTGGCTTGATATAAATCAAATATTCTTGAGCCCGAGGTGGACAAAAAAACAAAGCTCCCGGGGAAACCCACCTAAAACTCCACAAGCAGATCATGTCTTTCTCACTTGTGCCCTGAGCAAGACTCAAACCCACAGCTGTGACAGACCCAATGTTAAAGAGTTAGTGCTCTTATCCACTAGGCCACGGAGGTACATTAAACTGGGAGAAGGACAAAAGTCTATGAAACCTAAATTGCATGAAGAATGCTATCACAACGATGACAAGCAATGATTTAAGAAATAATTTTTCCTTACCCATGAATAATCGCAGATTAACATGTTGTTGAAGGGCAGATCACAAAATATTAATTCACTAGGGCAGCAGGCCGGAGTGAATTGATATTCGTATCTGCCTGACAACACGTGTGTTAATCTGTGATAATTTACCAGGAAGGAAAAATTATTTTGATTCTAACATTATATACAATCAAATTGCATGGATACTGCGACATTTTCTAATGGACTCTATTAAGGCTGACATCGCCAGAAGTTAAATGTTAACATTCGAAGTCATCAAGGTGCGAAATGCGCATGCCAAATGTTAACAACGTGATTTATCACAAATTTTCACACGGCACTGCTTCCAATAGGCTCAATGGAGAAAACGTTAACGTCATGTTAGAACACTAAATATATTAAGTGCTGCTTGCACTGGCTCAACACTTATGTTTCAAAGGCTCTGGATTGACTGACTAATGTTGCTTCTGACATACCGTAATTTTTCATGTTAAAAATGTGTCATCTTATTGTCATGGTCAGTTTTAACCACAGAAGCCACGCCTAGATATACATGTTTATCATATGAAGTCGCTTTTATGCAGTGACTAATGTCAAGCCGTAAAAATCATATGACCGTATGTGAAATAACACTTTGGGGCGTACACTTAACATCATTGACGTCCATGTCAACAATGAGTTGTCTTATTGAAATAATGTTCAGTTCAATGGCATTAAAATCATATTTTAAAGGATCATATGATAAACAGATTCTTACACTTGTGGTCATTTTATATGAAATTTATGAAGGCTCGTTTCATAAGTTTCATATGAAATGACCACTCCTGTAAGATCCACTATATATAAAAAATGTTATCCAAAAATTATCATCAATCAAACAGTTCCCTTATCTGGAATTTTCTATCATTACCATATTTATTTGGCTACAAGAAAGGAGGTGGGGGGAGGGTGAAGGGGGGAGAGGGAGGGGTTGGTCTCTCTCCATAAGCATCTAAAAATATGTAAATCAGTTGTGTAGTAATTTGGCCATTAGATAGATTTTTCTCTTCAAGAACGATTTCAAAAATCTAAATCCATCTTGTAAGATGGATCTAGATTTTTTAATTTTTTTTGGATGGGAAAAACTTCTGTCTTATAGCAGAAGAAATACAGTATACACTGTTTTCTGTAGCATGCAGTTCTGAAGTTTAACCAGTGACTAGTATGACTAACCCTTAATCTGTTTGTGTCCCATATTTTCAGCAGTCTGTCTGTTCCACTAGAAGTAAACATGCCAGTATCTAGAGGGTACCAGAGAACACATTCAACACTGTATTTGTGTCGGTACTGGTTATTCAATCCCACATGGTCTACACATTCACAGGTGTGTTTTACATTCCCGGTTGTGTTGACGAGATCATGTATGGCAATATAGCCATCAGCTCCACCAGACAGAAGACTGAAATAAATAAAATATTCAGATATTCAGAAAGAGTTCCTGGCAAATACTGTATTTATTTGGTTATAAAAGGGGTGTTTTTCTATCTCTAGAATGACTCATTAGTCTTATGAAATTCTGCTTTGAGCTAGGTTTTTCCCTTCTAAAACAATTCCAAAAACTAGATCTGTCTTTTAAGCAACAGATCTAGATTTTTGAGATTGCTCTAAAAAGGAGAAACCCCAGTCATATAACTGGAGAAATATGGTAAGTAAATATTTATTTCTGGATGTGCCATTTCTTTTGTTAGTTCTTTTAGGCCCACTATTTTTTGTTTTATTCATTTATTTATTTATATTTATTTATTTCATTTTGTTGTTATTTTTTTTATTCTATTTTTTTCATGTAAATGTTGAGGATAACCTCCCTGAGGAATTGCTTTAAGGTAAAATGTAGAACCTCCCTTTTTTTCAAGGTGAAACATCTCACCTATCACCTTGATATGACTGAAATGCTGTGTAAAGTGATGCAAAATTGCAAGTCATCCATCCACCAATCATAAAAACAATGAATTTTAAGCAAGGAACATCTAGGACCGAGGCTTGGTATTTTGTTCGATACCAGAAGATTCATTTTTTTTTATTTCAATCAAACATCAACAGGTATTATTCTGGCCCAAGATTTTTGTGAGATAAAAAATCCCATTAGGTCAAAATTAATGAGAAATTTTCAAATCTGATGAGATTTTTTCTCTCGCTGGGTCAAAGTTAGTGAGAAAATTTCAGTTCCTGTTGATTCTTTTCATTGCATGACATATAAATCATAATGGTTAATATAAAGAAATTAGGTTTTGTTTTTCTTTATTTCCAACAATTTATTAAGGAAAATAATTTCATTAAAATGATCAAATATCAATTTTCAAACAGTTTATCTCATACCGTAATGATCCCAAGTTTTTTGACAGATATGTCTGGGCAAGCAGTGCAGACCCAGACCAGACTGCTCCTAGATCAGGGTCTTCACTGTTTGCCATTCCACCTGCATCTTTTGTAGGCATTACTATATGGTAGGTAGAACCTCAAGTCTTTGTTTGAACTTTAGGTTTACAGCAATTTTTTTTGGCTGTCAAAAAATTTAGGAACATTACAGTAATTAACCCTTGTCATGCTGAATCTGGATATGCCCCATCTTTGCAAACAGTGCAGATTGAGATCAGATGGCTTCTGAAGAAGCTATCTGATCTGGATCTTCACTCTTTGTCATTCAGTTTCTGAAATTGTAAGAATAAATTACATCAAGAAATCTGACTGGTTGATAATCAGAAGTGTGATTTGACAGGGGCCTTGCTGTTGTTATTTTCGTCGACCCCCCCCCCCCCCTTCCCCTGAGCCCGGGTTTTCGGCTTGTTTATCCACTTTCTCGGTCGCGGAGTCTTGGAAGGCAGATAATGGGGTCGCCGAGGTCTCTACAGTGGAGCAAAACTATCTCAAAATGCCCTCTCGGCTCGTTTGGGCCGATATCAGTTTTCTTTTCTTCGTTTCTGCCTTTGAAGACTCCATTTTGCAATGAACTAGAAAAGCGCTTGCAAAATATGAAACACTGATAGCAGATTTTCGCAAGAAGCTTTGCAGTGACATAGACGATGCTGGTTACCCGCATATGTAATGCAAGTCGTTTGGCGCCAAACATTTCTGGAAAACAAAGCCTACAAAACAATCCGAATGTACCGAAATGGTCCGCCTGTGCGAATACAGAAAAACACGGTGCGAATTGAAAGAATTTTTCGGTGCGATTTTTTTTTCTCAATCAGCGAACTTTTTTGCGATTTCGTGTAAAAAAATTTGAGAATATCGCGAAATCGCGCCAGAAAATGATCCCTGATCAAACACTGGCAGGGCTGGAAAATTCACTTGTCTGCTCGCCATGGCAAGAGCCTCTTGCTGAAGGAGGTATAGAAACTTTGTCCAGTCCCCTTGAATAATACCAAAATCTGCATGGCCATGTTCATGTAGGACAAATGAAAATTTTAAGAAACCTTCAAGCCTTGACTACAACCCTATTTAGACCGTGAACCAGTATGCACCATGTTTGTACACCACAAGTTTAATATCTAGTGCTCCAGCTAGGCTGTTTTACATGGGCACCAGCCCCTGCCCTAAAAATTCTGCTCTCTGCCCCTTTTTTTAACATCCTGCACTAAAAGCAAATATCTAAAAAAATTTGGTGAACTGTAACCTAACTGTTAAACTGTGCAAATTAGCTAATATAAAACTGCATAATTCAATAGCCAAAGAACTGATTCAATACACACTTATGAAAATGTGAAAAAAAATCTTTTACGCATGTCTGACAGAGGAACAGATAAGCTGTGTATCTGCATATTTTACACATTAAAAATGCCAGATACTCAATTTATTTAAAAAAAATTGCATATCAGTACTCAAACTGTGTTTTCCCTTGCCCAATTATTCTGATTTTGTATTGTATTGGATTATCAGTTTGTTATGGATTGATTATCAGTTTGTTAGTCTTATATCTTGACGTAACTCGAATTTTTATTTTTTGATTGGTCTTCAGGTATTTCAGAAAAAGTCAAAATGAAGAAAACAATATCTTGAGTGCAGTTTCGTTGCTTTAATCAGTTTGTATACATTCAATGCCTGGCTTCTACTGCTCTTTCAGTCAGTTGAGCC
The DNA here is from genome assembly GCA_963989385.1 of Ctena decussata. NCBI lineage: Eukaryota > Metazoa > Mollusca > Bivalvia > Lucinida > Lucinidae > Ctena > Ctena decussata. The sequence continues at coordinate 90,232,898 of OZ022501.1, forward strand.
AAAACTGTCATTCCTTAGGGCATATATTTCGGTACGTAAATTCACCGGATCGGACCGGATCGGGCCAAATCACCGGATCGGACCCGAATTTTACCATTTGTAGCCGTTTTATCATATTTTCTTTGGCTTTTAATGTTTATATTCTAGATAAGAGAGTGTATCCAACATATATATGACAGTAAGAGTTGAACTTAATGGACTTACTGTTAGCATGTTTGACATTTCACAGAGGATACCTAGCTATGCATATACACAATAGCCTATAATATAATTTTAATGGCTATGAAAAAGGAAATTGTCAAATGAAATGATTTTTTCTATTTTTTTGTTCAAAACATATGTGGTTACAGGTTATTCAGGCAGTTGGAACACAAATAAAACCTGCTGGATACATCACTTAACAAGTCATAGATGCGATGTGGACTCCTTCAGCTCACATATGAAAGTAATGTATCTGTTGGATACATTGTATTATGCACAATATAAACATTAATAGTCAAAGAAAGTATGATAAAATAGGTATCAGTGGTAAAATTCGGGTCCGATCCGGTGATTTAGTAGTAATATCACTACCTTAGTCCGCTGGACACGGTAGTAATTCATTCCTATCAATTTAATACTGCAGTAGAAAAGTGGTAAAAAATCTGTTATTTTATAAAATTTTCACTGAAGTTCACATAAATACTAATAGAATGGTGTTAAATGAGCTATTGCAGTATGAAATTCTATCTAAACCCAGCCTTCAACTCTGGAAATGAACAATTTTAAGAGAATTGACTTCAGTACGAAACGTAGGGGTACGAATCACCATGCATCTTTTAAAGTATTTTAAGGCCGAGTTTTCTTAAATTATCATGCTGTAATAGCTCAGTAAGTATAATTTCATCAACATCTGAGTTATTTTCATTAGATATTGTGTGTAACATATCTTAATGTATGAAAAGTGAATCACTTTTCAGCTGCATCATTAAAGTGATCCTAACGAATTACTACCGTGCCTGTGAAGGCTAAGGTAGTATTATTATTTCTACCGGTGATTATGCCCGATCCGGTCCGATCCGGTGAGTACACGTACCCCATATATTTTATAGTTCTGTAAACCAGTCTAATATTTATGGCACGACAACTAGGCAAACAGAATCCACATAAACCTCCACCTGCAGACATTAGGCATTTGGTGTTGTTCAGGTGTAATCAATACTTTAGCATGTCAAAGTGTAACTTACTATCTGTTTTCTATTAGATCAATATCAAGTGAATTTACACTGCCGCTGTGTATTCTCTGCAGATCTTTATGCTCACTCAGTTCCAGATTGAAAGCGCGTCTTGTTGTTTCGGCTCTTTTGAGCGTTTGGGGACTGTGGAGTCCTTTTTCCCGGAAGTTCAGAAAGCGCAACATGGTATAAATATTTTTGTGTTATAATGAAACTTAAATGATAGGTTTTTGACCATATATCTTGAAATAAAGAGACAGAAACATGAGAAATGCTTAACTTTCGGTTTTTGACAGATTGCGGAAGTGCAATACCGGAAGTGGTATGCGATGGACTCTATTGGTATGAAAACCGTTTCTAGTTTTAATTTTTTCCGTCCTATATGGAGCAACCTAGTTGCGGTTACTAGAAATACCGAAATACACTTAATTACCGGAATATACCAAAATGCGCCGGAATATACCGGAATCTACCGAAATATACCAAAATACACATTATTTTTTACCGAAATACACTTTATTTTGACCGGAATATAAATGATTTTATTTCAAACATGTCATATATTATTTGCTGCATGTAAATACTGGCAAGTGAGTGACCCTACAAAGACCCAAACCAGCTTGCAATCTGCACAGTGATACATATCCAATACCCATCAATTGGTCCATTTATTCTCACTACCAATAAAAAAAGCTAATGCTTAGATGGAAATAGTACTTATTTCATTTATTCTGGCAATATTTAAGTTTATTTTGATAATATAAATGTATATTTTGGTGTATTCCGGTATATTCCGGTAATAAGGTAGATTCCGGTAATTCTAGTAACCCCCTAGTTGAAATAGAACCAACACCCATTTTTTCGTCCTGTATGGAGCAACCTAGTTGAAATAGAACCAACACCCTACCCTACCCTATCGATGGGATCAGATATGTGTCTGTACTTTCGAAGGAATAGGGTGTGTGTTTTAATTAAAAGGCCAGGTTTTCTGTTCTTAAAGACCCTATTTGTTTTCTCTAAAGGCAATTGCTTTACACAGGATCGAATAGGATCGAATTGTTTTAGAAGATTTATATTTCTTAAATTTTTTGACCATCAGCAAGACAAGTGCAAGGGAATCTTCCTCCATACACTATTTAAATTTGGACAAATCCATTTTATATAATATTAACATTGCAATCTACATCACTCTTAAATCGGACAAACTTGTTTCTGCATGACTCAGATGAGACTGTTCCGGAGAAGTATGAACACTCTCCTGCTGTTCTTATCTTTTTTTCTGTAACCCCACAACTTTAAAATGGATCAGTCCAAATTCAAAAGGTAGAATAATTCATTACAGAAAATTAGAAGGTTCAGGTGGTTCAGTTGTATTTAGTTTCCTGTTCTCAAAACCTGCAGAGTTATAAAGACAAGTTGCCACAGAACATTAGCTTTATCAGATCGACCATCTGTGTTTACATCTTCAAATTGCTGAAAAGTTCGCTGTGGAGGATATAGGGAAAATCTCAGGTAAGTTACCAGACTATGTTCCTTTGCAGGTAATATATTGAACATCGGGTCTGTAGCCAGACTAGAGGTCAACTTCATTCTTCAAATGATTTTATTTCATTGAGGAGTTAGAGGGTTATCATGCGAACCGAACAACCAACTAAATGTTTTGTACCACTTCAGAAACTGTGGGTGAGGTTGGGCCTGTAAAATCGATTTAAGCCCCCCAGTAATTCATTACTGACCGTTCCAAGGCGGTAGTTCTCTTGTGGTTCTCTGTTGCCTGTTTTTGGTGTCAGAGTTTCTGTGATGTTTTACCTTATGTATGTTCTTATTATTTTTGGTTCGGTTTGGGTTGCTGAGTGGCCACCTTTTGGGAACAAGCTGCTCACTCGGTTGGCCATATGTTCTCTGTATCTTGATTATTTGTAATCTTAGTTGTTTCCAACTATGGTTTGAGGGCTGGATTTGGATTTCGATTGTTTCAGTTCCTGGTCTTTGCATACTTTTTACTTTTCAAATGATGACCCTAGTTTGACGTTTGACCTTTTAAGTCAGGTGAGAGATTCAGGGCTTCGAGGCCCTCTTGTTTTGAAACCTATTGAAACTTTGAACATAAGGTATCATCGGACAATGTGCAACGAAATAAACGTAACTCGCAGTTTTGATAATATCTGCCTCTTTACTAAGGAGTTCAGTTTCTCACAAAAATCTGTTCATCTGTTATTTCCTTCCCCACTTCGCGTCACTGAGTCTCACTCATACTCGGTAATGGATGGCGGAGTTGGGGTGGCGGTTTAGATGCTAATTTACGAGGGACTGGTCGAGAGATGGCTAGGGAAGCACCTGAGCTATTGCAGGGGCGGAGATGCAGGAGATGACAGAAGTTCAAGCAACACATGCTGGGGTAGCAGTTTGGTCCATGCCAGTGAAAGGGCGGAGATGGACTGAAAGGTTTCAAATACTTTATTTCTTTATAACCAATATTATTATTTTCATTATTATTATTGTTATTATTGTTGTTATTTTCATTATGGTTTTTTCCTTTTTATTTCGGGGGAGCATATAATCGCCGCTTTGTCCGTTCGTGCGTCCGAGAGTCCGTCCGTCCATCCCGTTCATGTCCACACGAATTCTCTGCAACTACTAGTTGGATTTCAAAGAAACTTCGTGGGAACTTTAAGTATTAAAGATGAATACACATATCACCGGCATGTTTTGATTTGATAATTTTCCCCATAGTCATGGCCCTTTGATGAATTCTGCATTAAATATATAGCATATACTTTGTGCCCACGCAAGTTCTTGGCAACCATTGGCCAGAATTCAACGAAACTTCAGTGAAACCATCAGCATGAAAAGGGATACACATATTGTCTGTATGATCTGGTTAGATGATTTTTTCTTACAGTTTCGGATTGGTTTATACTCATATTCTAAACCATTGTTTTATATTTTATTTGGATCCTTTTTGATGCTATTCAGTCTTTGAATCGACTGTCCAATTAAGATTAAAAAACCACAGTATGCTTTTCTCTGGTTTCATCACCAGATATTGTCAGGGTCACTGAAGAGGCTTTATTAGTCGAAACTACGTAGTCTGGCCCATGTTCCCTCTTCTGAATATATTCTCTGCTCTTGAAGGAACTCTTTCAGAATTTAATTACACTTTGATTACAATCACATTGTTTTCCATACTCATTTTTAAGGACCATTTCTGCAGCTGTATGACGAGGTGAGATAGCAACTTCAAAATTCAAGGATGAATACTATCTGTTAAAGGAGATTTGGGGAAGCATTTGGTCGCTGCTTTATCGGTCTTTGAGTCCATTCGTTCTTTCAATTCTTATTTCAATCATCTCCCTTGTTCGACTTTGGCATTTTTCCACCGTCTAAACTGTTTCACTTACGAAGTTGAGTTTTGATATTCTGATTGTGTTTGGTGTGTAATTTATTTTGGTGAAGCTGAGGTAATTGTACATTCCTTAAATACCGAGATATTCCCACTGTTGTCTGTACTTACTGTTTTTACACTCTGTGTTTACTCTATGACTGTTTAACGAATAAGAATATTTTAACGAAACTTAATAGTAATGTGTATGTCATTGTGCCAATTTGTTGCGAACAAGGACAACAACTCTGGAATACCTACTTTTTGAACCATCTGCCCTTGCATAAATTTTCCCTTTCACCATGTAACTCTTTAACCATTTGGAATATTTACATGAATTTCATTTAAAATATTATTTTTGGAATATTTAAATGAAAGTATAGCATGTCTCGACGATGTGTCATAGCACAAGAATGGCAACTCTGGCTAACCTGTTTTTTAACATTTTTTTTTCAGTTTTAATTGCACACAGAAATTACTCCTTCACCAGGATACCCATTCCACTATAGGGCACCTTCGGGAAGCATCCATCGGTTCCACTGATTGTCTTGTTGCTTGGGATGGGGGCACAATTTTGATATGACAAACTCGAGAAACCCTGAAGTGTTGGGCCCCGAGGCTTAGAAAGTTATTGGAGGTAGGTTTGGGGTGGTGCAGCAGGCTGCGGGACGTTTCGCGCCAGAGTCGTTTCGTCCCAGGACGTTTCGTCCCAGACGTTTCGTCCCATTTTCCTTCTTGGGACGTTTCGTCCCATAATTCCGGGACGTTTCGTCCCATACTTATGGAGTGCCAAAGGAAGGGGGAGGGGCGGGCGAGGGGTGTAACTTGACTTTTCAAATGGTACTTATATATGTGCAGTCGAGATAGTTAATACCCACCCTATAAATGTATATTGGCTGTCGGCAATAAAGTATTCCTATTCATGTATAAATCCTTTATTTATACTACCTTTCAATGTTTACTTCAAGTGATAAGCCTTATTGTGTTACGGGTTAATGGACCTACACTATCTTAGTTCTATTTTACAATTGACAAAAATTTGTATTCCGATCTTATTTTTATTTATTTATTTTTATTTAGATATATCTATATTTTTTCAAAAATATTTTCAATTTTAAGTGGTGGGGTAGAGGTTTCCGTATGGAGGTTATTACAGAGGTGCATTGCCGTATCGTCTGCAATTCCAGGGCCTTGCCTTGCTCTTGATTTTACGTGCTCTGGTAGTTCATTGATATATAATTAGGCTTATAATTATATGTTCCATGTAATTAATAGTATAAACAGATTGAGTTTTTGAATATTGGATATTCTCATGTTTTGATCGGGACTTATTCCTCACATCACTAAATGAATATGGGACGAAACGTCCTGGGACGAATCGTCCCGGGTTTTTGGCCTGTTTGGGACGAAACGTCCTGGGACGAAACGTCCCTGGCGCGAAACGTCCCGATACCGTGCAGCCTATGTTGTTGAAGGGCCAGAGTGATAAGTGCAAACAATATTAGGATGGAGATCAATATATCATGGCCAATAATCCAAATAGCATGCACTAGTCTCTGTCATTCAATGCATGCTTATAGGGCTCTTGGCCATGACATTCTGATTTCCATTCAAATCTAACGCTGTTTAATCAAGATATTGCATAAGAATCTTAGACTTATGCACCTCTAGTGCTAGCCCATCAACATATTCTCTTGGGAGCAAGGAATACACCAAAAGCAGCAAAAATATCAGACTCACTTTGACTGACTTTGTTCATGAATAGTAATAAAATGCGCAACATCGGTAAAGCATCGGTTTAACCCATTAATGACAAATGGATTCTACTACCCTTATGAAATGGACGTGTCCAATCATCATTTTAGGGGTGTCTGGTAAATTTTCACTTTTGATTCTTTTACAGAAATATTGGAATTTTAAGCAAACACTGGAGACCTTGATCAGACGCCGCGTTATGCAGCGTCTGATCTGGGTCTGCACTTTGTGTCTGTGTCCCAATTATGGGAGGCTAGGCATGAATGGGTTAGGCAGAACTTTTCAAAGATGTTCTAAATGAGCTCAGAAATCCCAGAGGATCAGAAATCTGCTCTGTAATGAAGTGTAATGAGGTATACAGAGACGTTTTAAAGCAACCACGCGGTATTCAACACCAGCTGAGGTGAAGATAAAATATTGTGAACAGTTATTTCTTAAGAAAGGAATACACAACAGAAACAGAAATTGTAGAATAGACAAGAAGGCAATGAGCAGGAATCGATTTCAGCATCCTGTACTAAACATCAATTGGGAAAGAGAAACAAGGCACTCAAACTAGTCTGCTGGGAAAGCTGGGTGGTAAAGTAAAGCAACATAAGCGAAAAGCCGAGGGGTCAGCTCTTTCCCAACAGACTAAGTTAATGTGCAGATCTATGTTTAGGCAATTATAATTCTAGCTATATTAACGTCAGAGAACTTTCTACATTTCAGCCACTACGAGATGGAAGTAACATTTTTTATTTCTCAAATAAACATCTGCTTATCTTGAGATTATGTAAGTAAAGTAAAGTAAAGCTAAACAGTATAAGGTAGATCTGGACCAAAATGTGTACCACACTCACATCATCTCAGGACATCCAGTGCAACATTTTTTTCTCCTGTTGGCTTAAATTACTTGGATCGTGTAATTCTTTTCTTTCATTTCTTACATATATTTGATAACACTGAGTAACAGTGAAAAGATCTACATAAGACAATTAGACAAGACAAGATTTATTTTGAGTCGGCAAGACGTACACCATGTAACATAAGCTCTGATGAGCTTTGGAACCAACTATTGACAAAGAGATTACATAACATTAACTCAGTTAAGAAGACATTTACTGTGTACTGTGGAACTATTTTCCACCGTTACGTACACCTTTGGTAGCAACAACTGAATAAAATTAAATAAATGGAATTGGTAAGATCAGGAAAATAACCTCAATAAAACATTGATAGAGTATAATTCTCTATATAAATCTGGGGTCTTCAGCGAGAAGGCTATTGTTGTTGTTGTTAGCACGCAGGTATGTTTTTTTACCACATTTGTCTGCTCCGAGCATGCGTTAACATTCCAGTTTTGGTCACCCAGAGCATGCTCCAGGGTGCTCCGAGCGTATTTTTCTAAATCAAGCTGGGGAACCACATAAAGATAAAGTTCGCGCGTGCTCACACACAAAAAAAAAACCGGCGCGTGGAGCAACCACTGCTCAAAATATATAGAACTAGGAGTGTGCATATACAATCCAATTGGTACACTTCAACTGTCTGGCTTCCCCAAATACAATATAAGTATACTCAAAGTTAGTGTCACAGATTATATACTGCTAGACTATACAGGTGTTGACTATATACAGGAATTCTTGCTCTAAAATGCAGTTTTCGTCAATAGCGAGCATGCTCGGAGTGACCATATTTGGGCAGTTAACGCATGCTCGGAGCAGCCATATTTGGTATAAAAATAATGGTGAGCCGATGCCTATTGTTCAAGAAACAACGCACATGGGTATAAAGCGTTCAGCCATCTCTAATGAACCTACGGTAGAAGAAAACATAAAGAAAGCCAGGAAAACTATGTACAGTTTGATGGGCCCAGGGTTGCATGGATATAATGGCCTTGACCCCGAGACGTCGGTTCGGCTTTACCAAGTGTATGTGTTACCAATATTAGTCTACGGTCTAGAAGTTGTCCTTCCAGAACAGAAACTGGTGGATATGTTAGAACGTATGAATAAAAAGTTTCTTAAGCATATTCTGAGTCTTCCGAATACAACAGCGGATTCAGCAGTATATATTCTAACTGGGACTATACCCATTGAAGGAGTGATCCATAAGCGTGCCCTTTCCCTGTTCGGCAATGTTTGTCGGCTAGAAGAGAGTTCTACAGAGCGGCAGCTGGCGATAAGGCAATTGACAGTCAAGAGCCACACTAGTCGTAGCTGGTTTATTGCCCTTAAGAAACTCCTGGTGAAATACGAGCTTCCGGATCCACTGGAACTGCTGGAACATCCCCCTACTAAGTATTCGTGGAAGCGCAGAGTAAACAAACAGATAAACGTGTACTGGACTAACCTTATTAAAGATCGTGCCAGTCTTTATCCCAGCCTGAAGTTTCTAGTAGTGGATAACTACGCATATGGGAAAGTACATCATTTGTTGAAGTCTTCCGGGAGTGCTAGAGAGATCCATCGTATACATACAAAACTCAAGGTTGCTACAGGGACCTACATATTGCAGACAAACAGGGCGTCATTTAACCAGAATAAGGTAGACCCAACGTGTATGTTGTGCAAGGATGGCGAAGAATCCCTACAGCATTTCCTGCTTGACTGTACTGTGCTCTCCCCGGTACGAAACCCTATTATGAACTGTATAATCGAAGCTTGTAGTGGCTTATGTAATCCTGCTTGTGACATTAATACCCTGCTGAAGCTAGTTATAGACTGTAGTGGGCTAATAGACACTAACAATCACAACTATGAACTGTCAAACATTGAATTTCAAACACGAAGATTGTGCTTTGCTCTGGATTGTGAACGGTTTAAGAGGCTGGCATTGATACCCCGACGTAACAGAATGGTGAAACCTAAGAGGTAGCTCCGTGGCATATCCTAGCAGGGTTGGTCTAATGATTAGTTTTTATAAGAAGTTTTAGAGACTGATAGCCAGAGACTTTTACGTCCTTTTTAATACCTACAAACTGTTTTTAACTCTGTGAGAGAACTGTACATATTCATAAACTGTAAATAGGGTGATGGGAGAGTTCATCATTTTAGAATAATAATTTTACGCGACAGACAGCTATATCAACACGATTTGTTCAACTCGTCAACGAGGTGTCCCAACACTGGGAGAACTTATGTCAACAACAACAACAACAACATAGCTCTAGCACGGCAATCATACAAATAGCACCAGCGCCACATGTTTTCAACATAAACAAAATATGGCTAAACGAGAAATATCATTTGAAGGCTGTAATTTTCTAAGACAAAGACTTATCCTTTCAACACTCAGCGGTAAAACAGTAAAGATAAAGAAAATACGATCGAAAGACGATAACCCAGGGTTAAGAGGTAAATTTCTGTAAAGTAATGTGTTTTCGCGACACGAAAGAGGGCCTCAGCCAGGATAGGGAGAAGTTCAAATGGAGCTATATAGCCCGATCGATCTATATAGCTCGATCGAGGTATAAAAATTGCATTATAATTGTAAGAATCTTCACCTGAATCCATTTTGAATATAATTGCAAAATTTTGAGTACTGCACTTTCTGGATCTGGATGGTTACGTTGCAGGGCCTTTCAGCATATATGCAACGCATATATACTTTCAATATTGATGAAAATCATGTTGGAATGCAAAGCAATTTGATTTTCTGCGGTTGCGTTTTTGTGAAAGAACCACATGTATATGTAAGCATGTTTCTTCCCATTCCCCTGACATTTCTATAATTGCAGTCCAATTATACTTAAGATTAAGATTAAGATTTATTCAGGAATTAAGATCATTTAACAAAGTAACATATACTATCTAAAAGCGATTTTTGAAATTAAAATTTAAAAATTAATCAACAAGTGAGGTATTTAAGAACACACTTAAATGATATTTATGTATATATCTATATGGATTTAGTTTAAGAAAAATAAAATTAGCACAGTGAATTTGACTAGAACTTAAGGAGTTTTGGAATGAGCTAGGCTGCTAGAAGTAAAAAACTAACACCCACACCCATTTTCACTGATTCGAAAGATTCGATCTTAATAACCATGGATAGCCCATAAAGCCTAAATGGCTTATTTCCAATGGGGTCCATTCAGGTACGAACAAGACTTTGGCACGGAAAAGTATGAAGTATTGCAAAGGTTAACACTGAAAAGTCTATAAAAGGGAAGATTTTTATCACCGAAGAGTGCTCGAGGAGGAAAGACAAAACCAAAGGTCATATCTGTCACACACACAAGTGGACCAAGGGAGCGAACCCGCAGGCCATCACATACTGACCCGTCAGGGAACTGGAACCGGAATGTCACTTTAAGCTTCTCCACGAACCACCCCCGTATCTCGAGGAACAGTGTGCCCAGAGCATACGGTGGGCCAAGTGTGTGTGCTACAGGCATGATAGCACTGTGAGTGATTAACTCGGCTGTTAGCACTGCTATCACAAACAAAAGAGGAATGTTATATGCTCAAAAATATAAGAACAGCTCTTGCTCAGTTGCACAACAATACTCAATCAGATATTTCTTGAGGGCTATTTTAAATTTCTGTGGGCTTTCCAATTTTTTCAACCACTCAGGAAGAGAATTCCAATCTTTGATACCAGTATAATAAAAAGTTGAGTCCTCGACGCCTTTACAATTTGGAACTAAGAAGTTGTACCCACTAGACCTAGTATTATGGTGATGTACGTCTCTCAAAGGTACAAAATTTTCTTGAAGGTATGAAGGACACAAGTTGTTGAAGATCTTATGCACATGATTTAATCTTAGTTGTTTTACCCTAGTTTCAACATTGAGTAAATTCAGGTTCATAAGAATATCCGATGTGATCCTTGTTCTAGGTCCTAGTTGATTAATGAATCTGATGACTTTATTCTGAGCTATTTGCAGTTTCTTTTTCAAACCTTTGTTGAGGCCAGCATACCAAGATGAACATGAATAATCAAAGTGGCACAATATCAAAGCCGAACATAAGTTTTTCCTAGTTTTTGCTGACAGACTATTACTTTGTCTATACAAAAATTTAAGACGAGCGTTAACTTTTGAAATAATGCTGTTCACAATGATTTCACCAGATAGAAGATTATCTATGTTAAGACCAAGGTATTTTACAGAAGTTGTAGAATCAATCGTGTGGTCATTGCAGACAATATGGAAATCCTTCACTTTCCTAAGTTTCCTTTTGGATCCAAACAGTATACATTCTGTTTTTCCCAGGTGAAGAGACAATTTGTTATCAACAAGCCATTCTGAGCATGATTCAAGAACTTTTCCGAGTTTATTTGCAATTTGATCTGGATCTTGGTGAGAAAATAGAATTGTACTGTCGTCAGCATACAGCAAAAGTTTGCAGTCAGGGTCGATACTAATCACCATGTCATTCACATAACACAAGAAGAGTAATGGACCCAAAATACTCCCTTGAGGTACACCACAAGTTACATTAGCTATGTCTGAGTTTGTTTTACCCACATTAACCAGCTGTCTTCTATTAGACAAATAAGATTCAAACCATTTGGTAGAGCCAACACCCATAAGTTTCAATTTGCTACACAAAATGCTGTGATCAACAGTGTCAAAAGCCTTCTGAAGATCTAGAAGTATCATACCTGTGAATAAACCCCTAGCACTGTTCATTTTTATATGATCTAAAAGATGAATAAGGCAAGTATCTGTAGAGAATGAGCTTCTGAACCCAGACTGATAATCGTAAATAATATTGTTATCAACCAAATACGTTTCAAGTTGAACGTAGACTGCTTTTTCAAGTATTTTAGAAACTACACTCAATATGCTCACAGGTCTGTAGTTCCCAACATCTAGGTTACTGTTTTTCTTATACAATAGTTTGACTCTCGCTGTTTTCACAGCATCTGGTACACAGTTTTCAGAAATTGACATGTTCACTAAAAAAGTAATTGGAATTTTTAAGAAATCTGCTCCTTCTTTCAAAAATCTTGCTGGAATATCATCCAGGCCGGTGCTTTTACAAGGATTTAGTTGTCTGAGTTCTTTCAGCACAAACTCTTCAGATACATGCTTTAAATAAAATGTTTCCCTTTCTGATTCATTTTTACTATAAAAATACTTCAAATTTGTATCTACTTCTGAGATGATCCCAGCGTAGCAGGTATGTATACCATGACACAGAAGTGGATATATCTTTCCAGTTTGAGGGGGCATCTCAAAGATATTCTTGTATTTAAATTTTTCTCAATTTGCATACAACGCAATGGTGGAAGTTCAATTTTTTTACAAAATCATAAAAGGTTTGTCATACTTTATGCTGTTGTTCATATCAAATTTTGCAGTTCAGCTTCAGTGCAAATGCAGAAGCAATAATGCTTTAATTTCCATTCATTTTATACCTCGATCGGGCTATATAGCTCCATTTGAGCTTCTCCCTAACCTGTCAGCAACAGTCCTTATTCAGTTTTGTAGTAATTTTAGTCTGTCTAGCCTTGCGTTTTCGCAGTATCAGGATAGAAAGCAGTAAGCCAGTCTAATTTTTCCCATCTACAGAATTTCTAAAGTCAGGACAAACATGTTGGATTGACACTTGACAGCACTGCTGCGGTATACCGAAATGCCGAAGAGATTGACAAGCCTAATCTTCATTCAAGTAACTGCTGAGCATTCTCAAAGGGAAACTTTTATGATAGTATGCTGGAAAAAAAAATGTTTTTGTTTTCTACTGACTGAAGGATTCAACACCTCGTCTGGCAATTGTTTGACTATGTCACCAGTCTGTTTCTTGAGGAGTCCTATCACTCACAGAAATTCATGATTCATATACATCTCCAAGAAATAATAAGAAAAAACAAAAGGGAATTATTGTTGCTGTTTCCATCTCATAACAATAGCTGATTAACCTACATAAATCTATAAATTTTCATGAGTTGATGACAATAGTACATGGATATGTCACACCTTCAGTAAAATATATTCTATTGCTTTTTTACTACTACTTAGATATTAGGACATTGCACTGGATGGTGTTTTTTTTACCGAGTGGCAGCTCAATTACTAAACAACAAGCTCCACTCCACCATCCAGTCAATGCACCCCATCATACCCCCATGAAATGAGCATTTTGAAGAGTTAAGACAAATCCACTACAAATAAAAGCAAGTGAAGCTGAGCTGATGCTGAATTTCCAAATTTTACAACATACCCTACATATTTTTATTCCCAAATAGCAAACCCCAAATTTAAGAATTAACACAGCCTTGTTCCCAAAATATCTGGGTAAATCTCTTCTGATTGTGTCAACTGCTCCTCATCTATAATACTAAATAAACGAAGTAACGCATAAACTGCAAAATTGGTGGCATTTTCAAGCGTAATTTCTATACTGGTTCTTTTGCATATTGCTATCATTGATAATTTCGGTTAGCGTGTGATTTAGTTTCACGTAGATTTAAAGAATTTGGGAATTAAATTCGTCTTTCATTTTAAATTCTCCCAAGTATTTTTCTAGAAACTTCGATGTCAACAATGGGTGCATTTGAGTGAAATTATCGTGTACTCAAATGCACGTTTTAGATTAATCCGGTCGTTTCGGTTCTGCGTCGTCATATCGGCGCGCTGCTTAGCAAGTCCAAATTTAGCAGACCTAATGCAAAAATCCGACCCATGAACGTACGTCATTCCCCATAAATAACGATTTATTTTTGTATTTTTGCTCATATGTCTAAACGGATGAAGAACTAAATGGTCATAGTCCCGACAGCCCTGGCTCGAAACCACCCATTTTCTTCCAGAACAATAGTCAATACGAGTAGCCAATCGAACTCGCCCATTGAAGAATAAAGCTCAACGCACATGGTCTTTCGAAAAGTTGGACGGACACACGTCGCCAAGTGTGTGCGGCTATGGTTACGTACCGATGAGCCACTTGGGGAACGTCTTTAGGAGAATTCAAACTGAACTGAACTTTCGAAAAGACAAAAATTAAAACTGTCTTAGGTTAACACACATGCACCAGGTAAGAAAGGGCATTTTTTCCAGCGAAGCAGACAAATCAATTTCAATGCAACGAAGCTAAATAAGCCTTTAGTCTTCAGAGGGCTTGAATATTTTCCCCAAAAACGTTCCAGGACCCAATTTTTCCAGAAAAAAAATACCCAGGACAGATCACATAACCAAGATGGCAAACATTTATTATAGTAAAAAATTTCAAAAATCTTCTCCCCCAGAACCACGCCGGGCCGCGTAGCGCTATCGGTAGGGCACCTGACTCATAAGTCAGAGGTCCTGGGTTCGAAACCCGGTCTGGCCACATACTTCTGTTTCTCCTTCCGCTGATTCAAGAAGGGCAGTTGTCAGTTACTGGCGAAAGTATGTGCACTTAGTACTGGTTAACCGCTTAGGAGGTCTAAGCCTGCCCAGGAATAGTGTGGTTAGGTTAACTGACCGTCCCGACATGACCTTAGCTGTTTACCGTGGACGTTAAGCATCAAATCAGCCAATTCTCCCCCAGAACCACAAATCCTATGATCTTGAAACTTAGCATGTCGCATCAAGGACTCAAAAGCTCAACAAAATTTATATAAATGATGACCCTGGGATGACCTTGATCTGTTTTACGGCAAGGTCAACTTTTGAGTCACTTAGGTTTTTCTATAGGAAAAAGTGAAAAAAGTTGACTTTTTTTTTAGAAACAGTGCAGTCTGCTACCTGAAAGTTTGTAGATGCAGATAACTAGTTAGGTAAATGAAGCTTTAGTGAGTATTCATGGTAAAGGTCATATCTTCACCTGGGCCTAAGGCCATTTACATTGAAAAATTAAAACTCGCTTTTTTTTTTTATAAACTTGACCATCATAAAATATTTCTGCGCTTGCGCGGGCTCTTTTCTAGTTTGTGTTAAAGCCCACTTTGGAAGCATCACCCGGTGAAATTCCAGTGCTTTTAATACTAGTAAAAGCCTTTTCTAAACCATTGGATATTAGATTTACCTGTGATAAGACTTTGATGTTTTTTGTTGTTTCTGTTTCACAGATTTTGAGGCCAGTTTCATCAGACTGCTTGACAAAATTACTAATGGGTCTAATATCATAGTCAGTGAAACAGGTAAGAGATTGCCACCACATTTCAGCTCCACCATGACATATCCAGCAAAGTGGCATGAGTGCCACGTGAAGACTCAGATCAGCCTGGGCATCCACCCAGTCTGATCAGAGCCTTCGCTTGCACTTAAAAGGTAGCCAACGGTCTAAGCTACTACCATGCTGACAGAAAAATTGTATTGGGTTTAACAGCCCTTTGAGACAGTATTTCAGTATATATCCGGCCGTCTCCTAAAGAGAGGGAGAAATGATAGCGGAGAGAAAAAATGTCCAAACAACCCCACCCTCACCCACTGCAAGGACAGTAGACCCTTGCTCTACAATGTTCCAAATCAGTAGGATGCCCCGGCACTAGAAGTTATGCACAGCACCAGTGCACCACCCCGACAGATAAAACTCTGATCAGACTGGGCAGAGCCCAGGCTGATCTTAGTCTTGGCTTGGCCCACTTGCGACTTTGGTGGTTTTGTTGTGCCACAGCTCATTTAATGTAAATATTCACCAGGGATAGGCACTTAAATTTTAAACAACTTTTAGGTTCGAGAGGCAGGGAAAAAATTTAGGGGCCTAGAAGATGATTCATAGACACACATATATCTTGGTGTCACAAAGTTAAAATTTTGCACTCAAGTCAGCTGGACAAAAACTTGACATGAACAAAATAGCAACATCAGATGATAGTTTTCAGGAGGTTGGGTTTGTTGCTGATGTAGATTGTTCTGATATTGCTGTTAATTATGTCCTTTAAAGGCCAGATGTTTTCCGTGAGCATGGCAAAAACAAAACACTGGCTTGTGAAAGAAGAAAATTTACTGTCTCTGAAATTTGTTAGTCTCAGCCTGTACTCCAGAGTTTTTAATGTACTTGGCCAGCCCAATTTTGACATGCACCTGTTAAGATCCATCCCTGATTCAGTCTAAAGGGTAACAGTGAAGACCTAAGATCAGATTTGCTCTATACAAAGCCTGGTCATTATTTGCAGTGGTTTTCAAGTAAGTTAGTATAGAACTTGTTAGGGCTGGGTACCGCCTCTTGAAACTGTACCACGGTATACCGCGGTATGCAGGCTTGTACCGCGATACATACCAAGGTATACCGCATATGTTATTCAAATAATTTTTCTCTCAGATTTTATTGCGGTCAACTTGCTTTTCATGAAGATTCTGAAAATTTTGTTTCTTATATTGGTTAACTCACTTAATACCTTTAATAAATACTAAAATTCTGTCATTGTATTGTTATATTTAATGAACCAGCTAAGCATTCTTCCTGTCCGATGTCGGAATTTCAACCATGCATGATGTCTCCCCATATGTTAGACTAGAAATAATAATACTACCTTAGCCTTCCAGCGGACTAAGGTAGTGGTATTACTACTAATGTTAGATGTGCTGCCCCCTATACATTGTATTGTGTTGCCGCAAAGCCTGCAGATGGCAACATTTTCCTCGATTTTCTTTTCTCGATTTTTGAGTCCGATTTGTGTTTTTTTTTCAGCCAAATTGACTCCAAACACCTGCTTTTCCACGAGATTTTTAGACCACTTCGCGGTCGTCCATTTTGACCTTCACCGGTCTAAAATTAGAATCAAAAGTAATTGCTCAACCTATCAGCGACAGGGATTCCATTTGCAACATCATGCCTTCTAAACATGCTAAAGTCAATGACCAATGGCGATTGGGTGTTTAAACTTCATTGCAAATCAATATCGGTGGCAAGTATTGGCTTTCTAAACAAACAAGTGACATTTACCGGAACTTACCGGTACGCGGACAACGTACCTCGGTATGTACCGCGGCTGTAAAACACCGGGGTTCACCGGTATACCGGTTTTACCACGCAACCTTAGAACTTGTGGCACAGTGGGAGTATCTATGGTAAAATATAGTTTGTCCAGAAATTAATTATTAACTTACATTTACTGACATATCTTGAGCTCTGAGCTTTTATCTTGTAGGAACCAGCCTACTGTATCAACCAGGCCTTTTGATTGGTGGATCAGTAGAGCATGACTGTAATTTACAGAGATCTATTGGCTACTTTCTTGAAGTGCTTGTTTGTCTTGCACCTTTCATGAAGACTCCAATACGAGCGGTTCTGAAAGGAATTACTAATGACCAGGTGGATCCCTCTGTAAGTGGATAGTTATAAGACATTTCCTGTTGAGACAGTTCAAATAAAGGGTGACAACATATGTTTGATGGAGATATAAAGAAAAGTATTGCTGAATTATAGCTTACCTTTATCTGGAGGTCTGAAATTTTTTTCTAATTCATATAATTAGTGTTAGAGCTTTTGAAAATGACTTTAAGGGAGATCCCTCTATCAGGAAATCTTTAAATCTTTGTCTCTATTCTGACCAAGGGCTTCTCATGGAGGACAGAATTTACTCTTAGAAAGAGGATGGAATAGAAATTTTCTTTTTTGTCTAATCATATTGGAAATGGAATCACCTGCCAGGGAAAAAACTCTAATTGTAAAATTGTTGCCAAACCATGTATGTTTAAGAAACTATTCGCAAAGTTTCATATTGACAGTTATCATAATTATTCTTTGCGTTGATAAACGCCATAACCATTTGGCTGTAGTTCTGTATTCCTAAAACTATATATTTGTGTTATTTTGAAGAAAAAAAAAATCAAAAAAATCTTGTACAAATACTTTTATTGAAAAGTACTGGTTTTCAGGTTGACCTGATCAAGTTATCTACCCTGCCTGTACTTAAAAGATTTCTAGGGACAGATGAAGGGCTGGAACTAAAGGTAAAAATGTCTGTACACATGACAAAGTTTTTACGCTTTAAGTGCTGAAAAGGTATGTTGAATTTGCAAACAGCGCAGACCCAGATGAGGTGGCATCTAAAGAGCTACCTCGTCTGGATCTACTCTGTTTATCCTGTAGTCTTTGAATTCCCAATATAATATTGCGTGGATGAAACATTTTCTTTAAATTTTCTTGTCTGTTTGCAGTTCTTTAAGGGTTAAACTGCAGATAAAGGGAGGTTTGGAGAGAAATATTGGCAAAATCTGTCTTGTTTCTTTATAAAATATCTCATAGCCCCTCATTAGGACTGCCTTGAGGTGGTTCTAAGGCATTCCTACTGCCTCAACATAGATGTTGTGAACCCTCACCAGAACTGCCCAGCTGAGGTGGTTCCAATAAGATGCCGCAATATACAATTTTCTCATGATTCAGTCTCCTTACCTGGCACCGATAAAATGTTATTATTAGGTCTGGAAAAGTGATAGTTACTTGCTGTTGCTTTCATAGTGGGGGATGTAAGAAATGTCTAAATTTTAATTCCTGCCTCTATGTTAAGTGCTTATTATTACAATCAGACCATTTGAATATTTCTGGTTATTTAGAGTTTAGCACAAGGTATGTACAGTCTTGTATTTGTGACGTATGCACTATCCTGCGGTTGTTTATTTCCATGCTGAGTAAATGACTTTCACGACAGTGCTATAGTAAGCTGGAATCTACCCAATAGTTGACATGTTTATAGCAGTCAGATAAAGTTGATTTCACACAATGTTCAAATGAAATTAAGCCCCATGCTAAAACAGTGTGTCTGAACAGAGATTTCTTAATATGGATGGGTTCAGCTCCATGTTTTCCACCATTTATCAAGGGGAAACAACTTTTGTGACCTGTTTTCTCTCAAACAGAGAAACCCTTTCAGAATGAGGTTTAACTCATAAAGAAAAGAATTTGTCAAAGTTTTAACACTTAAAGCCACCTCATCATGATCCACACTGTTTGCAATGTAGTCTTTGGATTCCCAGTATAGCTGGGACAAAACATTTTTTTTGTTTTTAATTTTGCAGTTATAAATTCTGTAATCAATTTTTAGCACTAAAGTATTGAAAAGAATTCGTGTAAGGGGAGATTAGGATAGTAGTATTGGCAAAATCTGTCTTATATCTTTATAAATGTATCTTATGACTCTTAATTAGGACTACCTTGTGTTGGTTCTAAGGTGTTGTGTTATCTGTATTTCTCTTGACATTGTTACTGCTGCAGCATACAGAATGTTGTAGCTCCTCACTGGAGCTGCCTGGCTGAGGAGGTTTTAACTCTTTAAGCCCCAGTGACGAAATTAGCAAAATTTGCAAACAGCGTAGATCCTGATGAGGCGGCTCATAATGAGCCGCCTCATGTGGATCTACACAGTTTGCCCTCTAGTCTTCGGATTCCCAATATGAAATGTCTTGGACAAGGATTTTTTTTAATTTTTGCAGACGTAAATTTTGTAGTCTGCTTTTTGGTACTGAAAGAGTTAACAAAGTTCCACAACACACGATTTTATGGAGAGTTAAAGTAATATTGTCTACAACCTTTTAATAATTTTGACAACTATCAAATATTTATTTATACAAATTGTAAAAGTTGTCAGAGTAAAAGTAAGTTTTTATCATAAATCTATTCACTAACCCTGAAAATGCATGAAAAAAATGAAAACCCTTTGTGAAATAGGAGCCCATAGCATTCAAATAATTTAGTTTGGACCGAATGAAATTCTAGACAGATAATAGTTTACCAAAAAAAAAAAAAAAACCAAGAGGACCATTGGTTCTGTAGCTCACCTGAGTCCATACAGCCTCAGTACTATAGGGTAAGTTACTCTAAGGCAAATTGAACACATAGGTGGTGGTATCATACCTGTGACCCTCAGGGTGGAAAATGAAAAAGACAAAAATCATCAACCTGGTCCAAATTCCAACAGGTCCAATATTTTATGGCTGTCCTAGTTACCCGCAAGTTTGAAGAAGTTGTGGTCAAAACTAAAGGTGCTATGGCCCGGACAACATTTTCCCCATTATAAGTCTATGGGACCTTTTTGTTGCCAAATTTGATCAAGATTGGCCAGCTACTTTAGCAAATATTAATGCTTAAAAGTGTGAACATACGACGGACCAAGCCTATACTATAAGCTCACCTTGTAAGCCTTCGGCTCAGGTGAGCTAAAAATAGCAACAGTGACCATGACCTTAGAATGCTGAAATGCAAACTTGTTCAAGATATTGTCATACTAAACATTTGTGTGAAGTTAAATCAAAATCAGTCCATAAATAAAGGCCCTAGAGCGATGACAAAGTTTTTCTAAAAAAATTCTAACCTTGACCTCGACCCAAGAACGCTGAAATGCAAACTTGTCCAAGATATTGCCATACTTATTACTTGTGTGAAGTTAAATAGAAATTGGTCCATAAATGAAAGCGCTAGAACTATAACAAAGTTTTTCCATAGATAGCCACTGTGAACTTGACTTTGACCTTAGGACGCTGAAATGCGAGATTATTCAAGATGTTGTCATACTAAACATTTATGTGAAGTTTTAATCAAAATCGGTCCATAAATGAAGGAGCTAGAGGGATGACAAAGTTTTTCTAAAAATAGCCACTGTGACCTTGACCCAAGAACGCTGAAACGCAAACTTGTCAAAGATTTTGTCATACTAATCACTTGTGTGATATCAAATTGAATTCAGTCCACACACTGAAGGAGCTAGAGCGATAACTAAGTTTTTCTAAAAATAGCCACTGTGTCCTTCACCTTGACCCCAGAATGCTGAAGCGCATTCTTGTCCGAGATATTTTCATACTTATCACTTGTGTGAAGTACAATCGAAATCATTCCATAAAGTACAATCGAAATCATTCCATAAATGAAGGCACTATAATGATGACAAAGTTTTTCTAAAAATAGCCACCGTGACCTTGACATTGACCTAAGGATGCTAAAACGCGAACTTATTCAAGATATTGTCATACTAAACATTTGTGTGAAGTTTCACCAAAATCGGTCAATAAATGAAGGCGCTACAGCGATGACAAAGTTTTTCTAAAAATAGCCACTGCGACCTTGACCTTGTCCAAGATATTATCATACCAATCACTTGTGTGATATCAAACTGAATTCGGTCCATAAATGAAGGCGCTA
The DNA here is from genome assembly GCA_963989385.1 of Ctena decussata. Lineage (NCBI taxonomy): Eukaryota > Metazoa > Mollusca > Bivalvia > Lucinida > Lucinidae > Ctena > Ctena decussata. The sequence continues at coordinate 90,254,245 of OZ022501.1, forward strand.
GAGCGATGACAAAATTTTTCTAAAAATAGCCACTATGACCTTGACCTTGACCTCAGAATGCTGAAACGCAAACTTGTCCAAGATATTGCCATACTTATCACTTGTGTGAAGTTAAATCGAAATCGGTCCACAAATGAAGGCGCTAGAGTGATGACAAAGTTTTTCTAAAAATAGCCACTGTGACCTTGACCTTGACCCCATCATGCTGAAATGCATACTCGTTTGAGGTAATGTCATACCCAATACTTGTGTGAACTTACATCAAAATCGGCTGATAAATGAGGTAGCTAGAGCGATGACAAACCGTGAATATACGTACATACATACATACGTATGTACGGGACAGATCCTATATCCTGTCCATAACTTCATAGTGCAAGGGGATAATAATCCAACCTGGCCCACATTCGAAAAGGTTCGAGATGTTTTAGCTGTCCTGATTACCTGCAAGTTACAAGAACTTGCTATCAAAAATGATAAAGCTAGGGCCCGGACAACATTTTTGCCATTATAAATCTATGGATAAATATTTTATCGCTCAAGGGCAAGTAACTCTGAAAAGAATGATCCAACCTGGCCCAAATTCGAACTGGTTTGAGATGTTTTGACTGTCCTGGATACCTGCAAGTTACAAGAAGTTGCGATCAAAAATGAAGAAGCGAGGGCCCGGACAACATTTTCCCCATTATAAGTCTATGGGAAAATATTTTATCGCTCAAGGGCAAGTAACTCTGTAAAGAATCGTCCAACCTGGCCCAAATTTGAACTGGTACGAGATGTTTTGGCTGTTCTGGATATCTGCAAGTTACAAGAAGTTGCGATCAAAAATGAAGAAGCTAGGGCCTGGACAACAGTTTCACCATTATAAGTCTATGGAACCTTTTTGTTGCCATGGTAACCACAGTTTTAAACCAATCTGTACCAAAACTATATGCAATCAATCCCCCACCCCAACCATGCTACACATAAAATTTGATCAAGATTGGCCAGCTACTTAAGCAGATATTAATGCTTAAAAGTGTGAACGGACGACGGACCAAGCCTATACTATAAGCTCACCTTGTGAGCCTTCGGCTCAGGTGAGCTAAAAACCTGTTGTTTTTATAGCAGTAATTGGCTTAGGTTCGTCATTTTTATGAGTGTTTTATGGCCATCTGGGCTCCATTATCGGACTCTTGAAAATTAGAAACATTAATTCCCAAAATAAATTTGTAAAGTTTGCAGACCATATAACTCTAAAAGGAATTCTCATGATTCTATCTCCTTACCTCATGCCCTGATAAAATGTTAATTAGGTCTGGAAATTCAGACTTTCTTGAGGTTGCATTCCTAGTAAGAGATTTGGTAAGAAATGAAAGAGAAGTTAGAACTAAAAAACAATTTAACTGCTAGTTTACTTTGTTAACATGCCTATCATGGCAATGAGACTTTTGGAATACTCTTAGAGTTTAGCATATAAGGTATGATGTGCAGCGTTGTATTTGTGACATAAGCACTATCCTGCAGTTGTTTATTTCGATACTGAGTAAATGACTTTCACGACAGTGCTATAGTAAACTGGAATCTACCCAATAGTTGACGTGTTTATAGCAGTGAGCTAAAGTTGATTTCACACAGTGTTCAAATGAAATTAAGCCCCATGCTGAAACAGTATGTCAGAACAGAGATATCTTAGGATAAATGACTTCACTTTCATGTTTTTCCATTTTACAGAGGGAAACAACTTTCGTGACTTCCTGTTTTCTCTTAGACAAAGAAACTGCTCCAAAATGTGGTGTACTCATAGAGGAAAGAATTTGCTCCTGGGGAGCAAATTCTGTCCTCTAGGAGTTAACCATCAGTAAAAAGTAAAGGCTAAAAGTGGTTGGATTGCTTCCGTTAAAAGTGTACCCATTCCTCTTAAAACCATACAATTGGCACACACTCATGGCTCAGAAAATGAGTCCCTAGATCAGACTGCCCCTTGATGTTTTTCATTCAGTTGAGTTTTATAACACATCTTCTGATAGGCTTTGCATTTCGCACACACAGTGTACAGACCCTATAGAATAAACAGGCAAGGCGGTATGAGTCTTCATGGTTTGCATGTTCCAAGCCTTGAAGGATCCATTCTTTATTGGCATGTTTTATACAGCATGATGCATGTAAAATGATGTTTCAGCAACTTGAACAAAACTTATAAGTCCAGGTTCAGCCCAGTTAGGTTCAAGATGAGAAACACAATAACATTATTAGCAATGTGTAGCAAAGACTTTGGATTATCCTGTTGGGCATAGTAGATAGTTTCTGTTTGTTCACATCTGGAATTTATGACCCTTTGTTTATTTGACATAAGCATTGTCCTGCGGTTGTTTATTTTCATGCTGAGTAAATGACTTTCACGACAGTGCTACAGCAAATTGAAATCTACCTAGTAGTTGACGTGTCTGAGTGGTCAGCTAAAGTTGATTTCACACAGTCTCAAGAGTGACCTTGACCTAGAACCTACTGAAATTATTGTTTCACATGACAATGACACTAATCAAGGAGGGGATGGTGCTGTGAATAAATTTTTTCCAAGTTACATAAGTTTATAAAGTAGAACTTCAATGACTCAAACCATGATGGCTCTTTAACCCTGCCAGGCTAGAACTATTTTCTGGGTCCCTTGAGGTCACTTTATATAGAAACTAACCCTGGATGGCTAGAACTACCCTTGGCTGGAACTAATTTTCATGGTCCCCAAGCCTTTTCGAGCCAATGAAGTTCTACTGTATGTATCTCATTCTGGGCTAGCTCCTGAGCAGTGCCTGAGCTATTTTGTGAGTTGACTGCAGTGTTTTGACTCAATGGTAATGATAAAAGTTAAGAACAGTTACAGTAATTGGCTCAGCTGTACCAAAATTTATGATCTTTTAGTTTATGATACATTTCAGGGTTTAGAATAATCGTGTGTAAGATTTGAATTTACTCTATATATGCATGTGGAATACTCAATAGTTTATTTGGTCATAAGCACTGTCCTGCGGTTGTTTATTTCAATGCTGGGTAACCGACTTTCACGACAGTGCTATAGTAAACTGGAATCTACAGTAGTTGATGCATATTCTTGTAGCAGCCAGCTGTCACTGATTCCACACAAACTCAGTTCTGACATTGTAGATAGACTGCAGCAAGTTAAGCCAATTATTAACCAGCATAAACATACTTCAAATACATGTATATAAATTCTTTAACAAATTACTAGAAATATGCTTAAGTTTGCACAAGTTGATTTTTCTATCTGACCATGTAACTAAATTTCTGACTGAATTGCAGACTGCTGGGAATGGTAGCCAGTTCAGGCCCAAATCAGATCTCTCTTAACCCTTTTTAGACCAGATACCTGTTTAGGGACATACACAAACAGTGCGGGCCAAGTCCAGATGCTACAAAATGTGGCATCTGATCAGGGTCTACACTGTTTGCTAACAGGAATTTAAAGTGAAAATTTCACCAGTAACTCCTATAACTATATTATATTCAGTTCACGGGTCAAAAAAGAGCAGCTGATATGGCTCTTCATTGTTTGCTGAGGCATTCTATCACAATAAGTTGTGTGTTATTGTTTAACGTCAACGGTAAATAGCTATGGTCATGGGGGGACGGTCAGTTAACCTAACCTGCACTTACTTTCACCAGTAAATGACAACTGCCCTTCTTGAATCAGCGGAAGGAGAAATGAAAGTACATGTAAGTGGTCGGACTGGGTATCGAACCCGGGACTTCTGGCTTACAAGTCAGAGGCTCTACCGTTTGCACTACGCGGCCCGGCTCTCTGTCACGATATGTCATCATGGTATTTTTTACCATATTTTTTCAGCTATATGAAAGTGTTTTTCCCTCTTTAGAATGACCCCAAATATCTAAATCAGGGCCCGAGGTTATAAAACATTTTTCATGCTCAGCTGAGTTGAGCATGAAATTTTACCTGCTAATAAATAGCAAATTACTGATAATTACGGTTGTTTTCTTGCTCAGTTTGGCTGAGTATGAAATTTTCTCTGCTTATGAATATGAAAATGCCAACATTAGTTGGCATTTTCATATTTATCAGCAGAGAAAATTTCATGCTCAGCTGAGTTGAGCACGAAAAAAGTTTTATAACCTCGGGGCCAGTCTTATGAATTTCTGCTATAATATGAGCCGCGACACAAGAAAACCAACGATGTGGTTGTGCACAAAGTGCAGACTCAGATCAGTTTGGGCGTCCGCCCAGTCTGATCAGAGTCTTCGCTAAGCGCTTAAAGGGTAGTGAAGGGTTTAAGCTACCTCCATGCGGACAGCGAAGACTCTGATCAGACTGGGCGGATGCCCAGGCTGATCTGAGTCTGCGCTGGGCGCACAACCACTTTGTTGGTTTTCTCGTGTCGCGGCTCATATGGGTTTTTCCTTCCAAAACTCCCAAAGATCTAGATCCATCTTATAAGATGGATCTAGATCTTTTAGGCTGTTTTGGAAGAGAAAAAAACCCATCTTATAATCAAAGAAATACAGAATGCTATGTGTTGTATTTGTATCGCATTTTATATCTTTTTTAGATAAACAGACGTGGGGCCGCCCCTGAAGGTGGAGGTGAAGTGTTATTTACATGCCCTTGTAGACAGAAGTTAAGGCCTCTGCACTTCACTGACCCAGGAAAAATAAAGAGAATCAGAGGTGTTGCGTATCCTTTGGAAATTCTGCACCTATATTTAACCCAATACAGTAGAACTTCAGTGGCTAGAACAGGCTTGGGACCATGAAAATTAGTTCCATCCAAAGGTAGTTCTAGCCATTCAAGGTTAGTTCCTATATAAACTCTCCTCAAGGGATCCAGGAACAAACCAGGGTTAATGAGCCATCAGGGTTCAAGCCATTAAAGTTCTGCTGTATTTAGAAGCACTACAGCAGACAGTGGGGTCCAAATCTGATAGCTTGTAAGATTGTGGGAATCTTTGATTTATAACCCTTCAGTATTATTTCCAGCCCTTCAACAGTATTTCAGAAGTACCATGGGGATGTGTCTGCATTGTGCTTATGCTGCTACTCAGCAAAACTCTAGAGCCAGTGTTGGTCTCCAAGTGTCAAGACAGGAGGAGGATTTTGTGATAATAATTGTTACATCTCCATAAAAATATGTTCTGACTACTCATTAGAACCACCACGAAAGGCAGTTCCATTGAGGTGGTTCAAATGAGGAATCACTTTGTTTTCATGGAAAATACAATAAAAGTAAATTATTATCCAGAGATTTTTTTCCACTATTTTGGGAATGGTGCCGGTGCCCACAGAATTGGGAAAAATCATGTCATATTCTCCTTAAATTTGGAATTTCAGAAATGCCTTTAATGGCTCAAGTGGTGGGATAGGGGACATGAAACGGAAGATATAATATTTAAATTCAATTATAGCTATATATCTGCCAGTTCTGTAAGCAAGCAAATAAAATTTTGCTTGTAAAATGGTCCCTAGAAAAATTTTCCCTGCAACTGGGAATTTTTCAACTAGCAGTTGGGAAAAAAAAACACTATTTTGAATTGGGACTGGTGCCTTTTATGGGCACCACTTATATAGAGAAAAAAATCACTGTTATCAGATACTCCCTCTTATAATAAGCTCTGCTAAGTGTCAAACAAACTTTTGCTTAGTGCAATGCAGATTTCAGATCAATTAACTGTAGAGTTGACTCTCCTTGCCTGAAAACAGACATCTCAAAGAACCCTCTTATGTCAAAGAATATAGTTTAGACACATTTCCTATTTTTCTTTACATTTCGACTCTGGGTATCTCAAATTAATGGTGTCCCAAAGTAAATTTTCTGGGGGCCAGAAAAGTTACTTTGAGATATTAGTACATGTAGTTTGAGAAGAACTTTGACTTCGAGATACTGAAAAATGACTGTATTCCAACAAAAGTTCCGTGAAATGCTAGCATTGCACCTGCCTGAAAAACATTCTAAGAAGAAACTTCATACCAAGTCTGATGATTGTAGGTATCATAGTTTGAGAAGTGGACAAATGCTAGGGTCTATGTAATTTTGACCTGAAATTTTAGGAAGTAAACAGAGCGTGAAATAGGTCAAGGATAGAAAAACGTGCAACATGCCTTGAGAACATTCTAAGAAGAAACCTTATACCAAGTTTGATGATAGTAGGTATCATAGTTTGAGAGAAATGAACTTAAATACTAGGGTCGAGGTAATTTTGGACATTAACTTCTACGAAGTCAGCAGAGCAAGAAATATAGGTCAAGGGTAGAAAAAAAGCAACATGCCTTGAGAACATTCTAAGAAAAAACTTATACCAAGTTTGATGAAAGTAGGATCATAGTGTGAGAGAAATGGACTTAAATACCAGGGTCTCTGTAATTGTGGATGGATGGACAGAATGACTGATGGACAGAAAAGTGGACTCCTATATCCAACTTTGCTAAAGAAGGTGCGACAAAAATGAGACAGTAAGCTTAAAAGGAGAAGAACTAAATAAGCATATGCTTTCATTCTGATCCTATTGTGTTCATATCTTATCATTGCTGTAACTATGAACGTATACTCGAGGACTTTTAAAACACCTCACCTAATTGAAATTGAAATGCTGCATTTGTTTTACCATCAGCTAAAACATAACTAGTGATAAATAAAACTGCATGCATAAAGCAAATGCATGAGACAATGACAGGTACAATCTTTGAATTTAAAAGTATTAAATACACGCGGCAAAGATAAAAGGTTGTTTTAAAACGTGGGATTTTCACCAAAATGGTTATACTGCAGCATTCAAATGCTTATCGGAGTATAGCATGGTTCCCGTCTTCCGCTATATTTCAGCAATTACTGAATTGAAGCGAGGTAAACGTTTGTGGAATGCAAAAATGGCATTTTAAACATGGCACCAAACTTAGAAACCGACAACAATAAATTCTCTCAAACAGTATTTTACGGCTCATAGTCGTCTACTCTAGAACAGCGTGTAGTTAAAATGTGAATTTTGGAGTCCATTCAGAATGGAATCATTGACGTTGACATTATTTGCTGCGCTGATAAACTGACGTTTGGCACTGATATCAAAGTTTCGGCTGATGTTGACGGATGCTTAGAAAGTAAATCTGTAAGATGTTTGTATCGGATGCTGTTCCTGTGAAGTGTAAAACGACAAGTTATTTTCCAGAAAATTCTTTTTTAGAGATTCCAGTTTGTGTGTTCCAGTTTTCGATTTAAGCTTTTTGACAGCACATTAAGTCATGGCAACTTTAATTTTGTGTTTTTGTTGTATCATATCTTTCACAGCAAAACTAGGATCGACTTAAAGGGCTGTATCATAAAGAAGTTAAAAATAAAATTAAGGGGAAGTGACGTTGCCCTGCGAAGTGCAAACATCGTCAAGCATGACAAAAATTTGTGCAATTTCTTTGATTTGAATAGTTTTACACTTTCTGAAAAATTCTAGTCATCTTGAATAGCTTGAAATGTGGAATTACTAACATACATTACAATTTGGGGTGAGGCGTTTTTAAAGTCCCTGAGTATATGTTTATTGGAAATGAAATTTGTTTAAACCAAGCTTAAAACCTTCTATCAGACAGGTTGACCTTTGGGCAACATTATTCCTTAACCAAACATAGCTGGGCAGTGAGGGTATCACCTTCAGCAGCCAATAGAATAGTGGAGGCAGCCAGAGGGGTGTTAAACAAGTTCCTACCTGATATCTACATATACACAGACCACCTCAAGGGCCATCAGTCTGGCAAGTAAGTAGTTGTTCTGACACAAGATCAGTGATAAATACAGGGCAGCTTCTTTATAGCACTGCATGTACTCATTGTATCAAAGACTTTGATATAACTTGATCATAGTTCGGCACTCAAAAAGTAGGATTTTACCAAGAAGTTACAGGAAAATGACCATTAAATGGTCATTTTCCTTTCCTTAATGGTCATTTTCCTTTAATTTTAATTCTTTTGTAAAATTGCCCGTATAATGTCGCCTAGGCCCCCGGACTTGAATGTACGCTCGCTTTCGCTCGCTCACTTTGCTGCCAACTACTTTGAAAATCTTGCCAGCTACTCTTAAACTTATTGAAAACCCTGCTATACCAGATCATTAAATTCTAATACAGTTTTGAATACCATCAAAACTCAAGCTATTTTCTATGGTTGCATTTCTAGTTTGTAAACTCATTGAAAGACATTTTTATGACTGCTTATTTTCACGAGTTGGCTTATTCACACAAATAAGAGAGTAAGAAAATACTGACTGGGTGTGGAATTTGAAATGCGAACAAGTTCTTCATATTGATAACTGTTATAACAATCTGGTTACATTTATTTTGGAAGATCTTTGCATTCACTAAGTATTGTGACAATAAAAAATGTGCAAATGATAGCTATTTACAGTACATGTTACTGGATATTAGCCAACTTAATATAAATGCACATTTTATAAAGAGGCTCAGATGAAGTAAGCTATTATCTTAATTATTTGCTGAAAATTGAGCCATTTCATGTGATTTCAAACAATTTAGATTGAAGACAAGAAAAGACTGATAAGACTGCACATGAGTGCAGTCTGATCAGAGCCTGCACTTGTCACATCAGCCTACTGTGAAATTGGTCCAAACCATACAGCCAACAGTGAGGCCTCTATAGACCTGGTGTAAAGGATAAGGATGATCTGAATACCACATGACAAAACTGCCACATTGTTGGCAGTCACATAATGCATACATTAGCCATTGTTGGTCAGAAAAATATGATTGAAGGGTTTGGATTTGCATGGTGGTAGTTACTTTTTGTTGACAGTTGTAAACACCCATTGTTTATTTGATATAAGCACTGTTCTGCAGTTGTTTATTTCAATGCTTGGTAAATGACTTTCACGACAGTGCTACAGTAAATTGGCATCTACCCAGTAGTTGATGTGTTTCAGAGGCATCAGCTAAAGTTGATTTCATACAGTTTCCAGCTTACATAAGAAAATATGTATCTAGGCATATTATTAGCTCCAGATTTCAGACTGATGTTGTACAGTTGAGCTGTAGCAGGCAAAAGAAAACAGTGTGCACACTATTTGCCATAATTAGCACACAGTGATATTCTTTCAGGGGAAGCAACTCAGCCATTATCCCTTTTGCCTCCCTCAATAGGGGTCCACTCTTACAGGAAAGACTTGTCCTTTAGAAATGGATTCCTTTATGGTGGACCTCATTTTGACTGCCAGGGAAGCAAACACAATTGCAGTCTCCATTTGTAAAATGGCAGAAAAACAGAGATCTGTATATATATATATTTAGCATTATTACATGTGCTAAATTGATGGCTTTGAAAATCTTTTCTTTAACCACAGAGATAAATGGTTGTAATGATCTGTTTTACTCATGAATTTCTGTCCTGTGGTTAGTTGAACTTCACAGTACAGTTTGCAGCTGTGTAAAAATGAGGGCTTGGTTATCTCATTTTTCAGGTCCCCAGGTTTTGGCTTGACCCTGGTAGCAGAAACAATTAATGGAGCATTTCTGGCAGCAGAGTTAGCCTCAAACCCAAAAGGCTCAGATCTTGGACCAACTGTACCAGAAGATTTAGGGAAGGAGGCAGCCAAATTATTGCTGGAAGAAATATATAGGGTATATACAGTTATTCAGAGTTTGTGACTGAGATCACTGCATTTCCTTTAAGAAATAATCAAACCTATCTTAAGGGGCCACCCAAGGGAAACCCAAAATTTGGCTGCTTAAGACAAGTGACCCCTTAATACAGGCTCACTTGCACTGTATGTGGGTCCAAGGGACCTGGAAAAGGTGGCTGCTAAAGGCAGGTGGCCCCTTAATAGAAGCAGGTTTGACTATTTAGAAGCAGGTTTGACTATTTAGAAATTTTAGCTTGCTTTTAGAGGAGGCAGGTTTGACTATTTAGAAGCAGGTTTGACTATTTAGAAATTTTAGCTTGCTTTTAGAGGAGAAAGTTTGAACCTTGTTTCGAAGGCACAATCATCTTAGTGTGACGATCTTTGAATCTCATTTTCTTAATGCACTATCTGAAGATTAAATATATGTCTGCCCACTGCTGCCAGGTATTCTAATCTTACCTTGTGCTTATAAACCAGCCTGTACTTTTTGTTTGTGCAATATGGTCAGGTCTTCTCCCTGATGACTAAATATGTTCCTGTCCAAATAATATGCTGATCGTGACAGGATTGCATAGGTTACAAGATGCCCAAGCTGTTTCTTGGACTGCTTCGAGTTCTAGTGCCGAGGCTGAGGTATCTTTTAATCATTCCATAGAGGTTAACAGCTTACATTTATTACCTATTTTAGAGTTTCTTTTTCAGGGTGGCTGTGTTGATTCTACTAATCAGAGTATAACTGCATTATTGATGGTGTTAGGGCAGCAAGATGTTTCTAAAGTACAAACAGGACAGCTTTCAGCTTACACGTAAGTATACAGTTGTCACGGTAAGTCAGAATTGAGGGTAGATATGAAATATTTCAGAGCTTGAGATTATAAGCATCTTTCATGGGTATGATTTGTGGATAGAACAATCTGTCACGAGGGTCACTGTTTGGCATCATGAGGCTTGCCAAAAAAATGGTGGTGTTCAAGCAGTTAATCCGACTGCATCTTGATCTCTGATAACATGTATTATAGGTGTAGGGTGCAAACAAATAAGTCCGTCCCAACAAATAAGTCCGTCCCTTAGTATCACTGTTCTGTAAGGCATCTCTTTGCAAGCCTGGTGATCCTTTCACCAGATTTTTCCATTCTCACCTAACATCAATGAAAGACACAGTTATTCTTACCCAAGAGTTAGGGCAGGCCCAGGTAGAGAAAGTTTTGCTGTGACTGGTAACTTGCATACCAGATAAGGATATCCACATGGTAAATTAAAATGTAGGTTCTGCTATTGATATATTGTTTGTGATGTTCAGGCTAGCCCATTGACCACATACATGGGAAATGGCTGTTCACCTGGCTGCCGCTGAGGATATCTTTGGTGGTGACTAATTTTGTCTTGTCTCTTTCCCACATGGTGGCTTGGATGGGATCTGGGATTTAATTCTGTCAGTTCCTGAGAATTTTCCTCCTTACTTTTCTAGTAACCACACATCATCTTTGAACATATTTCTTGGTAAAGCAGTCATATGTGTGTTTCTAAAACTGCTTCTGTAGTGTGACTGATTTAATAAAGAGAGCCGCGATACGAGAAAACCGACAATGTGGTCGTGCACCCACCGCAGGGTCAGATCAGCCTGGGCATCCACCCAGTTTGATTAGACTCTTTGTTAAGAGCTCAAATGGTAGCTAAGGGTCTACGCTACCTCCATGCGGACAGCGAAGACTCTGATCAGACTGGGCGGATGCCCAGGCTGATCTGAGTCTACGCTGGGCGCACAACCACATTGTTGGTTTTGTCGTGTCGTGGCTCAAGAAATGTCAAATTTTAGTCTGGGAAGAGGCAAATTCTAAAAGTTTGCAAATCATATTTACAGAGTTTCAGAATTCCCCTCTTTATAGGTAGTAGATGTAACTTCTTGTTTCCTTTTGTTTTTTCAGCATACAGTATTTACGTCATATACGAGACTTTTTCCAAGTTTTATTCAAAGTTGACCAGCAACAACCAACAGAGGAAGAAGAGGATTTAAGACTTGGTGGAGAAAAACTGATATTAACTTGTGTGGGCGTCGGTTTCTCAAATGTCAGCAAAGCCATCATGTGATATCATTATCATCTTCATTACTTTTGTGCAATAAATTTTATACATGATTTGTGTTTTATTTTTTAGTTTCATTAAGGTGAATGAATACATTGCAGGGGAACAACTCTGCCATATTCATTTTTTCACCCCTTCTGAACTGGCGTCAACTTTTAAAGAACTCGATCCTATAGGAGCAAATTCTTTAGTAAACCCCTTTTGAAAGAGCTTCATCAGCTGGGGAAGCAAACAGGAAGTGACAAAAGTTATCCTCCTCCGTAAAAATGGCAGAAAAACTTGAAGGTTTACCCTTACACCTTTACATATGGAAACATCTGTAAGGTATATCAGTCTGATCTGTCTCCCAACAGGAGGAACAAAAATAAGAAGAGACTCATGTATACCCCCGGCTGGTGCCACTGTCTAATGTCAACAAATTTAACACAAAAATGTCAGTATTCTAGAAGTTCCCAACTCTGTGACCTTGACCTTATGGCCATAGTAGCATCCAGATTATGTCAACTAATACACTCAAAGAAGGGCTGTATATCATTTCCATATGTCTTTATATAAAACGTTTCAAACTCATAAATAGGCAAGGAATCACTGTCTATTTGTAGGAATTGAATTATTGATGCCTAACCTATTTATTAGTTTAGATGATGCAGAGTTTTATATAGACATACTAAAGTTATATACAGTACTCCTTTAAGTATTTTAGCAGTGTATTTCAAGGATATTGGTTGGAAGTAAGCTTTGCGTCACATCAGTAAACTCCCAATTAAGTACACCGATGCTACTACCATGGAATTCCTATGCCATGTCTAAAGACAATTGAATTATCATTTAAAATTTCATTTACCTAACAGGCAAAAAAGGTAACATTATGCTAGTAATTGGAAGGGCTAGTATATAGATATTGAAGTTCTCGAAAAACCATCAGCTCTTGGACTGCTTCACATTACTAAACTTTAGCTCTTGGTAAAATAGCACACGATCAGATCGTTAAAATTCAAGTTTGCAAAGATTAGATAATGCACGAGAACAGAGAACAATAATGCCCAGTCTGATCAGAGTCTGAACTGTCAGCATGGAGGTAGCTTAGATCCTTAGCTACCCTTTAAGGGCATAGCTATGGGTCTGATCAGGCTGGGTGGATGCCCAGGCTGATCTGAGTCTGTGCTGGGCGCACAACCACTTTGTAAGTTTCTTCGTGTCATGGCTCAATTTATTATTTTATATGAGTTTTTAATATAAGCACTAAGTAAACACTATCATCAAGAGCCATGTTTAATAGGAGGCCACTGTTTTAGAGAGTTTTTGAAACCTAACACATCTTCAACAGCTGTGGAATGTCTCTGCTCTGGGTCCACAAGATACCTGATAGGAAGTTCATGATCAGCTAAATGCTTGGCTGGGCTGGCAATGGCACCATCCTCAGTTTTTGTCCCTACAACCTGCAAGAAAAATACAGTTGATGAAATTTAATCAATGACTCAAGTGACTTCTGTAGACATGGACTCTGACTTGAACTTTTATTCAAAAGACTAGAAGAGTGAAGGCTTGGGCCTGCGATCCTTGGATTGGCAGTCCAGCTTGTTACTACTAGGCCGCTACTGATCCTACAATTTGGGAATCTTTGTCTAGTTAATTATTAACAATCACAGCAAATTCCATGTAAAGAACAGAAACACCTATTTTATATCTACATACTCATAAAGCTGTAGCAAGCTGGTCCATATTTTAACATTCACAAACAACCTTGCAACCATTTCAGTAATGTACTGCAGTTATTTTACTCTGGCACTAATGAAGACAAAAGTGCCAAAATAGAAGTCTGTCTGTATTCAGTTTCCCATACATTTACATTGGTACCAGAATATGTCTCAAACTCCATACAAACTACATATGTTCACAAAAATACAAGAGCAAACAGTGCAGACCCAGATCAGTGGTCTTTGTTTGAAATGTTATCATTGCCTTAGAGGGTGAAAGTGCCCAAGTAACAAGTATCTGGCCTAAAAACAGCAAAACCTTTATGGCAAAAATAATTGCTTTTGTCAATAAAAAACAACAAGACCTGTCAGACAAAGAATTCTCAACATTCTGCATAAAATATCACTGCCAAGGATATGCTAAAAAAACAACCAGATGTATGTGTGAAAATAAAATTGAGATTTTGACCCCGAAAATTATCTGCAGCTCTATACAGTATAGTAAAATGTTCAACTGAGTACTTGTTTTCTCTGCTTATCTTCAAATATTGCATATAGAGATTATTACACGGTTGTTTTGATCCCAGCCCTGATCTCAGCCTGAGTTGACGGTATCGGCCCGAGCCCGAAGGGCGAGGGCTGATACCGTCCGAGGGCTGAAATCAGGGATAGGATCAAAACAACCGTGTTATGATCTTTTTATCATATACTTTTTTTTATAGAAATTGAAGTTGTGTAAAAAATAGTGCATTTTTTGTTCCAATAAGATATGTCTGTTTTTCTCTTTTTATCATTGGATGAAATAACATGAAGATGGTCGAGTCGGAGGATCATGGATGGTGAGCGCCATTTTTCTTTCAGCTGGAATTCAACTGAGTATAAAATCAAGAAAACACAACAAAATTGTTAGGTATTTTAATCGTAAACTGCTCACATTACAAAATAAAACTTACCGAGAATGATTTTCTGGTGTTAAAACAGACTACACAGTCTCTACATGTCCACTTTCAACCAGTCGACGTGCGGAAATAAAAAATGGCGTCAAACGTCTTCTAGGCCGCTGAATTGTTTTGATGACGTCAGCGACAATACTTTACGGTAGCGCCAAATTTGAGGGCTGATACCAGGGCCGAGATTTTTCTGTCCCGCCCTACACGTGAGGTGGTCTCGGCCCTACACATGACTTTTGGACAACAGGGCTGGACAGCGCATTTTGATGGGGCTATAATGGCTGGGCCAAATATCTAGTATCAATGGCAATACTAGTAAAAGTATATGATAAAAACCAGTCTTGCAAAAGTTAAGAGAAAGTGCTCAAACCCTCCCTGTCTCCCCTATTTCTCCCTCCTATCACCAATTACATTTACTTGTAGCCCTGTAAATTATGTTTACCTGAATACTTAGTTTTCTCTGGTTGTCTTCAAAATATTGCATAAACCAGTCTCGTAGAGATTCCAGAGTTAATGTCTTCAAAATGGCTATCTGAAATAAAATCAGCAGTTCAAATAATTACCATATTTATTTGGTTATAAGATGGAAGTTTTTCCCTCCAAATAAGCCTAAAAAATCTAGATCCGTCAAGATGGATCTAGATTTTTGGGAATTATTTTGGAATAGACAAACCTATCAAATAGCCAAATTACACATGACTGATTAACATTATTTGAAGTACTTTTGGAGAGGGAAAATCCCATCTTGCAGCTGAATAAATATGGTTACTTTCCTTCCTCACTCCATGGCAACTCAAGGAAATCATCAGGGGCCGTATTCATAAAACCTCTTAAGTCGTTGCTATGCTGTTGCTAAGGCCAAATTTCTCTGAAGGAGATTTCCTACAACTACGAAATTTTTCTCTGGAGGAACAGTCTAAAAAGACTGTTCCTCCAGAGCAAATTTCATAGTTGTATGAATCTCCTTAGAAATTCAGCCTTAGCAACAGCATAGCAACCACTTAAGTTGTTTTATGAATACGGCTCCAGGCCCCAGGAAGTCCAGAGGAAGTTGAAAGCAAAACCTACAAAGGAATGACAGCAACTGACCATAAAATTGCTAGGTTCTATTTGAGATCCTTTCAAGTGGAAAGACCTTAAATGTGTTCCTCTTTAAATGTGTTCCTCTACCTATGTTCTGGAGCAAAGGTCCCTAAATATGACCTTTATTCTTGACACAGTGTGGTAAATCCCCTATGTAGTCCTTATCTACTGTGACTCAGCTAAGTCTTGCTACAGCCTTCCTTTTTGCAAAGTCTCCAAGGCTGGCCTGAGTCTCTGCCATTTGCAGCTACATAATTTAGATGCAGAATACATTTTAAAACATTCACTGAATACTTACTTAATAGACCAGCATCTCATTCTCCGACCTGACTGCATAGCACAGTCCAGGCAACTGCAGCTTACATTTGCTTTAACCCTGAAGTGCCAAAAAGGCAGACAACAAAAGTAACATCTGCAAAATTACAAAAATATTTCGTCCAAGCTATATAATACTGAGAATTCAGTGGCTAGTGGAAAAACAGTGTAGACCCAGATGAGGTGGCTCATCATGATACGCATCATCTGGATCTACACTGATTGAAAATTCAACTACAGTAGAACTTCAATGGCCCATGACAGTTCCAGCTAAAGATAGTTCTAGCCATCCAGGGTTAGTTCCTATACAATGTCCTCCAGGGACCCAGGAACAAATTCTAGTCAGCCAGGGTTAACGAGCCATCAGGGTCCGAGCCATTGAAGTTTTGCTGTATTTTCATTCTCATGACCTTAAGAGTTGAGATACATTTGATCACGACAGTGTATGTATACTTACCTCTCTGTGCCTTCTGTCAAACAAGTATGTCTGTTCATCAATTTCTCTCCAGTGTCTGCCAGCTTCCTCTCCCAGATGTGTGTCTTCTACTTTCTTTAATGTCACTACAGACTCAATCTGGAAACATAACGCATTTTCATACTTCAATTTCTAACTTACTTCTAACAACATACCGGTAAGGTATTCTTATAAACACCCCTGCTCTAATAAATGCTGCCTGCCTCTTTTCCAGAAATAATGTCATATTGACTTGCAAACCTCCTATCTACAAAGAGGAACAACGTGAATTCCTGTTTGCTTCTCTGGAGGACACAGCTCTTTAAATGGGGTCCACTCTTAAGGAAAAACTTAATCCTTAGTCAGCAAATTCTTTCCTTGTAGAGCTGACCCTTTTAGAGAAGGGCAGCATAAAAAGGTAGAAAAAATTGCTTCATCTGATAGCATATATATTCACCTTAATACTGTTTATTTTAAGGATTTTGGCAGTGGCTTATTTACTTCTCTTTGGGCCCTCTTTCATGAAACTGTAATTTTAATAGGATTAACATGGTAACTAAACTAGGGAACTTCATGCAAATTTCGACAAGTCAGTGAACTGTTTAATATTCAAGACGTAATATCAATGGCTGCACAGAATATCCCTTTTCCAGATGTAAGCATGAACAAAGTTTCATGTTTCATGACTTTAGCCCTTTTAGTTCCAGAGAAAAAGAACTAAATCAGAAATCTCAACAAATCTCAGAATTATCATTAAACATTTCTTTTACCTAGAGTTCTATAATGTCTCTTTCATTGAGTCCTGTATTATTTATCAATAAATACATGATGATGTACTTCTTTAATATTTGTATTCCTGGATACCATAGTACATGCCAATTTGCTGTCAGTAAGATATGATCAAATATCAGTCTGATTGTCAGAAAAAACACTCAATAACTTATCTAAACCTGCTTCAAACCTTTTATTTCTTTTATGCCAGAAACAAACATGAAATTGTGTAATTCTTCACAGAATGAAATACAGGCTTTATTCAAGTATCACTTGTTTCTCACTTCATCCAATCAAATCTCGCCTCACTTGTTTCTCTCTTATCCAATCAGGATGGAATGAAAAATGTGAGGTCCAAAAATCTGGACAAACTTTGTTTCCAGGAGCATCAACAGTTTTATGAAGTCAATCATCAAGGATTTGTTATGTGTTACTTACAAAATCATTTGCAGGAATGTTTTTTGCTGAAAAATGTGAGGAGCTTTTCCACTGCAAAAGCTCCTCACATTTTTTGGCTAATTATGGCAGCATTTTTACGTGAAATATGTTTGAAAACTTAACATTTCGTTAACTATTAAAATTGTGTTAGAACAACTGGGCAAAGAATGACAAAATTAAATGAGCGTTCAGCTCACAGTGTGATTGGATTGCATTCATCATAAAAAAAGCAACTTACGAGATCATCAAACTCTTCCTGAGTCATAGTCATGAGTGTGTCTTTAAACTCTTCTAGAAAGTTTTCTATATGCTGGTCAACATGTGACATACTGTAATACAAGAAATACCACTATAACTACACTAAAAGTTGAAACCAGTAAGAGTAAAGATAAAGGTTTTTCATGGCCTAGTGGCCATAGGGGCTATGGGATTAGAGGCCCATTGTATTATGAGCACAGCATATGAAAGGCAGAGCCCATCCCCAACTCTACTGCCTTATCCTTCCCAGATTCGAAAAAGATTTACTGCTGGGTTGACAGAGTTTGGCCCAACCAGTATTCAAAACAGGGACCTTCTGCACCATAACAACTTGACCATGGCACCTCTTATGATCTGATTAAGGTGACTGAGTACACCTCTAGGGGAAGCAACTCTGCCATTTCCATTTTTGCCTCCCTTCCCAACAGAGATAGAAATTCCGTCACAGGAGCAATTTTTTTCTTTTAAGAGTAAGTTCCATGTTGAAAGGGCTTTGTCATCCAGGGATGCAACAGGGTCAGGAAGCCACAAAAGTTGTTCCCCTTTGAAAAATGTTAAACATGGAGGTGTACCCATACACCTTAATCAGCAATAGCTCAGCTGAGTTCAGTTGAAATAAAGAAATCTGTTTGATTTATTTGAAAATCATGTGGGAATACTTTAACCCTTTTTAGATAAGAACCCTGTTTTTGGGACATATGCTAACAGCACAGACCCAGTTCAGTTGCTACAAAATGCAGCATCTGATCAGGGTCAACACAGTAGGCTCACAGGCATTTCTATGAGACAAACAATAAAAATGATAACATCCACCAGAAACCCCTATAACTAGAAACAGACTTATCTAAATAATGAAGATTGACAAATCCACTAGTCAAATAAGGGTTAAAATGTCACCTTGTATATAACAGCTCTGGTATGGTCACAAACCAGCCTTGAATTTTAGATTTCCACAGCCTGGCACACTCAAATTAAGAAATGACATATAACATAACAAATATCCAAGTACAGTGAAACCTATTTAACCAAGTCTCTGAGGGAAAGGCCAAAAAACTGCTTAAGGCAAGTGCTTGCAAAATACAAGTGTTGCTACATAGGGATATGAGATTTTGGCCTTATAAAGACAGGTTTTTGCTTAACAGAAGTTGCTAGAGATTCCACATAATCTGTACCTGTATGAACCTAGAGCTACAGCTGGGCCTCATAGACTCACTACTAGCCCATTCCATTCGGGATATATTTGTATTTCTACATGCTTTTTTTACACATTTTCCATTAAAATTCATATCTCTAGCACATGAATGCACTTTCATTTCAGCAAATCATATAATCTGTAATATAGGATATTTGAAACAAACTGATAACAAAAAATTGCAGTTTTCTTGTTAATAAGTATATTTTTACAATCTTTGAAAAATGCAATAAAATTGAATTTCATGAAAAACGTCATGAAAAATATCATCAATCGATGGGGCATGCTTATGTATATTATTTTAGTAAAACTTACATCGTATGTTAAAGAATAAAACAAAAAAACAAACATTTCACCGTTTCGTTTCCTAGAAAAACAATGTTTAAGTTCAAAATATCCCCAAAACAGACTGCCCAAATTCTGCACCTGCTGCAAGCACAGCCGGTCCTTGCCCTATTATTTATTTTCCTGTTATTCGGTTCTACCACAGAGTAATGTCGACAAAAATGCGCAGATGGAATGGATACTGTGAAGATTTTGATCATTCTGGTTCCTAAGGAACAGTCTGATCTCAGTTTCCACTGTTTGTACAGACCTATGTGCCCGAAAACTTAGGATCTTTACGGTAGATATTGTAAGTGTACATTATATCTGTATACTCCACAGTTAGTCGATTTGATGATGAACAATAACTCTGTTTGTTTTTTAAACACGCAAGAACAGAGTTCTTCCGGGATCATCCACCTTAAGAGTTGTTTCCTACTTCTGTCTTCTTGTAAGTTTAATTTCAGGTGACACCCTCGTGTCCCTTTCAAACATTTAGTAATATAGAATAGACTATTAAGCATAGTGGGGATTAATATAATCGACCACTTGCAAGGTTATGGGAAGCACAAACAGCAAAAATAATTATAAATATTTTTAGAATTGCAACTTTCACAAGGTATATAAATTTGCATTCCACATAATTAGTTCCATTTCAATATCATATATTTCTACTGATCAGCCAATATCAATTGATTGGAATGGTTTTCTATATGTTTTATAATTATTTTTGATACATTTCATCAAAATTGAGAATGTTTCTGAAAAATTAAGACAGTTATTCCACCACAATAATTAAGATGCATATTTCAAGGGAGTAAACTGAGAAGCTAGCAGTCAACATTTACTTCCCTTATTTCATCCAAGTATTAACTTTTCAAAAAAGCTGGCACCACACTTCTGATACACTGTAATAAATACTGTGTGGAATTGTTTGGTTTTACAACACAATACAGTAATACCTTTGAAGAATGCGGCTGGAAGACCATGAATAGACTGCTCCTTTGGGAGTAGCCTGATCTGGGTCTGCTGTTTGCTAAGACCTATCAGTCCCAATATTTAGAATTTTATGTTTATTAACCAAACCAGGATTAAATTAGAAGCTTCTCAGAGCAAGGAATCTTTAAACATATAATTCTTGGATTTTGGAAAATGTTCGGAACTCATTTTAGTCAGTAATTTTGCTTTGTCTGAAGAAAGGGGAATAACCTGACTGAAAATTTATGAAATAGGCTCAAAAGTTAATCTGGCCCAGAGGTTATAAAACTTTCGAGGCACAGCCTCGTATAATTTCGATATTGTTCTACAGTTCACAAGATTCAAATAACGCATATGTCAAAATTTAACCAATAATATCAAAGGTCAATGAATATTTAATCTTCGTTTTCTCTCGTCGGACTGCACTGTGAATACTAGTACTCTGTCTTATATTCTACTATAGAAATGTTATCAAAAACAGACACAGATATTCAAAACTTTCTGTTTTTGTTGTAGAACTACTTTGGATCTCTACTTTCGATTTAATACACACAAACAAACAAACAGTTAGATCAATTTTGAGATAGGTCGTTGTAGCTACCCAGTGTCAAAATTACGGTTGTGGGTGCCTACCAACATAGCTTACTTATTCATGAAAGTTATTGTCAAATCTTCAACTAGAGACATATACATGTAACAAAACACACTCCCATTTAATCTGCTCTGATTATCTTTTTTAAAGATTTTTCTTGTTCGTGCTCAACTCAGCTGAGCATGAAATTTTCTCTGCTGATAAATATGAAAATGCCAACTAATTTTATCATTTTTATATTCATAAGCAGAGAAAATTTCATAGCTAAACTGAGCAAGAAAACCTCTGTATTTATCACTAATTTGCTATTTATTAGCAGGTAAAATTTCATGCTCATCTGAGTTGAGCATGAAAAAAGTTTTATATAAGTTTTATAACCTCGGGGCCAGATAATCTACATCTTGGTTCAAACCTGCATGTCAAATATAAAGATCCTAGCTTAAGCAGTTCTTCAGATATTTTGGTCACAAGGTTGTTCCTATACAAAATGCCTATGTCCCAAAAAAGAAATAAATAGAAAATTTATGAAATACACTGGAGCGCCATTATCAGGCAGGTGCCTGGAGACATAAAATCAAACCGCATTGTAAGTGATGTCCCTGTATAACGATACTGGCCCTGAATACCCCACCCACTAATGAAAAAACATGTTTACATGTTTGTAGCACTTATTTAGCCATAACCAGGAATATAAACATACATGTATTGACTGCTTGCATGACACAAAGGAAATCATTGCTGAAGTAGCCATTTAGTCGCCCATGATCTTACTTATTGTGAAAAAAGCGCTGCAAAACGAAGATACAAAAAGAAAGTAGACATGCTGTAAATAGCTCAGAAACACGATTCCTATTTCTGCTGGTGGCATATGGCTAATGCTATTGAGCCGGTATCCTATTTTTTGTTTGAGTAAATTTCCTTAAAATTTGTAAAATACAAAACTTCAGACAAATAAAAAAAAACTTATTTGCATGGGTAATGTTATTTGCGGGAGAAATGACATCTCCTAAAGAAAACTCTAACCAGCCAGCACATAATAAAGTCAGGTTTAAGTTTTTTGATTTTGCTTGTCAAACTCTTTTCTAATGCTTTCTTTGAAAGTAATCAGTGACTTTACTTTGCACAGCCTTCTTCCGTGCGTTGGCCTGTCTATTGTATATGAGGCTTCCTAGTGCAAAACCTTTGCTGCTGGCCGAAGTGGTGACACATAAGCTAATTATCAAAGTATTCTAAAACATTATCAGTGTTCATACCTTGGCAAGACAATCAAAGCTTTATCTGTGATAACTTTTGACACATTATGATTAAATTTATGTAAACAACCCAACAAACTTTTAATGGTAACCAAATCCTACTCGATTCTGTTCTATTATTTTCCATAAAAACTGCCAAAACTTCCGTGATATGTTAATTTTTTTTGCACTTCCGTGTATGAAAAAAGGAGGGGTGGGACGACTGTGTTATACAGGTTCCCATGGTCTGTTGGCGTGGTTTAACAGCATTCCAGTGTATGCTCAAAAGCTAACCAACTCCTCTACCTCTTGGTCTGTATCAGTATACCAAAACTAAACATGTTAGCCTATGAGGTTCTTCAGATATCTTGGATACAAGTTCTGGGACAAATAATCTGGGAAATTGTGAGACTGAAGTAAACACTGCACATCACACTGTAAGTAGTGTTTATTGTTTTACTTTAGTATGATTATCAAACTAGAAATGTGTCCAACATACACAGATGCCCCCATCTTGAGTACCTCAATTATAAAATGTGACATATAGATCATTATGCCCTGATTCTTGTGTATTCCTGTAGTACTTAGAAATATAAATCCTCACACAAAATGTCCAAGTTGCTAAAATAATAGGAACCCTGAAATCTACCTCTTACGAAGTCAGTAGACCGTGACATGTGGATCATCATTCTCTGATTCTTATTTATTCCCGTTTTACTTATAGATATAAATCCTCATACAAAATTTCAAGTTGCTTCAATAATAGAAACCCTGAAATCTACCTCTTACAAAAACCTTAACCTGAGTCTAACAGGTACATATCACATAGGTACATATGCATGGACATTCGTACATGTATGTACAGATATCCATAATAACGTACATACATATGCATGACGCAAACATTATATGCCCTTTGCCCTTGGCATCATCTGATGGTGGGGGCATAAAAACTATGTTTATTATTAATTCAAGTCCACACAATGAAAAATTCAACAGAGCTTATAACCTATAAAGCAATAAAGCATAAAAAAAAGAGAACAACAAAATCTATGTTTGCAAAATGTCAAAAATTAGTTCACTGAAGCTCCTGTATCATACTGTGAATTCAAAGACAAGAGAGCAAACAGTGTAGATCTAGATGAGGTGGCTCAAATTGATCTATGCAGTTTGCAAATTTACATACATGTATTTCATTTTTGACTTTCTATGTGCTAAGGTTGACTATGAACCCTTGTCTGTAGAACCGAGAGATGATTACAGAAGGTTGGATACCTTGGAACCTTTCTTTAACATCTAAAGCACTGGGTCACCTCTAACTTTTTCTCTGACATCTACACCACAAGGGCACCTCATATGTTTTGTCTAACAGCTAAAGCACTGGGTCCCCTATGACTTTTTCTCTGATATCCAAAGCACTAAGAAATCTCATATATTTATCTGACATCTAAAGCACAGGGTCACATCTGATATTTTCACTGAAATCTAAAGCACTAAGACATACATTTGTCAGACAGCTAAAGCTCTGGGTCACCTATGACTTTTCATCTGACATCTAAACCACTAGAACACCTCATACATTTTGTCTGAGAGCTAAAGCACAGGGTCACCTGTGACTTTTTCTCTGACATCTAGACCACTAGAACACCTCATACATTTTATCTGACATCTAAAGCACTGGGTCATCTGTGACTTTTTCTCTGATATCTAAACCACTACAAAACTCATACATTTTATCTGACATCTAAAGCACTGGGTCATCTGTGACTTTTTCTCTGATATCTAAACCACTACAAAACTCATACATTTTATCTGACATCTAAAGCACTGGGTCATCTGTGACTTTTTCTTTGACATCTAAGCCACTAGAACACCTCATACATTTTATCTGACATCTAAAGCACTGGGTCATTTGTGACTTTTTCTTTGACATCTAAACCACTAGAAAACTCATACATTTTGTCTGACATCTAAAGCACTGGGTCATCTGTGACTTTTTCTTCGACATCTAAACCACTAGAACACTCATACATTTTGTCTGACAGCTAAAACACTGGGTCATCTGTGACTTTTTCTCTGATACCTAAAGCACAAATGCCTGATTTCACGTCGAACTTAGTACACGGATTTGCACCCGGAACAGTTTAGATGTTTGAGAAAAAGAAGCAATCAGATTGATTTTATTGGGGTTTTTTTGTGTGTTTTTTACAAAATTAAAATAAATTTAAAAATACTGTAACACTATATGTTATGACATGGTATAAGCTACATTTTTGCCTCAGCAAAATTAACATTAACAGCATTTCTATTTTCCCCTTCAACAGCTGAAGGCTTAAAGAAATTTGACAAAGACAATTAGTTCTACTCATATGTTGACATGCTTTAATAGCTGATTTCAGTGGTAAATTTATCAAGGCCAGAGCATAAAAAATATGATCTTAAATTACCGGTAGTCAGCAGAACAAATCTATAGCAGCAATAACTGCAGTAACTGGATGCTGATCGTCCGTCCATAGCTTTCAGAGTGAGTATAGCAAACGGTTTGTTTTTATTTTGTTATGAAAGAGATTTCATGACTTCTCTTTCTGTTGATAATCAAGCTGATATCATTGAGGCATTTAACTCAACCTCTAGATATTTAGACGATCTTCTGAATATTGATAATCCTTATTTTATCAGAATATCATGAAAAATATTATCAATCGATGGGGCATGCTTATGCGTATTATTTTAGTAAAACTTACGTCGTATGTTAAAGAATAAAACAAAAAAACAAACATTTCACCGTTTCGTTTCCTAGAAAAACAATGTTTAAGTTCAAAATATCCCCAAAACAGACTGCCCAAATTCTGTTAGTTTTGAAAATTGGACCCAGAAGTGTATCCATTCACCTTAAACAGACAGCTGGAACAGAATACCGTATACGCGGTAATTTTTGCGGGTTAAAATTTTCGTGGTTAAGGGTCAAAAACATGATATTAATTTTCGCGAATTTTAATTTTCGCGGTTAGCAACATGCTCGAAAATCAAAACTATTTTGAAAGCATGGTTAACCAAATTTACCCACCTGAACTTAAATTGAATAAAGCTAATACTTCAGATACCGAGGCCCCCTTTTTGGATTTACATCTATCTATTTCTAACGGTTTTGTATCTTCTAAAATTTATGATAAACGTGATGACTTTGACTTTGATATAGTTAATTTTCCATTTTTGTACGGTGACGTTCCACGTCGTCCCTCTTATGGAGTGTATATTTCTCAACTTATAAGATTTGCTAGAGTGTGTAGTCATGTAGATGACTTTAATGCCCGTAATAAATGTTTAACTGCTAAACTTCTTCAACAGGGCTATCGGTATCATAAGCTTAGAAAGGCTTTTTCTAAATTCTATCGCAGACACCATGAATTGGTTTCAAAATTTGATGTCGGATTAAAATTTCTTTTACACCAAGGGCTATCAGAACCAGAATTTTATGGTGACTTAGTATACAAATTCAAAAAGATTAAGGGTAGGACTGATTTTTCTGATCAATTCCGAAAAATAATAATACGTCACAAACGTATTGGCTATAATTTAAATGTTATGCGACAGTCTGCATGCTTAGTGATTAACCCAATCACGGTTGATAACTTTGCTGCACTCTTTAATTGCACACCGGGGGATCGGTCGTCAGACTCTATGATGGCCCCGACCTAAAGCTATATATTGTAGTTGGTTGGGACCGGAGCCTTTTTGTCTGTTGCTTGGTCCACCGGGGCTCAACTGGTGACCTTCTTTTGCTTCAGATTTCCAGTGGGGTTGTTTGGCAGGACAGGGATCTCCACCTGTCAGACGGCCCGTTGTATCTGTTGAGTCCTCGTCTTTGCTTCTTCATGGTGTTGAAATTTGATTTATGTGTTTACCATGATGATTCATTGACGAGATAGAGGGTTATCATGCGAACCGAACAACCAACTAAATGTTTTGTACCACTTCAGAAACTGAGGGTGAGGTTGGGCCTGTAAAATCGATTTAAGCCCCCTAGTAATTCATTACTGACCGTTCCAAGGCGGTAGTTCTGTTGTGGTTCTCTGTTGCCTGTTTTTGGTGTCAGAGTTTCTGTGATGTTTTACCTTATGTATGTTCTTATTATTTTTGGTTCGGTTTGGGTTGCTGAGTGGCAACCTTTTGGGAACAAGCTGCTCACTCGGTTGGCCATATGTTCTCTGTATCTTGATTATTTGTAATCTTAGTTGTTTCCAACTATGGTTTGAGGGCTGGATTTGGATTTTGATTGTTTCAGTTCCTGGTCTTTGCATACTTTTTACTTTTATATGAAAGTGTCAAAGTATTTACTAATTATTTGATAACATTTCTAAAGTACTTGTAATCATTACATTTTTACAGATCCTGTAATTGTAATGTAATTGTAATCATTGATCAGAGAAAGTAACTGTAATGTATTTGAATACTGTTTAAAGTATTTGACCCCAGGTCTGTCTCAGACATTTAAAGCACTAAGATATTACATACATTTTGTCTGACATCTAAAGCACAGGGTCACCTCTGATTTTTTCTCTGACAGCTAAAGTACTAGGACATCCCACACATTTTGTCTCTCATCTAGAGCACAGGGTCACCTATACCCTTTTTGACATCTAAAGTACCAGAGAGGCGCCCTGGTCAAGTAGAGACGCTGGGTTATGGTGCAGAAAGTCACCAGAAGATTGTGAGATCGCGCCAGGGTTTTGCCATCCTGAGACGGGAAAACTCTTTCTGCAAACCCAGCAGTAAATGGCTATCTGCTTTGAATCAGGGAAGGACAAGGTAGCAAAAGGAGAGGGATGGGCTCCACCTTTCATATTTTGTGCCAAAGACACAGTGGGCCTCTAACCCCCAGTGTCCCTACAGCTACTAGGCTATGGAGAAACCTTTATCTTTTTAAAGTACCAGGACATTCACACATTTTGTCTGACATCTAAAGCACTAAGACATCTCATTCAATTTCTCTGACATCTAAAGCACTAAGACATCTCATTCAGTTTCTCTGACATCTAAAGCACTAAGACATCTCATTCAGTTTCTCTGACATCTAAAGCACTAAGACATCTCACACATTTTGTCTGACATCTAAAGCACTAAGACATCTCATTCAGTTTCTCTGACATCTAAAGCACTAAGACATCTCAAAAGCACTAAGACATCTCATTCAGTTTCTCTGACATCTAAAGCACTAAGACATCTCATTCAGTTTCTCTGACATCTAAAGCACTAAGACATCTCACACATTTTGTCTGACATCTAAAGCACTAAGACATCTCATTCAGTTTCTCTGACATCTAAAGCACAAAGAAATCACATACATTTTGTCTGATATCAAAAGCACAGGGTCACCTCTGATTTTGTTCTCTGACATCTAAAGCACAGGTCACCTCTGACTTTTTCTCTGACATCTAAAGCATTAAGACATCTCATACATTTTCTCCGACACTTAAAGCACTAAGACATCTTCACCTCTGACTTTTTCTCTGACATCTAAAGCATTAAGACATCTCATACATTTTCTCCGACACTTAAAGCACTAAGACATCTCATAAATTTTGTCTAACATCTAAAGCAATGTATCACCTATGACTTTATCTCAGACATCTAGAGCACATAAAGCACTATGTCACCTATGACATTTTGTCTGACATCTAAAGTACCGTGTCATCTATGATTTTTTCTCTGACAACTAGAACACATAAAACACTATGTCACCTATGACATTTTGTCTGACATCTAAAGTACCGAGTCATCTATGACTTTTTCTCTGACATCTAGAGTACATAAAGCACTATGTCACCTATGACATTTTGTCTGACATCTAAGGTACCGGGTGATCTATGACTTTTTCTCTGACATCTAGAGCACATAAAGCACTATGTCACCTATGACATTTTGTCTGACATCTAAAGTACCGAGTCATCTATGACTTTTTCTCTGACCTCTAAAGTACTAAGACATCTCATACATTTTGTCTGATATCTAAAGCACTGGGTCACTTCTGACTTTTCTTCTAACACCTCAAGCACTAAGACATCTCATACATTTTGTCTGATATCTAAAACATTGGGTCACCTCTGACTTTTCTTCTAAAACCTAAAGAACTAAAGCATCTTATACATTTGGCTGACATCTTAAGCACTGGGTCACCTCTGACTTTGTCTTTGACATCTAGGGTTATGGGAAAGTACTCAGAGAAAAGGTCTTTGGCCATGGTATGAGGTGAAATTTTTACAAACCTGAATTTATTTTGCTGAAATTCCACAATGATGCCTAGACCAATGATACCATTAGTATCATAATTCTGTGTATAGACAGTGTATCCGAGCTGATGTTTGGTTCTCAGTGTATTAAAGCATGGCTCGTACATTCTTTTCTGAAATAAGCAAACCAGATTACTGCATATTTTCATTAGCTTTGAAAAATAGCTCAATGTAAGCTCCATCAATATAATACATTTTAGGCTTCAAGATAAATAAATATCCCTTCCAGGGTTTCTAAGACCTTAACATACATGTACCTCCATGTTTGATAAAAGGTTCTGTATTCATTTCAAACTTTTGCTTAAGGTGTATGCATACAGCAAAGGCAGACCACTATGAGCTTAGAAGATGATGCTTCCCTTTTCCAGGAAAGTCAATCTGGTCCCAGTTGTTCAAAGCATCTTTAGCTTAACCAAGTCGTTAGTCAAGGATTCACTAAGTCTTCTTTCTAGTGCCTGTTAAATCAAGAGTCACATATGTTTTGTCTGATATCAAGGCACAGGGTCACCTCTGATTTTTTTTCTCGGATATCTAAAGCACAGGTCACCTCTGACATGTTCTCTGACATCTAAAGCACTAAGACATCTCATACATTTTCTCTGACACTTAAAGCACTAAGACATCTCATAAATTTTGTCTGACATCTAAAGCTAAAAAAGCTGTTAAATCAAGGATTCACTAAGTCTTCTTTCTAGTGCCTGTTAAATCAAACTGTTTGATTTTAGGGACAATTACCGTGATTATTTTAGGCTGAGCAGTCTGATCAGGATATACACTGTTTGAAAATCCATCAGTATCTTTGGACACATTACTGCACTGTAAAACCAAACAGTTCCATTTTCAGCACAATTATGGTAATTATTTTAGGTGTCCCAATTTTTTAGAATGTTTACAGTACATTGTATTTGGTTATGAAAAAGAAAGTAAGAATAACCCTTTAATATCTTTAATATGAGAAACAAAACAAACAATTCCAGCTCAGACTGATCTCTTCAAGGCCCAGTTGTTCAAAGCATTGTTACTGTAAGAGTCACCCAGTGACAATCCTCAACACAGTTCTATTTACATTATTCCTACTGACGTACCCCACCCACCGGTGAACATTGGAGAGCTACGACTGAAAAGACGATGTTACCCTTCGAGATGTTAATACTTACTTCAGTTACTGATGAACAGAGCTAACCTTAATAATTCTAAACACTTGTGAACTTAGATGATTCAATAATTAGACTGGCACTCCCTATTCTCACGGTACTAAGGATACAAGCAAGTCTGGCTAATTAAGGAGAGCCAACAACCCAACATACTATATGTAGTTAAGCCCTCTAGTATTTCATCTAAGCCTCAAGGCAGTTTTGTATTTTCTACTTTCTGATGAGTGTCATATTTTTAATTGCACACAGCACTACCCCAAAATGGTAAGGCAGAAATACAGACTCCATATTCTCACGGTACATGGCTGTTTGCCTCAATGTTAGCAGACTGAATGCAAGCAGAAATATTTTCTTATTTAAAATGGTTAATATAACCATTCTTCAATTAAATAAAGCAAGAAATAACATGACCAGACAATGATTTTCTATTTTATCGCCACTTTTATCACCCCGGGGTGTTCCTTGTTACCGCCTTAGGTATTTTTTCACTAATTGGACTTTTATAAGTCATAGAAGCTTAAAAAAAGACAGAACTGACATCTAAAGTGTTCTGGTACTTTGTATTCCTGAAGCCTGTAAGCCAATATAAAAATAAGGAGACATGTATCTCTGAGGGCTTTTATAAAGCACTACCGCGAGAATGTGATTGCCGCGAGAATATGGAGTTCGAGTATACTTACTAACATTCTCCTGAAGTTCCGATTGCTACAGCTGACTGTTGAAACATGTGGGAATGTCACGTTATTGACTCACTTTACATCAAGTTTTTAAGCTTTACAATTGTTCTATTGCATAGCAGAATGAAGTCTCTTACACATAAGATATCGTAGAATTTGAGACTGTTCTGGGCATGTTCAAAAAAAATGTGACCAAAGTGTGACATTGGAGGTCAAAAATAAACACTCTGCCACAGTTTTAAGTTTTATTCCAGACTCATCTACAGTGCTTCCAGTCTACAAAACTGTATAGATTTTAATAATAGCATTACTAGTAAAATTTTATGACAATTTTTGTGAGGAAATTTACACCCAAAATCTGTTAGAATGGCCAAATTTTATGAAAGCTTTGGAAGGCTAAAATCATGATCCTATCACTTAAGTTTCTATCATTTGATGCAGGGCACTTCTAAATTATGAAAATAAGTGCTGTTTTCTGTCAGAAACCGCTGAATGATAAAAAACCTCAAATTTTAACTTCATTTTGACACACTTTTTCAGATGTAGAGTTCTAAAAACTTTCATATCTTATATTTACTTGACTGTACCTCAATAAAATGTGCATTGGAATGATGCCATATGAGTAGAGAACTATTCTAGAAAATGATTGTTCATATAAAAAGATATAGGTAGTGGTGATGCAGTGTCAAAAACGTGCAAAAAGTTTCAAGGAATGTGTTACACTCCTGAGTATTATTTCCAAACTGCTCTAATTTGCATCACAAGAGCTTTAAGTCAATGATAAAGCATTCCACGTAATAAAGTAGCACCAACTGCATGTTGTTAACATCATTTTTTCCAGGTTTATTGGCCTCTTTAACAAGAAAACTTGGTCTGATGCTCAGGAGTGTAACACTTTACAGCCATTTGTTGCACTGTATAAAAAAGTTGAATTATCTGCCTTTAAATTTCATTATTTTGTTGTCTTCTCTTTATATTTGCAACTTGCACTCGTAGCTGTAGCAAAAACTAAAACCATATCTCTTAACTCACGCTTGGTAGTACCACAATATACTTGCTATTTCGGCTATCTAAATGCACAACAATCAAACAGATATATACTGAATTTAATTTTCTTCTTCCCTCTTTCTTTTGGTAATTGAACAGTTTTCTTTACCTGACTATCATTACCTGTTTACAAAAGACATTATAGAAGCGAAGTTCCATACTAGTTTCAGAAGTTGATGGTCACATTATAAATCAGTAGAAAATGTCCCTTCCTGAAATATCATTAACCTCAAAATCTTACCAAAACAGACGGCACTGCATCAAAAAACATTTTCAGATGTTGGAAACATATATTTAGTATGAATTTATCCAAACATGTGGATGTAAAGGAAGAAAAAGTGTCCAAAATGACATTAAACTTAAAAAAACTCAGGAGTGTAACACCTTGCACTATACATGTCAGAGCAAAACCCGAATTTAATCACAAAATATCATTATCTTGGTCATTCTTATCTAATTATTTCTCACAAAACACTTGATAGCCATGTATGGTTATTATTTAGAATGCCTCATAGTGATAGATATGAAGAAAATGGAATCTCAAAATCTTCTACTTTTTGTCGATTTCATGGCAGTGCAGCTTTATTTACATTAAGAAGTTAACTATATGTTCCAAAATTGCATGAGGGGGGCTTGGTCTTCATTTATGAGCACAATAAATGAAAATTATAATGCTTGTGGTAAAGAAATAAGCTATTTTTGTCTTTTTTCAAAAAAGTGTTACACTCCTGAGTGGCTCAAATGTTACATATGAAGAAACTAAAAGCCAAGATGAAGACTGCCTGAGTACCACTTACCATGATGGGTCAAAGACTTTTCATACAAGGCATAGAAGTTTACTAAAGCTACCCTTGGGAAAAGTTATGGGGTTCCAAATGTCAAATGTTACACTCCTGAGTTCAAGGGGTACTTGAGAAGAAGTTGTTTACATTCTGAGATGGATGCCGGTAAAGCAACTGGAAAATTTGCAATACGATATACCATTTTTGTTCAGTGTTTCAAACCATGTTATAGAGATTAGAAGCATCAAATATAAAAATCACATCCATTAAGATGAGAACCTCCTCTTTTTTGGTGCACCAGAAAATCAGCATAGTGCTGTTGAGGTTAGCATTACTAATTCCATGGGTGATGATGAAAGGACATTAATCATACATTTTCATGCAGCCCAAAGGACTGGAAAGTCAAAAAGATGGCTACTAGGTATGGTAACCGGCACAGTTTTGTAAAATTGCATGCTGAAAATTCAGTAATCAAAAAAATGTCACACAAAAAGCGTTACACTCCTGAGTTTTTTGGCTATATTTTTGACCATAACTTTTTTATTACTCAAAGTATTTCAATGAAACTTGGCAGTTATCTTCAAGGCAACATGATACATCTTCAGCAACAAAAATAATGTACTATTATAGTCCTGTTTTCTTTAAATTTCTCTGAAATGCTTTGGTCACATTTTTTTTGAACATGCCCTTCTGTAGATATTGCTGCAAAGTCCATTTATTGTGATATTTATCCAGTTTTAGCCACATTTAAAGCAGTTTGAATCATTGCGGAAGTAAACTTAAGCCGATTTACCTTGACCCTGTAGCCAGCGTCCCTGACCTTAAAACCTGTTCTTGTTCAATATTTACGCTCATTGAGGGTAGAACCCTAGTAGTTTTTTATTCTAGATGTAAGTTTAAAGCAAAGGACTGCCTTAATTTCAAGAGGGACTTCTTAAAGTCAACTTTTTAATGTTATTTTCGTGGCTATTTGCGAAGCGCAACTAGATTTGCGATCTGGTGACTAAAATTCCTACGCTGATGACATTAGCGTTTGATGGAGGTCCTTTTAGTAATTACGAGGTCCGAAGCAGTAATGTTTACTGTTTCGAACTCCATAACTACCAAGGTACAAAAGGACTTCCATCATTTGTTATCGGACTGCACTGTTTTTATATAGGAAACGATTGTTTCCCTAGCTGCCCAAAAATAGTACGTAATTCTTGTGATCCGATTGGCTGATCTAGTCACATGGTACTATCCCAGATACTATATAAGAAAGTGAGCAGCGCTGATTCGCTATCCATTCTCAAGTTTGAGACCCGCCAAATTTAAATTCCAAAACAACTTTAAAGAGGGATAATCACATTACCCTTAAGGTACAGAGCATGGCAGTCGAGTTATGTTTCTTGTATCAAACTAAGAGTCTGCATAACTGCTGTTTAGACTCTTATTGCTTTATTTTACTGTACGAGATGAGAAACGTTCACTTTGTTTACATTTTGCCTACTCTAGTTCTACAAGCATAAATGAAGTTAAACATTTTTCACTGACTCTACACCTTGCTGCTGAAGATTTTAACTTATACCATCCTACAGTTTGCTACTTTCTGGCCTATATACAGCCGCTTTATATCTTTGAAGTTGTTTTACTTGCTCACTTGCACGAATGGATCCCACCACATACCCGATGCCGGAGATGAATTAGTCTAGTGTGTCATTTACCGTATTTCGCGATAAGTGCGACTACTTACCGAAGTTATTCGCGGATGAAATTGTACGCAGAGCTGGAGTACCATGTCATTAGATCAGCCATGTTATTGTGTTATATATGAAGTGCGGTGGTGTAGCTGGGGTATACCTTGTGAGTTATTCTATGAACTTTAGAGTTTTCAGAGTGTTCTACAATGTTTGGACTCTTAAGACTTATAGATGCCAGACCTTAGTGGGGGAACTTCAATAAGACGCCAGTGCAGACCCAGCTACACACCCACACCCCTGATGTTAAAAGATATGAATGCTTAGTATGAATGATCTCATTCTTCACTGTATTTACTAAATACAAAATTCACGTATTAATAGGCTTAAATGAATAAATGACTGTGTGTAACTGAACTTTCTTGCTTTATTTTGATCTTATATCCAAGAATAACTTCAAGCTTGGTCACCCCTACCCTGAGGTGCCTTGCATTTGGTGTCAGAAGTGGGATGTCTACTAATATGACATCCAGTGATACGAATCAACGCAAGAAGACATGGAGAAGAATTGTATGTGGTGGTTAAAATGATAACATCAATAAATTATGAACTCTTATTTTATTATGAGTGTTAATAAACTATATACTCCCAAGTGAAGAGACTCAATTTTCTTTTAAGGCTTTAAGATGGCAGATAGCGATAGCGATACGGAAATTCAGTTCAACATGCAGGGCCAGGAGGGCCAAGGGGACGTCTTCAGGGATAGTAGTCCAGTTGATGCTGATAGGGGTGATTTACGTCTTGAGAATCCTCTCCCAGTTTCCCAACCTATAATACATCATGAAGACATGCATAGAAGTCGTTCACATGACAGTCATAGTATCCTGAGTCCCCGTGGAAGTCCTGTTCCCCATGGTAATGGTAGGCTAGGCCGTAGTATGTCCAGTGCTAGTGAGCACTTTAGGCGTCCTTCTCCAAGCCCTTATGGCCGTAACTCCCCACGAGCATTCCGCAGCCCACAGAGGCATGAAGAGCCAGTAATTAGACCAATTACAGGTCGGCACCGTTTGCAAGTGAAACCAGAGTTTTATACAGGTGATGAAGACTGGGATCAGTACATTTCTCACTTCCAAAATTG
Organism: Ctena decussata; assembly: GCA_963989385.1. Lineage (NCBI taxonomy): Eukaryota > Metazoa > Mollusca > Bivalvia > Lucinida > Lucinidae > Ctena > Ctena decussata. The sequence goes on from OZ022501.1 coordinate 90,288,994, forward strand.
TGCTGACCTTGGTCGTTGGACTGAGATGGACAAAGCCTTAACTTTATCTGCCTGCCTAAAGGGTCAAGCCAGAGCGTTCTACTTAGGATTAAGTTCACTAGACCGTAGCTCATACTACAGACTTGTCCAGAAGTTAAGTGAGCGTTTGGGTAGTGTCCGTCAGCAGAGTCGCTACCTTACTAAGTTTGAGACTAGAAAGCGCAAGCCTGGAGAGGCGATTGCTTCCCTTGGAGATGACCTGAGACTTTTAGCCCAAAGAGCCTATCCTGATTTAGGGACGGATGCACAGGAGTCCCTTGCCTTACACCAATTCTACAAAGGTATAACTTTAGAGATGAAATGCCGATGCATTGATCGTGACTGCAGGACTGTAGAGTCTGCAGTGCAAGTGGTTGAGCGGTATGAATCCATTTTAGGTGAAGGCAATGAGAAGAAGAAGAGCAATGTTCGTGCTGTTAATAACGTTTCTGAAGCAGGTCCCTCCAGTGTCAGGCCCTACCCAAACCGTAATAACAACAGGCCCAAACCTAATGACAGGTCCCAGACTCCTAACGCCACCGAACTTCTTCTTAAACAGGTACTTGATCGCCTGGATAAACTTGAAGGTACCCCTTCCACTACAGTTAGAAGAAACTATGACCCTAAGCCCTACTATCGTCGTGGTTCATGTTTTATTTGCCAATCCACAGACCATTACATTAAAGACTGTCCAATCCATCAGAGATGCCAGTCTGAGGTGCAAACTACAAACAACAAAACGTCTGAAAACGAGAATCCGTCTGCTTTGTAGGCCAGGAGTCGACGGGTAAGATATGGCCTAACATAGATGCTGACTTGGCTGCATGGATAGGACACTTAGGTGACTCCACCTCCACCAGATGGGACAACGGTTTCTATGTTGATTGCAACATTCTTGATAGTCATGCTGCCTTTCTGGTTGACAGTGGGTCTACAGCAACTTTAGTTTCAACAAAATTATTCCAGTCCATCCAAGAAGAGAAGCGCCCCAAGCTGGTGCCAATGAAAGACAAAGTACGAGGTGCTAATGGTGGTGATATTGAAGTGATGGGAATAGCAGATATACCTCTAGAGCTTGGTGGTGTTTGTTTCTTCCAGACAGCTATAGTTTGCAGCATACTCCCGGATGGCATTTTAGGACAAGACTTTATGCTAAGATTTGCCAGTCGAATTGATTACAAGCGAATGCTGATAGAGACTAGTGTGAACACCATACCTTGCTGGGTGGGTGGAGAAACAGAAGTAGTTAGCCATGTTGTTCTCCAGGACACAGTCACAATCCCTCCTTGGTCATGCCAGCACGTTCAAGTCAGCATTCCAAAAGCAGATAAACTCTCGGATTCAGGCTATGTTACACCATCCAGTTCCTTGCTTAAAAGCAAAAGTGTATCCCTAGTTGATGGCATAGTTGACACATCAGTTGTGCTAGCTACTGTCCAGATGATAAACGTGGGCGATGCAGATGAAACAATATACTCTGGAACACCAGTGGGCACTTGTGAGTCCTTTTACGATAAAGAGTATGCAGAAAGCGTGAACGTTGCAACAGCTATCAAAGACTTGACAGACCAGCCGCCTTCTAAGGTCTTACCTGAGCATCTACAAGATCTGTGGGAGAGAAGTAGTGTTCACCTTAGTAGTGCAGAGCAGGAAGTCTTGGCTGATTTGCTAAACAGATACCAGCATGTTTTTGCCCAGTCCTCAGAAGATCTTGGCCGCACAGATAGAGTCCAACACAAGATAAACACTGGTGTTGCAGCTCCGTGCCGTCAGCCACCTAGAAGACAGCCAATAGGGAAGAGAGACATCGAAAAGCAGGAGGTCTTGAAGATGCTGGAACGCAACGTCATAGAACCCTCTAATAGTGCTTGGTCCTCACCCATAGTCTTGGTCACAAAGAAGGATGGTTCTACAAGGTTTTGCGTTGATTATCGTCGCGTCAATGACCTTACTGTTAAAGATGCCTATCCCATCCCAAGAGTAGATGAATGTCTGGATTCTCTTTCCGGGTCTAAGTGGTTCAAGTGCCTTGATCTTAACTCAGGGTTTTGGCAGATTGGGCTAAACCCTGGTGACAAGGAGAAAACAGCATTTGCAACAAGTCTTGGCCTGTACCAGTTCACAGTTATGCCGTTTGGATTAGCCAATGCGCCCTCTACATTTGAAAGGCTCATGGAAGACGTCATGAGGGGCCTTCAATGGGAAGTCTGTCTCATTTACATGGATGACGTCATCGTGCCCAGTGCCACATTCGAAGACAGTATTGCGCGACTAGAACTCGTCTTCCAAAGACTTTCCGAGGCCGATTTAAAGCTAAAGCCATCCAAATGCATCCTGTTCCAACGCCAAGTGAAGTTCTTGGGCCACATCGTATCTGAAGAAGGTATCAGCACAGACTACGATAAGATTCAAGCTGTCGAAAACTGGCCTATCCCAAAAAGTGCCAAGCAGGTCAGAAGTTTCTTAGGCCTCTGCTCATACTACCGCCGCTTCGTTCTGGATTTTGCAAGGATTGCAAGACCCTTGCATAAACTATGTGAGAAGGGAAACAAGTTTGCATGGTCTGATGAGTGTCAAGAATCCTTTACAGCCCTAAAGGAAGCCCTAACTACAGCCCCTGTCCTTGCATATCCGATCCTTGGTCAGCAGTTTGTACTGGATACAGATGCCAGTGAACATTCAGTTGGCGCAATTCTCTCTCAAGTCCAAGAAGGTCGAGAATGTGTGATTGCATGCATGAGCAAGGCAATGAACTCGCATGAACAGGTTTACTGTGTCACTAGGAAAGAGCTTTTAGCAGTGATAGTGGCCCTGAAAAACTTCCATACTTACCTCTATGGACAGAATGTTCTTCTGCGTACGGACAATGCTGCTGTTAGCTGGATGCGAAGTTTGAAAAGACCAACAGGTCAAGTCGCAAGATGGCTTCAAGAGCTGGACACATATGATATCACTGTTGTCCACAGGCCTGGCAAAAGGCATGTTAATGCAGACGCCCTTTCTAGGATGCCATGCAAAGCCTGTAAACGCCAACAGGAAAGCTCTAGCGCTGACACGGATGACTCTGATGTTGAGATGGAGAAATCGATGCCTGTTAAGGACAACGGTGAAGACAAGTGTGCACAGACTTATGCAGTCACAAGACAGCAAGACTCTGAGGGATTCATCACAGGACCTGTCCTACTTGATGGCTGGAATCAATCTGACATCAGACAAAGCCAGATAAACGATGCTGAGATTGGTCCAATTTTAATTCTCCTAGAAGAGAGCAAACCCAGGCCAGCATGGTCAACTATATCAGACAGATCTTCCTTCTTTAAAACCCTGTGGAGAAACTGGGATAGGCTCCAAGTACATGCTACCATTTTGTACCGGAGATGGTCATCTGAAGACTCTATGCCAGATATCCTCCAACTTATTGTCCCAAAATGTAAGCGCACACAGGTCATGAAAATGCATCATTGCATTCCATCAGCAGCACATCTGGATGCCAAGCGTACTATGGAACGCATAAAAACAGGTTTCTACTGGCCTGGAATGAAATTAGATGTTACTGAGTTTTGCAGGCTTTGTGATTCCTGTGCTGCCAGAAAACCCTCTCCTAAGCAGAATAAGGCACCTATGGGTCATATCCTGAGTGGGGCTCCTATGGAGAAAATATGCCTAGATATTCTTGGACCCCTGCCCATTACCCACCAAAGAAACAAGTACATACTTGTTATGACTGATATTTTCACAAAGTGGACAGAAGCAGTCTCCTTACCCGACCAAGAGGCACTTACCATTACTAAGGCCTTTATCGATGTTTTCGCTAGCCGTTTCGGTACGCCCTTACAAGTCCATTCCGATCAAGGACGTAATTTTGAAGCCAGAATCTTCCAAGAGATGTGCACTTACCTGCAGATTGAGAAGACCCGAACAACTAGTCTAAGACCCCAAGCTAATGGTTCTGTGGAGCGGTTCAACAAAACTTTGGTTAACATGTTGTCCATGTATTGCCAAGATGACCAAGCACAATGGGATGAATATCTCCAGCAAGTTATGATGGCTTACCGTGCATCCGTGAATTCTAGTACAGGAAAGACACCTAACATGATGACCTTGGGAAGAGAAGTCATACTTCCAATGCAAGCTGTGATTGGTAAACCTACCTTGGATGACGATGATAGCACTGATGTTGGTGACTACCTTTCCAAGCTTCAGACAAACATGTTGAAGGTCCATGAAATTGCAAGTGCTAATCTCAGAAAAGCAGCCATCTACCAGAAGCGATATTATGATACTCACAGCAGAAGGGCTCAGATGAGACATTTGGAAGCTGGCCAGCTTGTGTGGCTCCATGAGCCATCCCGAAAGATTGGAGTTTGCCACAAGTTGATGAATAAGTGGAAGGGTCCCTACCTTGTCACTAGAAAGCTCGATGACCTCATCTATCTTGTCAGGAAATCCCCGAGTCAGCATGTCAAAGCTTACCACCTTGATCGCCTTTTGCCGTACCGTGGAAGAAACATACCACAGTGGGTTGTGAAGATGAAGAGGAAGATGACGCTAGGGACAGAGGGAAGTGGGAGGACTGGATCTGAGGGCTAGACTGGCTGACAAGATTATATTTTTACACATAATCACAGCGATGAGCAGCTGCATCGTCTGTTTACCTGGTTCTTGAGCTGGCCACTCAAGATACCCTATATGTTACTCCAGAGAAGCGGGCGGAGAGTTATCATTTCTCTTCTGTTTCCCAAGATGGAGATAGGGGGGAAGTGAGATGACTGGATCCGGGGGCTAGACTGGGTAACTTTTTGAGTTTACTCAACCTTTATGTGTCAGTCCAGAGAAGCGGGCAGAGAGTTATCACTTCCCTACTGTTTTTAGAAGACAACAACAACACCATATAACCTGTGATATGTTTTATTTTACATCCCTATACAATGTAAAATGACATGGTACTACAGCGCTATTATCGTAACATGAGAAATATAAACCTTCTTACTTACCGCGGTTAAGTTTTGGCTGGCTGGGATCCATTCGTGCTTTCCTTTGTCCACCATATCTAAGCAAGCCGTTCCCAACCATATCGTTTCAGATGAGTCAACACATTTGCTGGTTGTGTAACAGAATGGAGGACAGAAAGGCAGACCTTAAACATCATCTGATTTCGATCCATGACAAGTTGAGAATTGTTTGCCCTTGGTGTCCTAATAAAGAGCTGACATTCCGTAAAGCAGTAGACTTGAAACAACATGTGAAGTCCAACCATAAAACTGTGCGTAGAGAAGCCCCCGCAGATTGTTTTGGGGAGCCAAACTGTTTCTGGCTGGCCGTGAATCCTAAGGACTACTTAAGGATCATCAACCCTACCAAGTGGAATAGTCCTGATGCAAAGTTCGTCCGGCAAGCAGTGGAAAACTGGGTGGGAAGACTTGGAGACCGAGGATCCAGAAGTCTGGCCCAGTGGAAGGAAGGTTGGGGAGCTGTACCACTACTGTCTCCATCCCCTAGCCCCAGTCTTGACTTCTTTGATGACGACGGCAAAATGCAAATTCATGCTATCAACTTAGGTGGAAACATGTGTGCCTTGACTTATGAAGAGGGCAAAACAAATGCTACCTGGTACCAGTCGGAACTCGCCACCAGTGTGCTAGATAATCCCAGACTGAAAGAAAGTCTCCTTCGAAAACTACAGAGGATACGACAGTTTCATGGTGAAGTGCCCAAAACCTTTGATAGCAAGCTCCGGGGTACTGACTTCATTATGTTTAGAGATCAAATCTCACTTCTTCTTGGACTAGACGAGCGATCCATCCTGTCTGTCTCCAAGACTCTGCATAGCAAGTATGGTCCAGCTCCTGCCAAAAAGTTGAAGCTCGCAGAGGAAGTTCCTGAGCATAACAAGGATGTAGCCCCCAGCCCAAAAGCTTAAGAACATAAGAGTAATGGCAAGGAGAGAAGTAACTCGCCAGGGAAGGATGGCACGTCTGAAGCTGCGAAGAATGCCACAGACTATGGGACTAAACGTAGAGGAGCTGACACCGCCGGCCTCACAGAAAAGTCAAAGCCTTTGATGCCACTGGACGTCCTGTTGCCTGAACCAGTCTCTCCAGCTGGCTCCTCCAGTGAAAGGGTTGAACCTGCTAAGCCAGACAAGACTACGAAGGCCAAAGAGTTTGCACAGATCGACAAGTCTGACACTCAGACTGCAACAGTGACCCCTGAACCACAAGCCCCTTCCTCAGTATCTGCCTCTGAACCAGCTTTGATTCCTGCAAAAGAGCCATCTCAGACAAGTACAGAGTCTTTGACTGTTGAATATTCAGCCAAGACCAATCAGAGAATTCATCAATCTCCAAGTATTCTTTCTGATGACCTGAACAATCAAGACACCACACCCAGCCCATCTGTCTCTGATGCTCCAATGGCTGCCGTTCAAGTTGACGAAAGCGGTGATCACCAGGAGAAAGAGGAGCTCACCTATTGTATTAAGGAGCCAGTGGATGATAACATACCATCCTATTCTCCCACACCAAGGACTACACTGTCAGTGATGCTGCCAACGGACCTGACGAAACGGGTGGAAAAGATCCTCCGCTACGGTTGTATGCCACTTCTAGCCCCGGCAAGAAGAAACTGGGCCCAGGAAGAGACCATTGTTTTACCTGCCAGCTCTCCAGTTTCGAGATGGCCTCCAAAAGGGTGGACATCCCTCTCCAGCGATGGGAAGCTACTGATTTGGGAAACTGTTGCCACCTCATTGGCCATCAAAGAGGGGATGGAGCTTGACAGAGGAGAAGTCTTGGACACCTATAACTTCCTGGCCCTTCCAGGCTCCAAGGACCCTGTGCTGCAAACAAAGTTTCAACTGGCCAGGTATCACAATTATAAAGCTCTTCGTGAGATACTAATAGGAAGGGCAAAGTCCAGTGACCTGATTGGTATGTTTGAAGTTGCCAGGACGTGCTCCAAGCCAGCCATCTCCGCTTCTGTCATTCTGAAGAAAATAGAGAAAGCAGGAATTGCAATTCGAATGTAAAACTGACAACCAATGGTAGTACACAGTCTGGTTCAGCTGGCTTGATTCTCAAGTAATCGCAGATGTTTCGTCACAGAAATTGTGGCCATATATCAGGATCTCTCAGTTGCCATGGGCCTTAATGCAGGAAAATTGTAGTTCGGCACCAGCACTGAAAAAGATAAACAAGATGATGCAGAGTTGGAGATTCCAGAGTTGGCACTACACACATCATGCGGTGTCAAGCGGAAAGAGTATGTTGTCGCAATGATAGTATACTCCTTAACAGACTCAACGTTGGAAGCGTAACAGTAGATCCTGAAGTTAACCCAGGATCTTTTGGTTTATTGGTACTTGTAACGCCCAAGAACTGGTGGAACTTGTGTATTGATAGAATCCTGATGTTACCCCAGGATCTCTGTTAATACTCACTGCAACCCAGGGACAGCAGTAAATCCTGAAGTTACCCCAGGATTGTTGGATTTTTCTGGGGCAGCCGCAAGAATACAAAAGAAGTAGTCACAGGTTTCCATCGGAGATGATCCTGCACTCATTCAAGAAGGAAGGTTTATTTTTGAAGAATCAAAAGTGTCAGTGTTTAAATCATAAGAGCCTATAGTGATTCATATTGTAAAATCAATACCAAGGCTCTCTGTGTTAAGTTTAATCATCACTGTATTGTGGCAATCCTTGAGATGGCATTAAGGCCACACAAAGTATGATAAACGCTAATTTAAGGGTACTTCGTGAGGCATTAAAGCAAACTCTTGATTGCTTCCATTACAGTTCATAAATAAGTAAATAATTTCTTGCTCATGCCAAGTGCATAATTATGCAGTAATTCTAAAAGGAAGAAGTTAAACCCAAAGGCTCTAAAGGCTAAATGTATCATGACTGTGTGTAGCAATCCTTGATGTGGCATTAAGGCTACATGAAGGCATAAACAACGCTAACTTAAGGGTGCTTTCATGACGCATTAAGGCCAGTTCTTGGACTGTTTGCACTGCAGTCCCCTAAAAAGTAATCATAATATAACCTCAATGAAATAATGAAGTCAGCACTCTAACTATTCTGTGGAGATAAGGCACCAGAAATATTCAGGAGAATATTCGTTCTTGAAGGTGGGGAGAATGTAAGAGTCACCCAGTGACAATCCTCAACACAGTTCTATTTACATTATTCCTACTGACGTACCCCACCCACCGGTGAACATTGGAGAGCTACGACTGAAAAGACGATGTTACCCTTCGAGATGTTAATACTTACTTCAGTTACTGATGAACAGAGCTAACCTTAATAATTCTAAACACTTGTGAACTTAGATGATTCAATAATTACTTACTAACATTCTCCTGAAGTTCCGATTGCTACAGCTGACTGTTGAAACATGTGGGAATGTCACGTTATTGACTCACTTTACATCAAGTTTTTAAGCTTTACAATTGTTCTATTGCATAGCAGAATGAAGTCTCTTACACATAAGATATCGTAGAATTTGAGACTGTTCTGTAGATATTGCTGCAAAGTCCATTTATTGTGATATTTATCCAGTTTTAGCCACATTTAAAGCAGTTTGAATCATTGCGGAAGTAAACTTAAGCCGATTTACCTTGACCCTGTAGCCAGCGTCCCTGACCTTAAAACCTGTTCTTGTTCAATATTTACGCTCATTGAGGGTAGAACCCTAGTAGTTTTTTATTCTAGATGTAAGTTTAAAGCAAAGGACTGCCTTAATTTCAAGAGGGACTTCTTAAAGTCAACTTTTTAATGTTATTTTCGTGGCTATTTGCGAAGCGCAACTAGATTTGCGATCTGGTGACTAAAATTCCTACGCTGATGACATTAGCGTTTGATGGAGGTCCTTTTAGTAATTACGAGGACCGAAGCAGTAATGTTTACTGTTTCGAACTCCATAACTACCAAGGAACAAAAGGACTTCCATCATTTGTTATCGGACTGCACTGTTTTTATATAGGAAACGATTGTTTCCCTAGCTGCCCAAAAATAGTACGTAATTCTTGTGATCAGATTGGCTGATCTAGTCACATGGTACTATCCCAGATACTATATAAGAAAGTGAGCAGCGCTGATTCGCTATCCATTCTCAAGTTTGAGACCCGCCAAATTTAAATTCCAAAACAACTTTAAAGAGGGATAATCACATTACCCTTAAGGTACAGAGCATGGCAGTCGAGTTATGTTTCTTGTATCAAACTAAGAGTCTGCATAACTGCTGTTTAGACTCTTATTGCTTTATTTTACTGTACGAGATGAGAAACGTTCACTTTGTTTACATTTTGCCTACTCTAGTTCTACAAGCATAAATGAAGTTAAACATTTTTCACTGACTCTACACCTTGCTGCTGAAGATTTTAACTTATACCATCCTACAGTTTGCTACTTTCTGGCCTATATACAGCCGCTTTATATCTTTGAAGTTGTTTTACTTGCTCACTTGCACGAATGGATCCCACCACATACCCGATGCCGGAGATGAATTAGTCTAGTGTGTCATTTACCGTATTTCGCGATAAGTGCGACTACTTACCGAAGTTATTCGCGGATGAAATTGTACGCAGAGCTGGAGTACCATGTCATTAGATCAGCCATGTTATTGTGTTATATATGAAGTGCGGTGGTGTAGCTGGGGTATACCTTATGAGTTATTCTATGAACTTTAGAGTTTTCAGAGTGTTCTACAATGTTTGGACTCTTAAGACTTATAGATGCCAGACCTTAGTGGGGGAACTTCAATAAGACGCCAGTGCAGACCCAGCTACACACCCACACCCCTGATGTTAAAAGATATGAATGCTTAGTATGAATGATCTCATTCTTCACTGTATTTACTAAATACAAAATTCACGTATTAATAGGCTTAAATGAATAAATGACTGTGTGTAACTGAACTTTCTTGCTTTATTTTGATCTTATATCCAAGAATAACTTCAAGCTTGGTCACCCCTACCCTGAGGTGCCTTGCATTACCTTATCTGTTAAGTCACCTAGTACACATAAGATCAAGTTTGCTAATATTTTTTTCAGAAAAAATTAGAGAAGCTTTTGCACTGCAAAAGCTCCTCACATTTTTTCAGCAAAATATATCAGTGTTTATGAAATACGATTTGTCTGAAGATTTATATTTCAACATCTTTTTAACAAACAATGTCGTTAGACTAATGATGTTGTTAGTTTTGAAAATTGGACCCAGAAGTGTATCCATTCACCTTAAACAGACAGCTGGAACAGAATACCGTATACGCGGTAATTTTCGCGGGTTAAAATTTTCGTGGTTAAGGGTCAAAAACATGATATTAATTTTCGCGAATTTTAATTTTCACGGTTAGCAACATGCTCGAAAATCAAAACTATTTCTTTTCACTTGAATCAGTTCTTTGATTAACCTGCAGCAGGGTCGCTGCAGGTTAATGAAAGAACTGGCTCAAGTGAAAAGTACCACCAACTGCCTAAGCAAACACAAACAAAATATATGAACACTGTGTCTACAGAAGACACTTTGTAAGAAACAGAAAATTTATCACGATTTAAATATTTGCTGTTTCTAAGTGACCGCGTAATACCGCGAAAAATGGAACACTGCAAAAATTACCATGTATCAATATCAAGACCTTACCACTAAGACCTCATTAAGGCAGGACTTCTCCAGTGTTCTTGGCCCACTCTGATAGTAGTTGGTGATGCAAGAGTTCACGTCGGCTGGGTTAAAACCTGGGACCTGACAATATAGCTTTCCCACTGGTATCTCTAACATTGTTTTCTGAAATACCCATGGAACATGGCATAAACATTTAAATGTACTGGGATCTACAACCAAATGTCAAAAGTCTTTTTCAAAATATTTTTTCCATTGACTTTAGTGCATTTGCAAGTGTGCAAGAAATTTTACTGTGAGACCTGTGTTCAACTATTCTTTATAATTTTCGCATACTTAAAAACCTAAAAGATTTCTGCAATATGAAATGATTTTTATTTTGCCCTAAACCTACTTACGGTTAAACTGCAAGTCTTTGAACTTCAATAAATTTTTAAGAAATGCAGTTTTCTATTGGCTTCAATGGTGACGTTGTCCAAAATTTGCTGAAAAAGTATAGGTGTTGTCTTTAACAGCATATTTCTAAAAGAACAATAAATCAGAGTTCAAATAACAAGAGGGCCGCTCACCTGAGCAAAAATAGCCATCAGAGGAGATGGCAAATCCCCCGACCAAAGACCCCAATGAGCCTTGGTAAAAAGGGTGCACTTCAAAACACATGTTAGTAATATATTGTCGTTCTTTTATGCTTCTGATTGACATTAACTGTTAACAGATGCATGATTATCTAACACTCAGACTAAAACAGTATGCTTGACTGCTAATAAGAGGTAATATCTCAAACAGCCACCATAAACACAAATGTATAGCATACGACACATTCAACTTTCAAAATGTGTAAATAACTTCTAAAGTACAAGCCCTACAAACCTAATTTTGAGCTCTCTAGTAAGTGAATTTGGACAAAGAATCCAAATCTGAATCTGGAAAAAATTTTTTTTTTTTTTTTTTTGGGGGGGGGGGGGGGGGGGGGGGGGGGCTGCGGGAGGGGGCACGGGAATGTGGAGGGGTCAGAGAGAGTTAGGAACACTAAAAGGTACACATACACGGTTATTCAAATTCTGGAGCTGCCAGGGTTATACAGTCATGGAGCAGAGACTCAAACAGCAGCTCAAACTACCAAAGGGAAATAACTCACAAAGTATAAAAGCAAGAGTTATCATTCATGTATGAGACAAACTGTCATGACCCGTTCTGCATATCTGTGAAGTATCATGAAAATATTTCAAAAGGTATTCAAGCTATGGAGCGGACACCTAAATCATCAAAGGGAAATAACTCCAAAAGTAAACAAGCAAGAGTTGTCATTCTTGTTTGCGACACGTCATCATGAACTGTTCTACATATCTGTGAAGTATCATGAAAATATTCCAAAAGGTAATCAAGTTATAGAGCGAACACAAAATCACAGCTAAAACCATCAAGGGGAAATAACTCAAAAAGTAAGAAAGCAAGAGTTGTCATTCTTGTTCGGGACACATTGTCATAACCTGTTCTAGATATCTGTGAAGTATCATGAAAATATTCCAACAGGTATTCAAGTTATAGAGCGGACACAAATCATACCTAAAGTGATCAAGGGGAAATAACTCAAAAAGTATGAAAGCAAGAGTTGTCATTCTTGTTCGCGACACACTGTTTTGACCTGTTATACATATCTGTGAAGTATCATGAGAATATTCCAAAGGGTATTCAAGTTATAGAGCGGACACGAATCTGCAAAAAAAATCACACCTAAAACTATCAAGGGGAAATAACTCCAAAAGTAAGAGAGTAAGAGTTGTCATTCTTGTTCGCGACACATCGTCATGACCTGTTCTACATTTCTGTGAAGTATCATGAAAATATTCCAAAGGGTATTCAAGTTACAGAGCAGAAACGAATCTGCCAAAAAAATCATCAAAGGGGAGATAATTCAAAAAGTACAATCGCAAGAGTTACCATTCTTGTACGTGACACATCGTCATGACCTGTTCTACATAACTGTGAAGTATCATGAAAATATTCCAAAGGGTATTCAAGATATAGAGCGGACAAGAAAATGTTTACGGACGGACGGACAGACGGACAGACGCCAGGCTCATCGCTATATCCCCCGAACCTTTCGGTCGGGGGATAAAAATGACAAACATCAAACTAGGGTCATCATTTGAACAAAAGTGATACATGTCGTTTGAAACTGTCAAAATATGAAAGACATTGGTTAAAGGTCAAAGAATGATCCATGTAGTCATTCAGTTGTCAGACTACATACATCACATTTTGCACCAAAATCTTCTACAATTTCCATTAGCTCTTATGTTTTAGCATTTTTCCATATAAAAACACCAGAAAGCAAATTTGACCTTGCCGTAAAAAAGAGTCAAGTGTCAACCCATGGTCATCATTTAAACAATCTTGGTAGATCTCCAGTACTCAATGCTAAATATAAGCCATTTGCTGTCTATAAAACAGGTCATTTTGCAGATTTTCTCTTTTATTATTGTTGATAAAATTGATTTTTTTCTCCACTGGTATTGTCAAACTAATACATAACCGGAAACTGACTTTCAGAATTTTATCATGTCAATTTTTTGCTTTTGTCTATTCAATCCTGTACAAACATTTACATAATTTTCAGCTTAAGTAGAGGGGAGTACAATTATTTGATGTAATAGCTATAAGCAATGCCCATATAGGAGGTTTTAGGGATTCCCATTATGACGTAAATCTGGCGCATGCGCATAGAGCTGGCCGTCAATTCATCGGCCAGCACTATGTTTCACATTGAAAAAATGCAGATTTTCATCAAACAAAAATCAGGTTTTCTGAGGTAGTAAACCGTTATTTTTAAAAATTGTGTTGAGACTCTAATCTTTTAATATGTTTTCGCTCATTTTCAAAATATTTCGACAGAAAATCACAGAATTTGATCATATTTAATACGGGATTCTATCTCGGCGCATGGCAATCCAAGTTAGAAATTCTTTCGGTAAACGCCGGAATTTTTCTAAATTAGAGAGATAAACATGCTGTTTTGTATAGCTTATTTATTTCTTGTCATAACAAATTTATTAATAAGTTTGAAACAAAAGTGTAAAATGAAAATGAAACTTTTATAAAAAGAATTCAATCACGTTCAGAGAGGAATGTAAAATGGGCACGGCACTGCCCATAGGAAAGACTTCACTTGCTAAATTCACAGGATTTGTCGCTGTATAAGTAGAGAAAATGAAAACGCGAGAACAGAACTAAATTAACTTACATTAAATGTAATCCACTTAGAACATACTATTTTGAAATTAGGAGAATAAAAAATTGCTTTGTGAACATTAGAGCACATCATTTGTCGCATCGGCAATTCATTGCCGAATAAATCTATTCCAATCTATGTTCAGTAAGGCCACATTCTGAGACGGATTTTCGCTTGTCATACATGTACATCAAAGCACCGACAGGACACATACATCTACGAAGTGTGAAATACTTAAAATTTTACTTACTTGTATATTAAAAGCCTATACGATTATGTCAGTTAAGTTAACAATTAAATAAAAGATTATCTAATTAGACACTTTGAAACCGCCTATTCAATCAGTCACAACTGAATGTTTAAAAGACATGTTACATTTTAATTGATATAACTTAAATCCAGTAAAAAAACTTTTATTTCATAAACGTGATCACGTTTTTTTTTTTCGGATTGTGGAGGAAATGATAAGCGCCGAGCATCCAAATCCGATGACACCCAACTTTTTCACATTGCTTTTCCCCTGCGATCAGCTTTTACAAATGGACATGTAAAAAGCACAAATGACAATAAATTATTTAAAATATGTATATTAATTACGAGCTGGGTTAAAATATATATATTTTGGAAGGAATTTTCCGGCGCACGCCCTAGAAAATTCCGGGAAGCTCGTCGCCTTCATTCTTTGGGCATGTTCAAAAAAAATGTGACCGAAGCATTTCAGACCATTTAAAAGAAAACATGGCTTTAATAGTACATTATTTTTGTTGCTGAAGATGGATCATGTAGCCTTGAAGATACTTGCCAAAATTCATTGAAATAGTTTGAGTAATGAAAAAGTTACGGTCAAAAATATAGCCAAAAAACTCAGGAGTGTAACGCTTTTTGTGTGACATTTTTTTGATTACTGAATTTTCTGCCTGCATTTTTACAAAACTCTGCCGGTTACCATACCTATTAGCCATCTTTTTGACTTTCCAATCCTTTGGGCTGCATGAAAATGTAAGATTTATCTCCTTTCATCATCACTCATGGAATAAGAAAGGCTAAACACAACAGCACTATGCTGAATTTCTGATGCACCAAAAAAGAAGAGGTTCTCATGTAAATGGATGTCATTTTTATATTTGATGCTTCTAATCTCCATAACATGGTCTGAAACATTGAATAAAGATGGTATATTGTATTGCAAATTTTCCAGTTGCTGTACCAGCATCCATCTCAGAATGTAAACCACTTCTTCTCAAGTACCCCTTGAACTCAGGAGTGTAACATTTGTGATTTGAAACCCCATAACTTTTTCCACGGGTAGATTTAGTCAACTTTCATGCCATGTATGAAAAGTCTTTGACCCATGATGATAATTGGCATACAGGAAGTCTTCATCTTGGCTCTTGTTTTCTTCATACGCACCATTTAAGCCACTCAGGAGTGTAACACTTTCTTGAAAAAAGACAAAAATAGCTTATTTCTTTACCACAAGTAGTGTTATCTTCATTTATTGGGCACATACATGAAGACCAAGTCACCCTCAAACAATTTTGGAACATAAATTTAACTTCTAAACGTAAATAAAGCTGTACTGCCATGAAATCGACTGAAAGTTGAAGATTTTGAGATTCCATTTTCTTCGTATCTATCACTTTGAGGCATTCCATTTAATATCCTTACATGGCTATCAAGTGTTTTGTGAAAAATAATAAGATCAAAATGACCAAGATAATGATATTATGTGATTTAATTTGGGTTTTGCAATGACACGTATTGTGCAAGGTGTTACACTCCTGAGCATTTTCAGTTTAATGCCATTTTGGACACTTTTTCTTCCCCTACATCAACATATTTGGATTAATTCTTGCTAAATATAATGTTTCCAACATTTGAAAATGTTTTTTGATGCAGGGCCATCTGTTTTGATAAGATTTTGAGGTTAATGATATTTTAGGAGGGGACATTTTCTACTGATTTATAATGTGACCATCAGCTTCTGAAACTTGTATGGAACTATATTTCTGCAATGTCTTTTGTAAACAGGTAATGATATTCAGGTAAAGAAAACTGTTCAATTTCCAAAAGAAAGAGTGAAGAAGAAATTAATTAAATTCAGTATTTGTTTGATTTGTGTGCTTTAGACAGCCGATTAGCAAATATATTGTGGCACACCCAAGCATTGAGTTGAAAGATATGATTTTGGTTTTTGCTATAGCAATGAGTGCAAGTTGCATTTATAGTGAAGACAACATCATAATGAAATCTGAATGCAGAATATTCAACTTTTTTTTACAGTACCAACAAATGGCTGAAAAGTGTTACACTCCTGAGCAACAGACCAAGTTTTCTTGTTAAAGAGGCCAATAAATTTGGGAAAACTCATGTTTACAACATGCAGTCATTGTTACTTTATTGCAAAGAACACTTAATCAATGATTTAAATTCTTGTGATGCTAATTCCAGCAGTTTGAAAATAATACTCAGGAGTGTAACACATTCCTTGAAACTTTTAGCACATTTTTGACATAGCATCACCACTACCAGTATACTTTTATGTCAACAATCATTCTCTAGATTAGTTCCCTACTCATATGCCATCATCCCAATGCACATTTTACTGAGGCACAGCCAAGTAAAGAGAAGATATGGAAGTTTTTTAAACTCTACTTCTGAAAAAGTGTATCAAAATGAAGTTAAAATTTAAGTTTTTATTTCATTCAGGGGTTTCTGATAGAAAACAGCACTTATTGACATAATTTGGAAGTGCTCTGCATCAAATAATAGACACTTAGAGTGATATGATCATGATTTTAGCTTCCAAAGGTTTCATAAAATTTGGTCATTTTAACAGATTTTTAGTGTAAATCTCTTCACAAAAACTGTCATAAATTTTTTATTAGTAATGCTATTATTAAAATTTATACAGTTTTGTAAACTGTAAGCACTGTAGATAAGTCTGGAATAGAAATTAAACCTATGACAGAGTGTTTATTTTTGACCTCCAATGTCACACTTTGGTCACATTTTTTTTGAACATGCCCCTTTAAAGACTCACATTGACGATATTTCTCGTTCGCCACTGGATTATTATTATTATTCTCAGCATTACTATTATTATCATTATTATTATTTATCATATAATATTTAAAAGAAGAAGAGAAACGCTCTCTAGTAGTTCACGAATACCTTTATCGAAAAAGATCAAATAAATAAATTTCAAAAATGCTAATATAGATCCTAAAAAGAATAAAATAAATAAATTTTAAATATGCTAATATATATCAAAATCATACTCAATTAGTTTATCATGCATAATTTTAATAAAAACTAATTTTTTTTACCATTTATTATAAAAAAAGCACCACTTCACCACATTAATTTGGCATTGAAACATTGGTTTTCAATAGTAACTTCGGCCAGGTTGACGGCCAGGGCTATCCCGAGTCTATTTATAGAACCGGAAGTACGTCACGAAAAAACCTCCTATATGCATCACAAACAAGACATATTTCTATAGATAAATTAATCCTATTCATCACCGATCAATTATCTTTGCAACAAATAAATAAGTGAATTTCATTTTTACTCAGATGAAAAGATTAACAGGTACTGTCCAGTTAGGCTATTGTGACAGTAATGTCACTGTTTGTTTACTATTTTGGATTATGCCTATTGTTCAAGACAGGGATGTTAAGGTTTCCATATGAGCAATATAGATTTTATTTACAACCACTCTAGGAAAATACCAGTTGTGGCCTAGTGGTTAAATAGAGGTTCTAGTGTAGAAGTTTTGGTATGGCAAACAAGATAGCGCAGGTTCGAATCTTGACATCATTTTCTCTTTCTTTATTTAATTATTATTTTTTTATTTGTGTCTGTGTGTGGAAACATGACGGAAGGTATGTTCATTTCAGCACAGGGTTGCTAAGGCCCCTACTGCTTTTCCAAAATAAATGGCCTATCAGTTATATCAGATATATTAGACAAAACGAACAGAAGATGTGGAATAATGGAGGTGGTCGTGGTCGGGGCGATGGTGCTGGGTAAATTTCAGTTCCGGGGTTGGATAATAGTACGACAAGGGCCTACTTTACTTGCAGTAGGTGCGGGAAGGGGTGGTTTAATTTCAGCATTTTTCTCTCCCCTATCAGATCTCTCTTCTTTCTCACTCTCTCTGGAAGACGGCTCGATATAGACGGAAGTACCTTTCAAGGAACCGTTAAGCCCCCAACTAACCATAAATATATCAGGTTGGAATGAAACATAAAATTGATCAAATCTAAAATAAGAGGCAGGTAAAAGATAACAAGAGGACCATTGGTCCTGTAGCTCCCTGAGTCCATTCAGCCTCAGTACTCTAGGGTAAGTTACTTTAAGGCCATCGGTCAACTGGTTCTGGTGAAAAAGATTTTTAAAGGTTTTAACCATAAATGAGCATGGAGGCCATGTTGGTCATGTGACCTGGACGTTTTAACAAATTTTCATTCCCTAACCCCCTGGAGGCTCTATATGAAATCTGGTTTCAAAACTGTCCCAGGAGCTTTTGAGGAGATTGTCTGATAATGTCAAAATGACAGAGTTCTGGGTCAAAAGTCATAGAATGACACTGACCTCTTGTACTAATAAATCTTCATGTGCTCATTAAGATGACTGTTGATACCAATTTTTAGGCATAAATCTCCAAAACTTTCGATGAAATCTTATGCTCTAGCATTTTCCCATATTTGACCTTGCCGTAAAATGGTCAAGGTCAACCAAAGTCATCATTTTGGACATTCTTGATAGTACTGGAGTTCCCAATGCTACATACCAAGTTTCAAGGCCATTGGTCAATAGGTTCTTGAGAAGAAAATTTTTAAATGTTTTTCCCATATATGGACGTGGCGGCCATGTTGGTCATGTGACCTGGACCGTTTGAGCAAATTTTCATTCCCTCAACCTCTGGAGGCTCTAGATGAAATTTGGTTACAACTGGCCAAGTGGTTTTTGAGGAGGTTGTATGAAATTTTCAAAATATGAGAGTTTTGGGTCAAAGGTCAAAGAATGACCTTGACCTCTTGTACCCATAAATCTTCATGTACTCATTAAGATGACTGCACATACCAATTTATAGGCCTTAATCTTCAAAAATTTCCATGAAATCTTATGTTGTAGCATTTTCTCATATTTGACCTTGCCGTAAAAAAGGTCAAGGTCAACCCAAGGTCATAATTTGAATCATCTTGATAGTACTCCAGTACCCAATGCTACATACCAAGTTTCAAGGCCACCGGTCAAATGATTCTGGAGAAGAAGATTTTTAAAAGTTTTTTCCATATATATGGGCGTGGCGGCCATGTTGGTCATGTGACCTGGAGGGTATGAAAAACTTTTCTTTCCCTCAACCCCTTTATGTGGCTGTCACACAGTGACGTATAGCATCAGCGTATGCCGACGTATGAGAAATTTAGTAAACACGCCGGTGTACGTTGAATAAGTTAGGGGTACGTTATGAACAAGTTACGAGCACGCTCAAATACGTTGGTATAAGTTGTTGTACGTTGAATGCAGCCCAAAATTTTGTGCATGCATAAAATTTTCAACGTACGCCAACGTATTGTTTATAAGTTAGTCATAAGTTTGGTGTACGCAACAGGTAAGTTATGCGTACGTTCATGCACGTACTTATAAGTTAATCATACGTTGACATACGTCGGCAGCCAGCAGGGTCATTGTGGAGCGTACGCGTAACTTATTTCTAACTTATTGGTAACGTACCTGTAACTTATACCGAGCGTATCCAGAATGTATCCAACCTATGCCTGACGACCTTAAAACGTATTCAACGTATCACGAACGCACTGAGCGTATTTAGGTAACATATCCGCCAGCGACCAGGGCTTCAGCTATATATATTGAATACAGATCAGCAATTCATCACTTTTAAATAAGGAATCTTCTTGGACCGCTTCTGCTTGTCGTTTTGGGGCTTGAGAGGGGGTTAATACTTCAGATGCCACCACAGCTGCTGCAGATGCCGCCACGGATACCACTAAAGAGGCATTGGAGTCTGCGCGAGAGGGAGGTTGGCTACCATCGTAGGCACGGCAGTCGAGTGATGATTGGGACGACGGTAGGCATGCAGGTGGTCAGCTACTACCTGCAAAGTTCTCTAATTTTCGTTCTTTAGGCATGTCCATCGATCAATGTCCACTACAATAAAAAGAGTTGTAGAGAGCCATCGCTTTACATCTGATCGTCGAAGCACGCTCCAACACTCTATACATAAGGTCGGCGTAAGTTAGACTAACGTTGTGCATGCGTTCGGCATAAGACGAGAACGCTACAGATACGCTGGGAACACGCTGTTATACGCTTGTATAAGTTATGTATACGCTAGGGATAAGTTGTGAATAAGTTATTTATACGTTTCAATACGCTATGTGTGCGTTCCAAAACCGGCTGCTGTTTGATGTTTCAATTTATCTCCAGCGTATTGGATAAATTTTTCATACGTTGGCATACGTTGTCTGAAACGTTGTAGTGTGACAGGGCCTTTAGGCTCTATATGGAATTTGGTTACAACTGGCCCAGTGACTTTTGAAGAGATTGTTTGAAATTGTGAAAAAATCAGACTTCTGGGCCAAAGGTCAAAGAATGACCTTGACCTCTTGTATTCTTAAATCTTCATGAACATACATGTGATGAACTCTTGAGGACCATGTGGGAGATCTGGATTTCATTTCAGGGAGATTGAGTTCCTCATCAGGGAGACTTTTTGACGGCAACTTTGATGCGTTGTTTCGAGTACTTAACTGTTTTTTTTTTTTTTTTTTTTTTTTGGTGGTGGGGGGGGGGGGGGGGGGGGGGGCTTCTTGTTTTAAAATAAAACAACATGAACTAAAGTACAGTTGTATAGTTTGTTTAACTTCTTTACTTTTGAGTTACCCAATACTTCAAATATAACCTCAAAAGTATGCCATTTCAGTGCAGTAACACTACCATCCTAAGTTTAATTTACAGTGTAATTGAACAGTACTGTTCATAGTGTTAGTGCTGACCATTCCATTGCTAGAAACAATCTGATTATCTGGCATTCTCAAACCATCACCCCTCCCCACTTTTTCCTAAACCTCCCTCAATGTAAAAGTCCAAAATTGCATCTTGGATGATGGGTCCGATTTGCTCCAGTTATTTTGATGAAAGCTGATACTTGTTACAAACTCAAAATCTGTTTATCTCAAAACCGAGTTATATTCTACACTTTAATGAACATACCTGTCATTAGAGCTGTCTATTTTCGTTGAATATTAGATTAAGAACAAATATAGCTGCATATTTGGGTCAGTAAACTTGTAGAATGGCATATTTCTGTCTCAGTCAGATGCTGAAGATCGCGGATTTCCCATGTTTTATTTATAAATTCACACTGGTTCTCATTTCGCATACGATGCATCTGAACCGGCGGGAACTGGATAGAAAAACGCGGGAAACTATTCTTAAAGTGAACGAACCGACTTAAATAAAACAAAAAAAATTGCTTGTATCATTATGATTTCATGAAAGTATGATCTGATCAGCCTGCGCAAATTTTGCATGATCGATATTTATAATGACTGTACATTACGTATCTGACATGTTTACTGAAAAAAAATCGATATGGAATCATTGTCGATTGGCGGCACTTCCATCTATTGCATTCGTGCAACTCAATGACATAAACAATGACCGATGCATAAAGCCGCGACGCAATAAAAGTTATTTGCTCTCGGTAAAAGTTACCTGCTATTACATTTAGAACAGGTACCTTTACTGGTGCGCTAGCCAATTTAACACCTCGCTGCGTCTGATCAGCGAATACCCTTCGGAATGACACGTCCTATATTGCACCCTGTTAGGTAATTAGGTCACGGACAGTTAATCCTTTTGACAGCCGCCGTATAGTAGTTACCGCAAAATGGACGGTTCAGAAAAAATTATGACAGGAAAATTCAGCATCCGGGAGATTCTGAATACTTTCCGGGAGCGCGGGAGATGGGCTCCATTTCCGGGAGACTCCCGGATGATCCGGGAGACATCACATGTATGCATGAACTCATTAAGATGACTGTAGACACCAATTTTTAGCCCAAAATCTTCAACAGTTTCCAAGATATCTTATGTTCTAGCATTTTGCCATATAAAACCACAAGGAAGCAAATTTGACCTTACTGTAAAAAAGGTCAAGGTCAACCCAAGGTCATAATTTGAATAATCTTGAAAGTACTCACGTACCCAATGCTACATACCAAGTTTCAAGGCCATCGGCCTATTGGTTCTGGAGAGGAAGATTTTTTTTATGTTTTTACTATATATGGGCCTGGTGGCCATTTTGGTCATGTGACCAGGACCGTTTGAACAAATTTTCGTTCCTAAGGCCCCAGTAGGCTACATATGAAATTTGGTTACAATCGGCCCAGCCGTTTCAGAGAAGAAGTCATTTGAAAGTGGGGACGGACGACGGACGGACGGACGACAGAGCCTCCTATACTATAAGCTCCCCCGGAGCCTCTGGCTCAGGTGAGCTAAAAATCTAAGCCTGGAGAACTCTAGGCATCAAAATATAAAGTTTCATTTCGGTTTAATTTTAACCGATAGAAAGAAAAAAAATATTTCAAACTGATCTGGATTCAAACCTGCAATCTTCTGTCCGCAAAGTTGCCACGGTACCTCTGCACTACGCCACATTGCTCAGAAATTAGTCAATTTAATACCTTGTCAAATTAACAGGCTGAGTAGTTTATGATACACTTCTGTTTCACCTATCGCAAAATAATGGTTCAGTCTATTTACATTCTGAATATCCTAACTGGACAGTATATAGGTGCCACTGAGTAACACTGTACAATTAACTAACAGTTGACATAGGTAAATATTGGCCATTCTAAGGCTGTTCCATAAATAAACTTACTCCCTTGTAAAATACAGTTAAAATATCTTCTAAAAATGGGCAGTTTTCAAAAGAAACTTTTTAGTTTCAAAATATAATTTTGAGGAAAATTATAGATTAGTTATGTATAAGATAGACATTAAAGATGCGCTTTCCTTCAGAGTGATAGCTGTGGTAGTTTTAGAGATATTTAGCAAAATGACCTGTTTTATAGATAGCAAATGGCCTATACCAAGTTTTAAGGCAATGGGTCATTTGGTTCTGGAGAAGAGGATCTGTAAGGGTTTTTACCATATATGGGTGTGGCCACCATGTTGGTCATGTGACCTGGACCGCTTGAACAAATTTTCCTTCGCTCATCCCCTACCATACCAAATTGCAAGCATCTGAGCAAACTGGTTCTCAAGAAAAAGATTTTTTTTGGGGTGGGGCCATTTTGGACCCTGGGGCCGCCATTTGAATAGACTTGGTAAAGGACCATTTGGCCGTGCTACAAACCGAATTTCAAGCATCTGAGCACAGCAGTTCTAGAGAAAAAAATTTAAGTGTAATTTATTTTTCAACCCAAAACCCCCTGTCTCAGGGCCCTTTTGGACCCAGGGGCCACCATTTGAAAAAACCTGGTAAAGGTCCACCAGGCAATGCTTCATACCAAATTTCAAGCATCTGAGCCCAGTTGTTCTGAAGAAGAAGATTTTAAATATTTTTCTATGTATTTCTATGGTTCAAACCCAGGACTCCCTGCCACGGGGTCATTTTGGACCCTTAGACCAGCATTTGAACAAACTAAGTAAAGGACCACTATTTCAAGCACCTGAGCATAGCAGTTATGAAGAAGAAGATTTTTTAATATTCTATGTATTTCTATAGCTCAAACCTAGGAATCCCTGCTGCGGGGCCATCTTGGACACTGAGGCTACCAATCGAACAAACTTGGTATAGGACTACGAAGCAATGCTACATTCCAAATTTCAAGCATCTGAGCCTTGTGGTTCTGAAGAATAGGATTATTGAATATTTTAGTATGTATTTCTATGGTTCTGACCTGGACCTCTCTGCGGTGGGCCCATTTTAGAGCCTTGGGCAACCATTTGAATCAACTTAGTAAAGGACTACTAGGCAATGCTACATACCAAATTTCAAGCATCTGAGCCAAGTGATTCTAAAGCAAAAGATTTTTTGAATATTTTTCTATGTATTTCCATGGTTCAAACCTAGGACTCCCTGCGCGAGGGGCCATTTCGGACCATGGGGCCACCAATTGAACAAACTTGGTAAAGGGCTACTAGGCAATCCTACATACCAAATCTCAAGCATTAGTGTCTTGCGGTTCTAAAGAAGAAGATTTTAGAATATTTTTCTATATATTTCTATGGTTCAAACCCGGGACTCCCTGCAGTGGGGCCATTTTGGACCCTGGGACCACCATTTGAACAAATGTGGTGAAGGACCATTAGGCAATGCTACATACCAAATTTCAAACATCTGAGCCAAGTGGTTCGAAAGCAAAAGATTTTTTGAATATTTTTCTATGTATTTCTATGGTTCAAACCTAGGACTCCCTGCCGTGGGGTCATTTCAGACCATGGGGCCACCAATTGAACAAACTTGGTTAAGGACCATAAGGCAATGCTACATACCAAATTTCAAGTACCTGAGCCTTATGGTTCTAAAGAAGAAGATTTTAGATTCTATATATTTCTATGGTTCAAACCTAAGACTCCCTGCCTTGGGGCCTTTGTGGACCCTGGGGCCACCATTTGAACAAACTTGGTACAGGACCATTAGGCAATGCTACATACCAAATTTCAAGCATCTGAGCCAAGTGGTTCTAAAGAAGAAGATTTTTGAATATTTTTCTACGTATTTCTATGGTTCAAACCCAGGACTCCCTGCCCCAGGGCCATTTTGGATCCTGGGGCCACCATTTGAACAAACTTGGTAGAGGACCACTAAGCAATGCTACAAACCAAATTTCAAGCATCTGAGGCAAGCAGTTCTGGAGAAGAAGATTTTTAAGTATATTTTATTTTCCAACCCAAGACCCCCTGCCCCAAGGCCATTTTGGAGCCCAGGGCCACTATTTGAACAAACTTGGTAGATGTCCACTAGACAATGCTTCATACCAAATATCAAAGCCCTAGGCCTAGCGATTTCTGAGAAGATGTCATTGAAAGCAAATTGTTGACGACAGACGACGGACGCCGCAAGACGCACAACGGACACTGAGTGATCACAATAGCTCACCCTGAGCCTTTGGCTCAGGTGAGCTAAAAATTATTAGATGTTGCCAAAATTATTTCTCTTTCTAACCATATAAATTTGAATATCGTCAGATAAGCAATTTTGCTACAGCAAAATTCCCCGCACACTTGAAAATGCATTGAAGTCTATGGAAAATCTGTTTTTGGGGAAAGACCTTTGACACTCGGCTGTATACACCATACCACTGCCATAATCTGAGGAATTCAAACCTGATAAATAACTTTCAAGTAAATGTTTAATGGATCTGCAACTGATCATATATATCATACAGACTCCAAGGGAAAAGACTAACAATTCTGACTTAGGGACCCAGACTGCCGAAATTCAATATTTAACTTAAGGGGTATAGGCATTTTCTCCAAAAATTCAGAGGCCCAGCACAAAAATTTAGGGACCACGGGCTACTGGGTCCCTGTTAGTCTTTTTCTTGAGACTCAAAGCCTGTGACCTTGATTTGAAGTCAGTGGCAACATTTAAACTAATCTGTATAAAGCCACACAACATCAAATTGTTCTAAACATGTTCATTGCTTCCAAATATCAGACTGACAGTGCAAGCATAGCGCCATGAAGTAACTGTATTTATTCAGTCATAAGATGGATTATTACTCTTCCAAAACAAGCTCAATGATGTAGATCCATCTTATAAGATGGCTCTAGATCTTTGAGACAATTTTGGAAAAGAAAACCTCATTTTATAGCTGAATTACACAAAACTGATTTACATACCGTATATAAGGTAATTTTTGCGGTGTTCTATTTTTCGCGGTATTTCGCGGTCACTTAGAAACCGCAAATATTAAAATCGTGAAATAATTTCCAGTTTCTTACAAAGCATCTTCTGTAGACACAATGTTCATATATTTTAGTTCTGTTTGCTTCGGTAATTGCTGGTACTTTTTACTTGAGCCAGTTCTTTCATTAACCTGCGACAGTAATGAACGAACTGGCTCAAGTGAAAAAGAAGTAGTTTTGCTTTTCACGCACGCTGCTAACCACGAAAATTAAAAATCAAGAAAATTAATGTTTATGTTTTTGACCCTTAACCGTGAAAATTTGAACCCGCGAAAATTACCGCATATACTGTATCTGCTGCAATTCTGGAGGGGTAAACTCCTGTCTAATAACCAAAAAAAATATTGTTCTTCTACTGATCTGCTTTTTGGCTGTTCCTTTACAAAGCTTAGGTGAATTCTACCCGCTAGTATTGAGAAAATTAGTGACTCACAACTAATGGATGAAAAAAATAAAATAAAAGCACAATTAAGTTTTCAAATCACACACTTTTTCCTTTGCACCCATCAAAAACATGGGACAGTTCAATGACTGTTGGAGCCCCTTGAGCTTCACAAACCTTAAATTAAGCAAATGTTTTGAAGATCGAAAAGTAAAAAGTGTTTTCACAACTCCATGAAATTAGAAAAGCTAAAATACTAACTGGCATGAGGGCATCCTCATCTAGGCAAACACCTTTCAGTTTATCACACACAGTTTCACAGATATCTCTGGCTTCCTGAAATGGTAACCATACTGATACAATCAATGCGAGTGTATACATTTTTATGGGAAGCAACTCTGTCATTATCATTTTGCTTCCCTTCCCAATGGGTTCAACTTGTAAAGGAAAGAATTTGCTCCCAAGCAGAGTAAGAGCAGACCTCTACTGAGTGGGGATGCTAATACTAAAGGCTTTAAGTTGTCTCCCTTTGAATAATAGTGGATATTCATGGGCATGTATACAGTCATCTACCTAAAAGAACTTGAACTCATTGGTGAACAAAATTTCTAATTGGTCACTTTTTCCATAAGTTTAAAGCAAATTAAGACTGATCTAGATACAAATTAAGAAGAGCGAATGCCTATATATTCTTGTATTTTACAAGCAGCAAAATAGGTCAGCATTTACAAAATGATTTACTATAATTCAGATTTTCTGCTTTCTTGATTTTTTTCTTTCAACACTAGGGGGCTTCTCTTTAAGGATATAAATGCTCTCTGAATAGAGCAAACGCTTTCCTTTATGAGTAGCTCTCTTGGAAGAAGGAATTCTCTTTTAGTTATATATACATGCAGTTTAAAGTTTCATGGAAATAATTATAACAATTTTAAAGTAACAGAGCCAGCTTAATTTCCATGTAAAATAGTACTAAAGAACATAATTCCCATAACAATGAAGGTGGCATTTTGGTTCTCATTCTTTAGATTTTATCTATTTACTCATCTATATCAAAATCCCTTTTCCCTTAAAGTAAAGGCTTGTACAAAGTCAATGTCCCAGTTTGCAGTTAAACATAAAAAATTGGGCATAAAATTCTGTATGTTTGCATATAAAACTTTTATCATAAAATTGTTACAATTATCTCAGCACTGACAATCGACTCTGTATAATAGTTCTTGCTGAATGTTCAACCTAAATATAGTGTTTAATTTTACTTGTAAGATTCCACATCACTAATACTCCACTTCCTAACCTGAGTTGTAAAATTTCCAAAGACAAAACAATCCATATGCAGTTTATCGAGAAATGTTCTGACAAGACTCATTAAGTGAGCTTTGGTGAGGGAGTCCACGGCAGTATATCTCTCATGTCTGGTCCAGTAGGTCTGCTTGATGATTGCTTGGCGCACCATACTGAAACAGATATTCATAACTTAGGATTACACGAATGTTGTAGCAGGAAAATGTATCTTATAGCATGTGTGAACAGTGTTAGAAATAAGGCCCAGACAACAACTTGCCCGGGGGGCAACTTGAAATGAATTTCAACTTGCCCGCAAAGATTTTAACTTGCCCCCTGTATTTCATTGCAATTAAACCATTTATGTGTCATTTCTTCCAAAGTCACATAAGTAACATAGTTCAAAATGCTCTCCATTTCTAAGACACCAAGCATAAATTCATGAACTTCAGAGATAACTAACCAACAGTTTTGATCACAGCTGGCTGCTGCCTAATCATTTTCACAGTGCTACTTTAAATGGGATTCTTTTTTAGTTTTTTCTCCTTCAAAGCACTATATTGGTGGGTTTCAAACTTCTCATGCAAAACTTCAAAAAAGACATGAAACAAAATTATTTTCCAGAATTTTATCTCCCAGAATTTCAGGTTGTCCAGGGGGCAACCTTCCAAGACTATCAGATTGCCCCCAGCAAATTTAACCCATGTCGGGCAAGTGGGCAACTGCTTATTTCTAACACTGTGTGAAAAGGAAAGACTAAGATTAGCTTGTGAATCCAAACAGCCTGATCAGAGTCTCCCATTCTCACATATGCAGTCTTTGCACTTGGCAAATCTAAAAGACTCAAATAATTTTGCACAGCTGCAAACGCTGATTTTAGTGTTTACTGTACGCCAGAGCTCTAGATAAGAGGGAGTATTTGATGATAATTAGAGATAATTTTTCTTACTTCTCATTGAAACCATATGTTGTGACCCCTCACCTGAACCATCTGAGATGGTTCACATGAGGGGTCACAACATATGTTTTTAAGGAGAATCAACAAAAATTATCCATAATTATCACCAAGCAATCCCTCTCATCTAGAGCTCTGGTATGGACATAGCTTAAGGTCTGTCTGGCCCATGTTCCTACTTCTTCTGTATGTATTCTCTGCTCTCGAAGGAATTTTTTAAGATTTTAATTCTATGCATTCAAAGTCAAAGTCAAAATTTATTTAACGTCGGAGACAGTAACAAGTAATACTAGCTATGAACAGCTATTTACCGACTAGAGCCCTAGTTTTTCACACTGTTTGCTGTAAATGAACCTTTCTTTCTTTTCAAATAAAGTCTATAGCATTTCTAATAAATGCCCCCTCTCTAATATACAACCCATCACATTTTCCTGTGAAAAAGTGACCATAATTCCACCAAAATTGGCTTCAGACTACAAAGTATGTCATTTTTTGCTCAAATTTTATTTTCAAAATGCTGATCATAGGTTTGTGAATTGCAATGCACTATTAAAAGAAATATGGCCTATGAAAGTACACTTACCAGCAGGTATAGTTATACCAATACAGAAAGTGATGGTTGCATGCAAAGACTAATAATTATAAACAAATTACTCATAAGATCCCCATTTTTAGATATACCACTATCATTGGATCTCCCCAATTAAGATTAAACTACAAAGGAATAGAAGGCAAATGAGCATTTCATGCTCATTTGCCTTATATACTTTTGTAGTTTAGTCTCTATTGGGAGCCCCAATAGCTCAGTGGGTAAAGGTTGGTCTGCTAACCTTGTGGTCCCAGGTTTGATTCAATAGAAATCTTTTAGGCCATAAACGGGGTTCCATTGCACATGGCCTTTCATTATCAACCTCAGATCATCCTGATATGACTTAAATACTGTTCAAAAGGATGTAAAATTGCAAGTTATCCATCCATCCACCCATCAATATAATGCTATTCATTTATAATGCTGCATCTTGTATTGTGTAATGAAGAGATTATACTAGATACTTACAAAGCGACTTCCTGCGGTTTGATCAAATCATTGTAGTATTCTTTCTTCAGCTGAGCTCTCAAAGCCTCAAACTGTTTGTCAGTGCATGTGAACTCCTTTATAGCATCTATCACCTTGTTTAACACATTCTGAGGGACAGACAAACATAAATTACACACAAAGTGCAACATCTGATCGGATAACATCTAATATTTGTGACAGCATATATCCTGTGAATTGCGAGACGTGGTCTGAAAATACCTGGACTTTTGCTCTTTCTCAAAAACCGTTCAATATCTTTCAAAAATTCTTTTCATTCTTTTTTAAAGTATTCCCCACCTAGGTCTATACACTTTTGCCACCTTTAAGGGAGCTTTGTATTCGTTTCCCATAGTCACTTAATGTCTCGATTGTAGAAGGGTAGTAAAAATCACATGTAAAAATTAGTCTTGAAGTCTTGAAAATGTGAAATGAGTATATATGAAATGTATACTTTATACTCTGTTGCGTTCTATAAATTTACAGAACAGCTATACTCTGCAAACCATGAAGTGGACTTCTTGATTTTTGTATATACCTGCTGTACTTACAGATATAAATCCTCATATAAAATTTCAAGTTGCTACAAAAACAGGAACCCTGAAATCTACCTCTAACAAAACTCTTAACCTGAGTCTAACAGGATCATGTATATACAGAGGTACGTACAGATGTACATACAAACTAAGTAACATATACATATGCATGACCCAAACACTATATGCCCCAGGCATCTCTAATGGTGGGGGCATAAAAATCTGTCTCAGACATTCAAATATTTAAGGTAACTAGCGAAAATGAAACCAATATTACTATCTGTATCAGTACAGATACAGAGCTTGAATAAAAGGCCATTGGCCAAGTGTCACCGGACGTTTGAAATGTGTCACAAACTTCAGCCCTTTATTCTGTTTCAGAGTAAATGTATGGCCAAAAACAGAAAATATATATATTACAGAACCTGGTAAGCAAATGATAACTGAACATAAGCAAAGACATATACCCAATTACTGGGCCTCTTTATAAAATACTTAAGTTCAGAACGGGGCATATATGTGTAAAATCAGGTTACTGAAACTATAGGCCCTTACAAAATGACCAAAACATCAAGACTGTATACCCAGTAACAAAAAAACAAGAGCCATAATCCTGCTTATATGAATCTGATGAAAAATGAACAATGCATTTATGAAAATTCAGCCCATTAATATGAATAGTTCTGGAGTTATCCCTTTACCTTTAAGTGAATGTCTATTATCTATGAAAGGGGAATAACACTTATAATTTAGCACATCCTAACAATAATCAGAATAATAAATTTACCAAATGCTAATAGCATACCAAATTTCAGCTCTCTCGGTCAAACGGTTCAAAAGTTGGAAAAATAAAAAAAAAAAAAATGACAAAGGGCCATAACTTTGTGAAAAATAGGACAATTGAAATTCCAAAATCACATGCACATCTTCAGATCATGATGAAACATTCTGCACAATTTCAAGTCAATCTGATACAAGATGTTGCAGGAGTTGCGGGGACAAGGTCTAAGTCAGCAAGAGTCGTAACTCCAAAAATGGCCGAAACAAAAATATAAAACCACATGCACATCTTCATATCGTAAGAATACAATTTGTAAAATTTCAATTCAATCCGATGAAAGATGTAGGAGGAGTTGCGGGGACAACATTTCGGAAGGTCTGAGTCAGCAAGGGCTGTAACTCCATCAAAAATGGCCGAAACAAAAATCGAAAACCACATGCACATCTTCATATCATAAGAATACAATCTGTAAAATTTCAAATCAATTCGACGAAATACGCAGGAGGAGTTGCGGGGACAAGATTTCGGAGGGACGGACGGACGCACACACGGACGGACGAGGGTCATTTCTATAGTCCCCCTCTGCCTACGTCGGGTGACAAAAAGGAGGCAAGATTTTATGGTGGATGGGTACGCTTTTAAGGGAAGCAAGTCTTTATTTATTCCCTTGAGAAAAGATCACATTTGGAACAGCTATGTCGTCCAGATAGGCATATAAGAATTCATCAAGCTTGTCACTCTTAGCAAAATGGTGGAAAAACATGGAAATGTCCACCATTTGGCCACCATCTTCAAAAGGGAGACAATTTAAACAGAACAGTACCTGCATCACTGGTAGGTGAGTCCATTTTCCAGTAGAAGCTGCTCTAAATGGTAAGAATTAGCTCTCACTAAGAGAAAGTTCCTACCTTTAAGAGTAGCCTTCCATAAGACAGAAGAACTACCTATTTCTTCCGCTACAAGAAGAGATTTTTCCTTTCTAAAACAATCCAAAAAATTTAGATCCATCTTAAAAGATGGCTCTAAATTTTTGGGGTTGTTTTGGAAAGGAAAAAACCATCATATAGCAAAATTTCATAAGAACAATTTGCATATTTGGGGTCATTCTAAAAAGGGCGAAAACCACAGTTTTATAGCCAAATAAATATGGTACTTTCAGACCAGAGCAGTACCCTCTGAAAGTGTATCAAAAAACCTTACTGGTAAGCAGAGATGAATTATCTTGAGCATCATTGAAACAAATATTGCCAAAGTTGTGGCCCCTCACTAAAATATTCTCACAAATGTGCTTGTGGTGAAATAAGATAAACATCTACAGAGGCCATCAAAAACGATACTCTGCCCTTATCTGGAGCTCATCAAACTGAACACATTGGATTAAACATATTTTATTGTACAAACACAATGAGATTGGACACAAGTTCTAACTAGATAGCATAACAACATTAAATAGTCCTCTCCCTAGGAGGATGTACCTGTAACTTATGGTTGAAGCCACTGATTTCTAAAACGACACCAGACTGGTGTTCATCTATGTTCATCTCAACCCTGGAAAAAAAAAAACACTGTTAAATTAGCATGAAAACTGCTAAGGTATCACAAGAATTCTGTGGATCACTGAGTCTCGCCTGTCTCCATATTGTCATATAAACAGAGCTAAACCACAATACTTGACAAAAGTTTTCCATGGCAATGCCTGCCAGATAAGCAGTACTTATTTTTCACGCTTTGTTAATTGCAGGCAAGGAGATAAAACCTCAAAGAATTGGCACAGGACTATGAATCCAACCTGGGTGGATGCATGGATGCAGATAAGACTGTACAAGGGCTTCACTGTTTGCTATGCAGCCAATAATGTATATAACCTCTGCAAAAAAGTCAAGCTTCAAATGTGGTAGGGCATACTATATATACTTGAAGCCAGTAAAAACGCAAGTTTCTGGTTTTGGACCGCGAACAGATTTGTGCCCGTAAAGCTTTTTATCAATCAAACCAGAATGTTTTGCACACTAGTGTTTAACATCAATATTGGCGGGACACTGACAACGGTCCAAGTAATGAGGATTGCATTTGCATATAAAGGGCCGTAACTCCGATGTTTGCTGAGGTAAAAGCGAAATTGACGTTTCATTAATTTTTTTGTTTAACATTTATGTGGATTTGTTTTGTCTAAATTTCTCGATGCTTTCAGTATTGGTCCAAAATTTCTGCAGACATGTCATTTTTAAAAAAAAATCCAGGAATACCGCCCGCGTAAATGTCTATGCAAGTTTGTACCTTTAAACCGGAAGTGCTTGTAAAGGGTACTGTTTTAGGGGTAAAGACTGACAGAAATGTGAAGCGTGAGACAAGATTTCATGTGCCCTTTTTCTATAGAGTGCATTTGTTTGATCTCAGATGAACTTTAACATGATTCTCAAAATGTGTGAAAATTTTACAAAAAATGAACTTATGCTAAATCTTTAAAATGACACCTACATATGCAATTTTACATTTTAAGTTGTTTTTCAAGGGGGGGGGGGGGGGGGGGGGGGGAGGGGGGGGGAGGAGAGGTGATGGGCGGGGGAAAAGGTAGAATTTTTATCTAAGAAATTTGACATATTGCGGTCAGATGGTTTTCTGACACTGAGTTTTTCAAACAAGATCATATCAAGCAGAAAATGTACATGTGTATGGCTTTTCTATCTAAACTATCAAAGTCTCACTACTGTTTACTAACAGTAAAAACATTTTCACCGATTTTACAGTGACTGTTTATGACATGCACCATGCTGTAAATATCTATCAAATGTATCAAGATGATGATTTCTCCAACAAAGTTGCAGATTTACCATCTATTTGCTTCTAAACCAGGTTGTAATCAGACTTTATGAATACCCATAATACCATGTATCTAAAATCCTTTTGTTTTCATATGTAATGAAAACACTGGAATTTTTTTTTGTGCTTTGCATTATTTATTTACTATACTGATAAGAAATGATATAAGCACTCACGTATAACCAGCTAAGGCTGCAGGATACACTGATTCCGAGAGATTCTGGTTCAGTATGATTGCAAACAAACCCAACAATGCTAAACTGGAGAGAAAAAAAATAACAAGAACTGCAAAAAGACAATGGAGAGTGCCTTATTCACCTTTCTGCAGCCATGCCTACTTTAAACAGGTATGCATCTCTTCATTTACTGTAAGATAAAATTACGTATTATGGGAGAGCGGCTGTAGTATATAGGGCTTCTACGTTTACAAAATATTGTAAACGTTTACACGACCACTAGAAAACGAAACGATTCCGTTTAAACGACCATTACCGTTGAAATCTTATTCTTAATATCGGACATCTATGAGACGCCCCCCATACCTTTATAATTATAATTATATTACCAAACTGTGTCATCCAATAATGCGCTTTTATTTTCGGGGGTCAACTCGAAGTTTACAGTAACCAAAGGTTAAAAAAACAAAAAGGTATTTACTATTGACCAATATCCGATGACAGCAATTATTTTGACCGTATTTGATAATTACATGGATTAGATTAATAAAACATCGGACTTAATTATCCTGTTAATTGATAATAACTGTCAAAGTTACAAGCTGCAATTATCTCACCTTCGCGGTAAGCTTAAACCAGAGGACCAGTGGTCCTGTAGCTCACCTGCCACTTGGTCCTCTTTGATTCCTTTGACCCAGTATTAAAGCTCCATATGAAATACAGTAATCATTTGTATAAACTATGATGGGCCTGAGTGCCCAATGCTACATACTCAGTTTCAAGGTATGAGGCCTTTCGGTTCTCGAGAAAAAGATGTGTGAAGAGTTTTTACCATATATGGGCATGGTGGCATCTTGGTCAAGTGACCATGACCATCTGAACAAACTATGGTTCCTTTAAGCCGGTGAAGTTCCAAATGAAATATGGCTTCAATTGACCCCAGTGGCCTCTGAGAAGATGTTTAAAAATGTTGACGGGTGAGAGAATCTCAATGACCTTGTACCTTGTACAAAAGTCAAAGAATGACTTTGACCTTTAACGACAAAATATCTGCATCTGGTCATTTAGTCAACCATATATACCATATATTGTACCTTAGACTTAAACAGTTTCTGAAAAATCCACTGTTTAAGCATTTTCTCATAATAGCCTATGTAATGTACCAAAGTTGACAGTGTCATAAATTAGGTCAAGTCAACGCACGATCATCATTTGTATAAACTATGATGGGCTTGAGTGCCAAAAGCTACATACCAAGTTTCAAGGTCATAGGCCTTTTGGTTCTGAAGAAGAAGATTTTGAAGGGTTTTTATTATGTACGGGCCATCTTGGTCAAGACCCCAGGAACAAACTTTTGTTCCCCAATCACACTTAGACTCCATATAAAATTTGGCTTCAATCAGACCAGTGGTTTCAGAGGAGAAGATTTTTTGAAAATCGTGATCATAAATCGTAAATCTGGTCATTTAGTCAACCATATATACACCATGTATTGTACCTTAGACTTAAAAAGTTTCAGAGAATCCACTGTATAAGCGTTGTCCCATATAAAAGCCTAACGTACCACAGTTGACAATGTCATAAATTAGGTCAAGGTCAACACAAGGTCATCATTTGTATACACTATGATGGGCCCGCATGCCCGATGCTACATACCAAGTTTCAAGGTCATAGGCCTTTTGGTTCTAGAGAAGAAGATTTTTGATGGGTTTTTACCATATATGGGCATGGTGGCCATCTTGGTCATGTGATCCAGACCCAGGGTACAAACTTTCGTTCCCCCATCCCACTGAGACTCCATATGAAATTTGGCTTCAATCTCCCTAGTGGTTTCAGAGAAGATGTTTGAAAATCTTGATGATGGACAGACTGACAAAATGACCTTGACCTTCAATGACATAATATCTTCATCTGGTCATTTAGTTGACCATATATACCACGTATTGTACCTTAAACTTAAATAGTTTCTCTGAGAAATCCACTATATAAGCGTTGTCCCATATAAAAGCCTAACATACCAAAGTTGACCATGTAAATTAGGTCAAGGTCAAAGCAATGTCATCATTTGTATAAACTATGATGGGCCCGCATGCCCGATGCTACATACCAAGATTCAAGGTCATAGGCCTTTTGGTTCTGGAGAAGAAGATTTTTGAAAGGTTTTTACCATATATGGGCATGGGGGCCATCTTGGTCATGTGACCCAGACCCCGGGTATAAACTTTCGTTCCCCCATCCCACTGATACTCCATATGAAATTTGGCTTCAATATCTCCAGTGGTTTAAGGAGAAGATGTTTGAAAATCTTCATGACGGATGGTCTGACAGAATGACCTTGACCTTGAGTGACATAATATCTTCATCTAGTCATTTAGTTGACCATATATACACCACGTATTGTACCTTAGACTTAAAAAGTTTCTGAGAAATCCACTGTATAAGTGTTTTCCCATATAAAAGCCTAACGTACCAAAGTTGACAATGTCATAAATTAGGTCAAGGTCAACACAAGGTCATCATTTGTATACACTATGATGGGCCTGCATGCCCAATGCTACATACCAAGTTTCAAGGTCATAGGCCTTTTGGTTCTAGAGAAGAAGATTTTTGATGGGTTTTTACCATATATGGGCATGGCGGCCATCTTGGTCATGTGATCCAGACCCCGGGCATAAACTTTCGTTCCCCCATCCCACTGAGACTCCATATGAAATTTGGCTTCAATCTCCCTAGTGGTTTCAGAGGAGAAGATGTTTGAAAATCTTGACGATGGACAGACTGACAAAATGACCTTGACCTTCAATGTCATAATATCTTCATCTGGTCATTTAGTTGACCATATATACCATGTATTGTACCTTAAACTTAAATAGTTTCTCTGAGAAAACCACTATATAAGCGTTGTCCCATATAAAAGCCTAACATACCAAAGTTGACCATGTTGTAAATTAGGTCAAGGTCAAAGCAATGTCATCATTTGTATAAACTATGATGGGCCCGCATGCCCGATGCTACATACCAAGATTCAAGGTCATAGGCCTTTTGGTTCTGGAGAAGAAGATTTTTGAAAGGTTTTTACCATATATGGGCATGGCGGCCATCTTGGTCATGTGACCAAGACCCCCGGTATAAACTTTCGTTCCCCCATCCCACTGATACTCCATATGAAATTTGGCTTCAATATCCCCAGTGGTTTAAGAGGAGAAGATGTTTGAAAATCTTCATGACGGATGGTCAGACGGAATGACCTTGACCTTTAGTGACATAATATCTTCATCTGGTCATTTAGTTGACCATATATACCACGTATTGTACCTTAAACTTAAAAAATTTCTCTGAGAAATCCACTATATAAGCGTTGTCCCATATAAAAGCCTAACATACCAAAGTTGACCATGTTGTAAATTAGGTCAAGGTCAACGCAAGGTCATCATTTGTATAAACTACGATGGGCCCGCATGCCCGATGCTACATACCAAGGTTCAAGGTCATAGGCCTTTTGGTTCTGGAGAAGAAGATTTTTAAAAGGTTTTTACCATATATGGGCATGGCGGCCATCTTGGTCATGTGACCCAGACCATGAGTATAAACTTTCGTTCCCCCATCCCACTGAGACTCCATATGAAAGGCTTCAATCGGCTGAGTGCTTTCAAAGTAGAAGATGTTTGAAAATCTTGATGTCAGATGGTCCGACGGAATGACCTTGACCTTAAGTGACATAATAACTTCATCTGGTCATTTAGTGGACCATGTATACCAAGTATTGTACCTTAAACTTAAATAGTTTCTGAGAAATCCACTGTTTAAGCGTTTTCCCATATAAAAGCCTTACGTACCAAAGTTGACCCTGCCGTAAATTAGGTCAAGGTCAACGCAAGGTCATAATTTGTATAAACTATGTTGGGCCTGCATGCCCGATGCTACATACCAAGTTTCAAGGTCATAGGCCTTTTGGTTCTGGAGAAGAAGATTTTTGAAGGGTTTTTACCATATATGGGCATGGCGGCCATCTTGGTCATGTGACCAAGATAACCCAAACAAACTTTCGTTTCCCTAACCTATAGAGGCTCCATATAAAATTTGGCTTTGATCGGCCCAGTGGTTTCAGAGTAGAAGATGTTTGAAAATCTTTCCAACGGATGGTCTGACGGAATGACCTTGATCTTTAGTGACATAATAACTTCATCTGATCATTTAGTGGACCATGTATACCAAGTATTGTACCTTAAACTTAAATAGTTTCTGAGAAATCCACTGTTTAAGCGTTTTCCCATTTAAAAGCCTAACGTACAAAAGTTGACCATGCCGTGAATTAGGTCAAGGTCAACGCAAGGTCATAATTTGTATAAACTATGATTGGCCCGCATGCCCAATGCTACATACCAAGTTTCAAGGTCATAGGCCTTTTGGTTCTGGAAAAGAAGATTTTTGAAGGGTTTTTACCATATATGGGCATGGGGGCCATCTTGGTCATGTGACCCAGATACCCCGAACAAACTTTCTTTCCCCCAACCCATGGAGGCTCCATATAAAATTTGGCTTTGATCGGCCCAGTGGTTTTGGAGAAGAAGACCTTTGAAAATGGTGGACAGACGACGGACGGACTACAGAGCATTGCCATACTAAAAGCTCACCTATGAGCCTTTGGCTCAGGTGAAATCCACTGTTTAAGCGTTTTCCCATTTAAAAGCCTAACGTACAAAAGTTGACCATGCCGTGAATTAGGTCAAGGTCAACGCAAGGTCATAATTTGTATAAACTATGATTGGCTCGCATGCCCAATGCTACATACCAAGTTTCAAGGTCATAGGCCTTTTGGTTCTGGAAAAGAAGATTTTTGAAGGGTTTTTACCATATATGGGCATGGGGGCCATCTTGGTCATGTGACCCAGATACCCCGAACAAACTTTCTTTCCCCCAACCCATGGAGGCTCCATATAAAATTTGGCTTTGATCGGCCCAGTGGTTTTGGAGAAGAAGACCTTTGAAAATGGTGGACAGACGACGGACGGACTACAGAGCATTGCCATACTAAAAGCTCACCTATGAGCCTTTGGCTCAGGTGAGCTAAAAACACAGGTACCGAGGTAGTCCTAATTTTTTTTATTGCACAACACGTGTCGAAACTGTTGTCGGCAGACATTACCTTGCCTTGATCTGTACCTTATAAAATTAGCTGCCGATTATGACGTAACAATTTTCTGGCAAAACGTGTACATGTCGTGCTTTGCGTAAGGTACACAGAAGTTAGAAAATAAAGATTTTAATAGACGTTTCCGAGGACACTGTCAAATACAATAAGATTGGCTTCTGACGACTGTGTAAGATATTATAACTTGTTGGTGGTTTACGAGTGTTCAGGTTCGGTTAAATGATGTGTGAATTTTGTAAACGTTTAGCACATATACACGAACCGTTACCGTTTATCCGTGTAAACATAGAAGCCCTAGAAGTGTAGTGGATAACACTCCGGACTACCAATCCAGGGGTCGCAAGAACAACCCCCCACTTCTCCGGTCTTTCGGATGAGACTTTAAACTGAGGTCCTGTCTCCATATGACCTTGTTGTTGGTGGGACGTTAAACCTGAGTTCACTCACTCACTTATTGTGGGACATTCAACATGTGCAATTTTGTTTGTGGGACTATGTCACATGCTAAGTGGTAGTTCCTTTGGTCAGTTATACACTATCAGATGACTTCCGACAGTCTAGGTCTGGCTCAGAAAGGTGCACTGGCACCTGACTTTAAACATGACAAAAATGTGAACTGTATTATACAATTATTGTACTAACGTGGATATGCAGTTTTATGGACCTTAGAAATTGAATACTGACCAACGTGAAGCAGATGTCAATATGTTAAGTTTGCCGGTGAAAAAATGGCATATTCAGCAAAATAAATGTCAACAAATGTTTTATTTTATATGAAAATTCAAGGTAGTCTACATAAGTTCAACTAAAATTGCAGTTCCGTTGATATATATGAGAGTATGAAATGGATTTATTTTGCGATGCAATGCCATTAACAATAACGTTTCAATCATTCTACTATGAGTTTATAAAGATTGACAGAAAAGCCAGAGCAAAATTCACCTTTCCAAAGCCATGCCTATTTTACCTAGGAAGCACACAATGTTGAATCTACAATGAATAAATGTTGATTCAACATCATGAAGCTGAATCAACATTTAGTCAATGTTGATTCAGCACTGTGTGCCCAGTGGCTGAACAAACTTAACATGCATCTTTTCAGGCAGAAACACGGACACATTGCGGGGCATTCAACAAGTGCAATCTTGCTTGTGGAACTATGTCATGTGCTATGTTGTCATTTTATTGGTCAGTTTATTGTATCAGGTGATTTCTGAGTGACATTCTAGGTGTGACTCAAAAGGTGTATTCTGTGAGTGAACCTCAAAATGACTCACTTTTTGGCGGATTCTTTGACCACTGTGTTCTGTAGATGGACATATACAATACCTGAAATATACGCATACACAAAAATATATCTGCAAACCAGATACGGATGGATGGATAACTCGTGATTTTACATCCTTTTCAACAGCTACAAGGAAATGCTATGCCTACAAGCATTGGTATATTGTGCATACCACTAAAAGTGCAGTTAATTATACTGAGATTAATAAAGAGCTAAAGATAATGACAATGCTAAGATTATTTTTCTTATTTCTACATACAAGCATAGGTTATGACACCTCATTAGAACCGTCTCAATGAGATGGTTCTAATGAGGGGTCATAATCTATGTTTTGATGAAGTGAAAAAAATTATCCCAAAATTATCAACAACAAAACTCTACCTCTAGCTCTGTAGAATATGCTTGACTGTGAGAATACAAACTGACCTTTTGGAACATTAAACTTGTTGTCCTTCTTATAGAACAGTCTGCAGTGTGGAGTTGACATTAACTGCACAGGTAACAATGACTGCTCCCCAACCTTTGCTGTCTTCAGTGTGAAATCAGTTGCTACAAATAAACAAATGCAGCTCTAAAAGATGCTCACAATTGTAAGAATGCAATATATGCTAATTGTTGTCTGGCAAATACAAAGGTATAGCTCATTATTTGGTGCGATTGGACTAAGACTCACATCTGATGGACTTTGAAAGTCTACATTAAAGGGTCAAGAAAATGTTAGAAAAGTCCAGAAAAAAAAAAACTCCAGATATTCTTTTTTCATATGTTTCAGCAACGGTCACATGAATGTCAGGAAGCCTGACTTACTGGACAGGTAGAAGAAGCAGCAAAATTTGATGTAGCAAAACAACAGACTTGTGTATCATAGAACATTTTGAGGCAAATGGCTACACATTCATGTTTTAAGTCATTTATTGTATATGACAACTTTCTGTAAAATAGCCAACACTACCCCTAAGGTGTTTAAATATTTGGACACCTAAAACCATTAATTTTCCATTTGGGACAAATGGAAAATTAATGGTTTTAGTAGTCCCAATACTTACGCACTTTTGGGTAAAAATGGGTCCTCTCTTGAAAGAAAGTATTTGCTTTCATGGTAGCAAATTCTTTTCAAGAGCTGCTGTCCCTGAAAGAGTATCCATCCACCTTAAGCTGAGACCGCGCTTACATCTAAATCTCTATCCATTGCTATTGAAAAACTAGACTTAAGCAGAACCAGACCATTATTAAAATTGTGTGACAAAATACAAAGTTGGAAATGGATGTCTTTATCTCTCTTCAAATAAGGGGTATGCATCCAAGAAACACAACTTGGTAGAGGTGTCCTGTATCCTACCTATAAATTCATTTGGTTCTGGCATGAACAAATCCACATTCTTCTTTGGATCTGAAAATGTACAAATAAAATTTTAACCCTTTTTTGACCAGTGGACTTGTCCATCCTTATCATTTGGATGAGTCAATTTCTATTTTTAGGGCTTTCTGGTGAATGTTTTCACTTTTACTGTATTTTGCATAGAGATTCCTGTTAGCAAACAGTGAAAACTCTGATCAGATGCTGCATTTTGCAGCATCTGATCAGGGTCTGCACTGTTTGCATATGTCCCCTGAACGGGTATCCAGTTTAAAAAGGGTTAAGCAAGCACACTTTATAATCATATGATTCCAACTTTAAATGCATGCGCTAGTTTTATTAATGGCATCTGACTGGTCGAGGGTGAATGGATCTATCTTTTATAAAATCAATAAATCTCCTGAACTAGAGACTAGAGACTTCTTTCTTAGATTAAGACCAGAATGCTCCTAAAGGCAGCCTGATGAGTGTATGCATCATCTGCTATTTTCTACCAGATTTTTTTTCAAAATGTCAGACATTTAGGTAAAATCAGCTTGTTCAGAGTTTGGGATAATGATAATTATACCACCCTTACCAGAAAACGCCAACTTTGTCTCCTCGTACAGGCGGACAAAGCATGGTATAACTATTATATAACTATTACTTGAGCCACATCATGACAAAACCAACAAAGTGGTATGTGAGCTCAGCGAAGACTCAGATTAGCCTGAACATCTGCCCAGTCTGATCAGAGTCTTTGCTGCACACTTCAAGGGTAGCTGAGGGTCTAAACTAGCTCTATGCAGACAGTGAAGACTTTGACCAGACTGGGCGGATGCCAAGGCTGATCTGAGTCTTCACTGGGCGGTCATGCCGCTTTGTTGGTTTTGTAGTGTCATGTCGTGGCTCCATTTTAACAGAACAGTTATCACTTCCCTTGCAAGTGAATTCCTTCTCAAATGAGAGTAACTCTTCAAGGAAAGAATTTTCTAAGGGTAGCAAATTCTTTCGTTTATGAGAAGCCCTCTAAGAGAAGGGTGCAAAGTAAATGAGCAGCGAAAAGACAAAACCTACAAAGTTGCATGTGTGCCCAGCCTGATCAGAGTCTTCCCTGTGCACTTAAAGGGTAGCTAAGGGTCTAAGCTAGCTTGATGCAGACAGCAAAGACATTGATCAGACTGGGCGAATGCCCAGGCTGATCTGAGTCTTGGCTGGGTCCTTATGCCATTTTGTTCGTTTTGTCGTGTCTACATCAAAGTGATCTCCCTTGGAGGTGTATTCATGAACCTTTACATGTTATAATATTGCAAAATGATTACAGTTCAAAAGTACAACTGTACCTTTCCATTCTTGCAGGTATGCCGAATCTGGGTCTTGAGCAGAGTACTGGGCCCTGAACCAGTGTTCTTTCTCTGGACAGTCTGACTCTGTGAAATCACTGGAAACCAACATCATATTGCAGTTGTCTGCCCTTAGATATTCTAAACACTCTCCAATAAGCTGAAATATATAAGGGGTGATATATACATCACAATCCCTTTATTGTGCTACATTTGGGATGCACAG
The DNA here is from genome assembly GCA_963989385.1 of Ctena decussata. NCBI lineage: Eukaryota > Metazoa > Mollusca > Bivalvia > Lucinida > Lucinidae > Ctena > Ctena decussata. Next base: position 90,332,169 of record OZ022501.1, read on the forward strand.
AAAAGCATAGCGTTTTATGTGAATGGCAATATATTGAGACTAAACAACAAAGAAATGTAAAGCAAACGAGCATTAAATGCTCGTTTGCCTTAAATTTCTTGTTTTTTTTTTTTTTTGTTTTTTTGATTTTTAATTTCAATGGAATCCATGATAGTGATACATCCAGAATAATATTATAATTAGTAGCATTTTGAGGGTTATCAACTCCAGATTTCAACCTCAGACAGCTTAGATGAATACTGTTTTGAGGGCTGTTAAATCCTAAGTTCACCTCATAAGGCTGAGAGGACTAATATTTTAAAGGTATTAAAATCCTGATGTCAACAACAGAAGGTTCAGATGACCATAATTTTGAGGGTTGTTAAATCCTGATGTCAATCTCACAAGGTTAAGATGACCAACAGTCAACCTCATGAGGTGAAAATGACCACTATTCTAATGGCTGTTGAATCCTGATGTCTAAACTCATATGGTTAAGATGACAACCAGTCTGAGGGTTGTTAAATCCTGATGTCAAACTCATAAGGTTAAGATGACTATCATTCTATAGGTTGTAATCTTAAATACTGATGTCAATCTCATAAAGTTAAGATAGTAAGATGTAATCTTAAATACTGATGTCAATCTCATAAGGTTAAGATGACTATCATTCTATAGGTTGTAATCTTAAATACTGATGTCAAACTCATAAGGTTAAGATGACTATCATTCTATAGGTTGTAATCTTAAATACTGATGTCAATCTCATAAAGTTAAGATAGTAAGATGTAATCTTAAATACTGATGTCAATCTCATAAGGTTAAGATGACTATCATTCTATAGGTTGTAATCTTAAATACTGATGTCAATCTCATAAGGTTAAGATAACTATCATTCTATAGGTTGTAATCTTAGATACTGATGTCAATCTCATAAGGTTAAGATAACTATCATTCTATAGGTTGTAATCTTAAATACTGATGTCAATCTCATAAGGTTAAGATAGTAAGATAGTAAGATGTGTTCTTAAATACTGATGTCAATCTCATAAGGTTAAGATAACTATCATTCTATAGGTTGTAATCTTACATACTGATGTCAATCTCATAAGGTTAAGATAGTAAGATGTATTCTTAAATACTGATGTCAATCTCATAAGGTTAAGATAACTATCATTCTATAGGTTGTAATCTTCAATACTGATGTCAATCTCACAAGGTTAAGATAGTAAGATAGTAAGATGTAATCTTAAATACTGATGTCAATCTCATAAGGTTAAGATGACTACCATTCTAATGTTTGTAATCTTAAATACTGATGTTAACCTCATAAGGTTAAGATGACTACCATTCTAAGGTCTGTCAACTCCTGGTGTCAACCTTGTCAAAAATAAATGTTCTGCTATACAACAATATAATGAGTTAAACCATTTTGAGAAAGAGATTGTTTATGGTAAAGTGAAATACATTGTAATTTGATTTGAAGATATTCCTCACAATTTATCTTTGTACATAAAAAGATTGCCATTTAACCCTTTTGCACTCAGAACAGCCAAAACTCCAGTTTTGGCTGTTCTGAGTGCAAAAGGGTTAAAGTTTGCCGAAAGCCACATTTACTATTAGCATATTCAACGACCAAGCACTAACCTTTGCATCATACTGCCTGTATAGTCTATGTCCAGTGAGGTAGTCCTCTGGGGTATAGTTCTGCATATTAACACAAACCTTCTCTACATACTCTGTGGGATCTCCCTGAAATACATTTGGTTGGGGTCAAAAGAAAAGGTACATTTTAGCATGTAAACACCATATTAAATCCTATTAAGCCCCCCAGGGGATTTGCATTTTGTGAAAGGAGGGGGCGTTATTTAAAGTCTAAAGTGTAGCAAATCAGCCACTGCAAAAGTATTTTGTGAAAGGAGGGGGGCGTTATTTAAAGTCTAAAGTGTAGCAAATCAGCCACTGCAAAAGTATTTTGTGAAAGGAGGGGGGCGTTATTTAAAGTCTAAAGTGTAGCAAATCAGCCACTGCAAAAGTATTTTGTGAAAGGAGGGGGGCGTTATTTAAAGTCTAAAGTGTAGCAAATCAGCCACTGCAAAAATATCTCCAATAAACAGTACCTGTATTAAGGGGAATGGAAATACTTTCAGAGGAAGCAACTCTACTATTTTTTGCCTCCCTTCTCAGTAGTTGTCAACTGTTAAAGGAAATAATTTGCTCCTCTAGGAGCAAATTCTTTCCTTTGAGAGTAGACCCTAATATAAAGAGCTACCTCATCCAGAGAAGCAAACAGGAAGGAATTCATGCAACATAATATAACATTATTTTTGGAAAAGAGGCAGGGAGTGTTTATTACAGCAGGGGTGTTTATTACAGCAGGGGTGTTTATTAGGATTAATATGGTAGGTAAAATAAAGACTATGATTAGTCTTTAACAGATGTGCAGGCTGAGTTTCTGTAAAAAGTCAAAAGATTAGGACAGACAGGTCTGAGCAAACAGTGCTGACCCAGATCAGACCGCCCCAAAAGGAGCAGTCTGATCAGGGTCTACACTGACTGCCATTCCAACTGCATCTTTTGGATGCATACTACATGGTAAAACTGAATTGTTCCAGCTTTAGGACAATTGAGGTAATTTTAGGAGTCCCAACTTTTAGAATTTTTATGGTGAATATAAACAGTGAGCACAAAGCTGCTCAACCTTGTGGATTGCCTCAGTAGGTATGGCTCAGAGATCTGCCAAGACCCACCCAGCACCATTTTTCTCTCTTGACTTTTGGGATTTAGCAACACTAAAGAAGTTAGATATTGAGATGGGCATCCATTGGTATAGGTACATTTATATCAAATAGTAAAACTGCATTTTGGAAAATCCCAAACAGTCTATTGTAGAGAGGTTACAATTATAATTACAACTACAATTGTTTATTGTTTCATCTCAATTTACAAATGAGACATCAACAATTTTGACAATGACATATAGCATATTGCTTTCTTGAGAGGGGATTCCTCAAGGAAGCTTACCTGTTCTTTCCATCTAAATGTGCTAGTTTCAATGGTCTGTAGCTCTTCATAGAACCATTCCAGAGGTCCAACCTGTCTCAGCATTGCCAGATATTCAAATACTGTACTGATTACCTAAGAGAAATACATGTTTAAAGTGAATGGGTACTTTTTTAGGGGAAGCAACTGTGCATTTTTATTCATGCCTCCTTTGCAGCCAGCTTTTTTCATTAAAAGTACACCCCTTCGAGAGGTGACTCTACAACAAGGAAGCCAAAACTAAAATGCCAAAAGTTGTCTTCCTTTGAAAAAATGACAGAAAAGCATGCAGATGTAGCCATTACCCTTAAATTGATCTGATCTTTATCATGACATTGCAAATAAAATCACTAATTTTCATGTCAGCTTAACTAGTGAGTTACAGTTGAAAAATATACTGACTACCGGTTTTGTAAATCAGGATATTCTCATGTGTGAATTTTTGCAAATATCAAACTATCATAAAATGCTTACCGAGCAATCAAACATACAAACACGGAACAGAACATATAGAACCAGAGATGGCTAGCTGACGTGATTTTACATCCTTTTCAACATTATTTTAGTAATATCAGGATGATGGGTGGGGGGGGGGGGGGGGTTGCAGATAATGAAAGACTATGTGCAGTAAAACCCCATATATGATATGGATGGAAAAATTTTCGTCTACGGCAGAAGTCCAACCCAGGACCCCAAGATCTGCCGACCAGAACTTAGCCCACTGAGCTATCGAGGCTCTAAGAAACAAAAAGACAGACACAGTGCTCTAGATAAGCTGAGGTAACAGGGATAGTTTACAGATAGTTATCCATATATCGCCATAAAAACGTATGTTGTGACCACTCATTGGAACCGTCTCGTCTCAACATATGATTTTGTTGAGAAATAAGAAATATATTTTTGAAATATCCTCTCTTATCTGCAGCTCTTGAGACACACATATATATTTACACTGTGGTAGTTCTGCAGTCCACTGTCGGTGAGGGTTATGTTGACATCAAACTCTGAACATGTAGAATTGTTGTCTAGATCACTTCCAGTATTCCCACCAGTCAGTTCAACTGCCCAGTTTCTACAACAAATCATGTAATCATAGGTCCCTACACAACATTTTTGAGTCATTATATAAATGGCTTCTGCCTTTTTAACCCGTTAAAATAGGTATTTAGGTACCCAGGCAAATATTGCACATTCTACTATAAATTTGACTGGAATCCCTATTATGGTTCTCAGCATCTATGTTGGTCTCCATGCTTAAAGATTGAAGCCAGCAGCCAATCACTTGAAAGACAATGTGTAGGGACATTTTTTTCAGGTGGTGGTAACTAATTTTGAGTACATTTGACAACACTGGACAAGCTCATGCGATGACATGCTCTTTGCTGTTGTTCAGATGTGGTTTAATGTCTCATTAAACAATATTTCAGTCATGTTAAGACATTGCCTCCAAATTCCCAACCTTGTAGAAATAAACTTAGGTCCAGCTACAGCTATAAGCAGCTCTGCCACAGAGGCACCAGGCAGCCCATCTGTTTCGCAAGCCCTGATGAGTGGGGCCTGCAATAATACGCATATTATTGTAAAGATAAATGACTGGTGAATCCATGGACACTAAATACTAGTGCGTTTGTGTTGATTACGGAAAGAAAACAGGACATACTTCCTTGGCTTCTAAAATTTGCTTGCCAAACTATTTTGAATAGTTGTCTACACCCCCAACAAATGAAAACACCGGATTCAGTTTTATTAAGGTGAATGTTTACACTGTCAGGGGAAGCAGCTCTGCCATTTTCTTTCTTTTTGCCGCATTTCTAAATTCGGGAGGGGTCAACTCTTAAAGGAAAGAATTTGCTCTTCTTAGGGTATACCTCTGTTTGGAGGATTTTCACTGTCATACAGGTAGTCTCAAAAGTTGTTTCCCTTGGAAAAAATGGTGGAAAATGTACGGCTGTACCTGTTCGCCTTTAAGCTGTTTATGCTAGTTTCAAGTTTAGTTTATTTAGATACTCAGGTTATACATATATAACTGAATGAGTTTCAATTATTAGAAATAATATGTCTATGGCAGCGCAATGACTAAAAGATAATCGAGGCAAAGAGGGCAACAGGAGTTGTAAAGTACTACATGGTTGTTCTATAAACCTTCATTCTTCATATAATTTATAGTGCCAAACTTCATGTCATGCAAAAAGCGAGCTTTGCGCTTGGTAATAATACTTAAGTATGCATGGATTTTCACGCCCTTTAAGTACTCTATGAGGTATGTTCGGAAAGTTCCCGGACTGAACGCATTTCTTTTGAATGGCTCATTGTATTATAACAAAACTCAGTACGGATTTACTGCATCTATTATTGCATATCACTGCAAAATTTCGTCGCCATACATATAACAACAGAAAAGTTATAATAAATTAAAAACATGTACCAACGGTATGTCGGAGCAACCCGACTTTAAAATTAATGACGTCAACGTCAGTTTTCACTCCTTCTCGAAACAGCAGCCATATGCTTGCACGCAACGTTCATGTCTCCTGACCCATCATTCTCCTGACCCATGATGTGTAAACAGATTGAAACCACAGTTTATCAAAGGATAAAATAATTGCCTGCACGAGGCGACCAAGGCTCTGGAGATCGTCAAATCGGATTCCGCGTAGCTGGGCTTTGACAGCCGGGAAAAGCGCAAAATCAAGTGGCCCGAGGTCTGGGCTGTATAGGGCGTGCTCCAACCTGCCGATCCCAAGAACATCCAACTCCAACTCCGTACGCTTGGCCGTGTGCACTGGGACATTGCCTTGGTGTAGAAGAACATCAAGATGCCGTTTCCCCCGTTTTTGACGTAACACATGGCGTATAATATGAACACTATAGAAATAAATGAGGGTTGCTCCGCAAGAGCATATATCATGTTGCTATGGATATGATAATTTTAGAATGCATCAACGTAGGCAAATCTCCGCTTGTAATGAAAATGAATATATATATTTCTTAATGTGACTGAAGTTTCAAAGCTCTATGTTGAAAAATAACAAAGTTATTAGTGCAGTCCGGGAACTTTCCGAACATACCTCGTACTTTCTAAAATTACAAGAATGGGCTCAATGATTGGAAAGACCAGAAAATATTATCTACACTCGCACTATAGCCTAAAACTCACTTTTTCTTCAGATAGGCCAGTATGCTTCCTTTTCCCTCATGTGTTACCAGGGAAGAGATGTACTCTAGTGGTTTCTGTCTGAAAAAAAAAGAAGAAGATAAAAACAGACAACATGACAACATTCTGAGAAAACCCTGCACCAAAGACAGGGCTTCACTGCTGATGCAAGAGGGGGTGGGGGTAGGTTTTGATTGATTTGTTGCCTTATGTCCACGGTAAACAGCTATGGTCATGTCGGGACGGTCAGTTAACCTAACCACACTGTTCTTGGGCAGGCTTAGACCTCCTAAGCTGCTAACCAGTACTTAGTGCACATACTTTCGCCAGTAACTGACAACTGCCCTCTTGACTAAGCGGAAGGAGAAACGAAAGTATGTGGCCAGACCGGGTATCGAACCCAGGACCTCTGACTTATGAGTCAGGTGCCCTACCGACTGCGCTATGCGGCTCAGATATGGGGATAGGTGCTTAGGTTCTGGTTCCCAGCAAAAAACATAAGCTACCCTCATAGGTAAAGGTGTGGAAACATTTTCAACCAACTGGTGGACCAGAATCACTAATGTGATCAGGTTACTGGCTGGATTGAGGTGTTGACACTAGGTGACCAAAAGAAAATCTTTATTATCAAATCAAGTTTTGCCATGTTCAGTAGATATTTTTCTAATAACATATAAAAGTTATTCTGCAATTTTCAGAAATGTATCTTTTATAGTAATTGTCAAGAGTCATTTAGGTAAGAATTTACTAAATATTTTAATCATTTTCAATGTGTTTGTGGGACTAGTCCCCCAAACGGCTGATTTGATCTTAGCTCTTACAGCATGCTTCTGACTGGCCAGTGAATAGTTGTTATGTAGGTGCTAATTAGCTTTGACTGTTCAGAATAAACTTACTTGTACAGGTGCTGAGAAGGTTGGAAGGCCCATGTCAAGATGAGTTTATGTGCATTTTCCACTGGGATCACTGAAATATTAATGTTACAAGTCTTACAATCACACAGCTCCAAATAAGAGAAGGCGGTGAAATAGTTGGGGATACCGGCTTCTGTAAATTCTCTGAGAAAGAATTCTGTAGAATGCAGCGTCTCGCCTGTCTGCACATTGTCACCAAACAGCTAAACCAGAAAACTTGACTTGGACGGACACACAGCGCAAAGTGTGTGCAACTATGGTTACGTACCTTTGAGCCACTTGGGGAATGTCGATAAGAGAACTGAACTGAACTGAGAAAACTTGACGCATAATTTACGCCACTGCCAACACCCAAAAATTAATACGTATGTCTCGCTATTGCCAGTTACAGGTGAGACGAAAAACCTGCCACAGCTCAAACATCTCATGACAACAAACTGTTGCAAGTTGCTCATGGCCTAACTGTTATTCTCAAAAGACTGTACTCATTTGCAGCATGGAACTTGCTTTCTTGAGTCACACTTGTCACCTAAAGTTGAGAAAATTTCTCACAGCCAATAGTAGTGGGCTTACAAAATGTAATTTAATTCAACATACAGTAACATAAAAGGTCTAAATATTGTGACAGGTAGGATTTAGCAAACAGTGCAGACCCAGATTAGAGTGCTCCAATATGAGCAATCTGATCAGGGCCTACACTGTTTGGTTTCACTTTATGCATATGACCTTTACCAATCCACAGACTCCAATTCAACACTCCAAATTATTTCTGAGACATCATTTATGAAAACAATCTTTCATGGAAAATCAACCTATTACAGTATGTACCTCCGGCCTGTTTTATTTTGGAAACATAGAACAATGTTACTTTGGCCTTACCTTTATAGAATTTTCTGAAGTCTTCAGTATCAAAAGGATCCTGCAAAATAGGAATGTCATGAGTACATGTAAAACAATGCCTTAGGCACTTGAGAAAAGCAAAAAATCAAATAAGCCCGCTCAAACTGCCCAGTCTTCACTTTTCACATTAGACATTCCTTTAAGGGAAAAGGGAAATCTCTGATCAGACTACATGGCTGTGCATGCTGATCTAAGTCTGCCCTGTTAGCATTTGCTGTAAAGTACCTTTCCATAACACCACTAAAATTAGGTCCTGCATGGGTACAAGTATAGATGAAATGCACAGAGCAGCCTGCACATTTCAACATTTAGATCAACCCAAATAATATGCAGAAATTAAAATAGTGAGGTTAAGCTACTGGATGCAAGTGCAGGTAAGGCTGAAGCTTAAATGTTAAAATACCAGGGGCCGTATTTATAAAACGACTTGAGTTGTTGCTATTCTGTTGCTAAGGCTACATTTCTATGAAGGAGATTCTCTACAACTACGAAATTTGCTCTGGAGGAACAGTCTTCTTAGTTGTAGGGAATCCCCCTCATAGAAATTCAGCCCTAGCAACAGCATAGCAATGACTTAAGTAGTTTTATAAATACGACCCCCCAGGTTAATATGTGGAAGGAAAACTTGCTTTTTTACATCCTTTTTAACAGTATTTTAGTCACATCAGGAAAACTGGAGCAATGATAGCCTGTGTGAAATGGAACCTTGTTTATGGTTGGAAAGATTTCCACTTCCAGCAGATCTAAAACCCATGACCACTAGATCAAATGGCCAGCTCTTAACCTACTGAACTACCAGGGCCCCTCAATCCCAGGTTAAGGTGACTGGATACACTTTCAGCGAAAACAACTTAGCCATTTTCTTTTTTGCCTCACTTCCTGACTCTTAAAGGCAAGCATTTTCTCCCTTAGAAGTTATTTCTTTCCTTTCAGAACAGTTCCCTTTGGATGAATCTCTTCTTACAGAGAAGTCAATACTACCTCTCTTTGAAAAATAGGCAGAAAAACATGGAGATGTATCTTTTATCCTTCAAAGCTCCAGACCAGGTGTTTTTTTTTTAGGATAATTGTGATAATTTGAGCAGCGACACGAGAAAACCAACAATGTGGTTGTGCGCCCACCGCAGACTCAGATCAACCTGGGCATCCACCAAGTTTGACCAGACTCTTCGTTAAGAGCTAAAATTGTAGCTAAGGGTCTAAGCTACCTCTATGCGGACAGCCAAGACTCTGATCAGACTGGGCGGATGCCCAGGCTGATCTGAGTCTGCGCTGGGCGCTAAACCACATTGTTGGTTTTCTCGTGTCGCGGCTCATTTTTCTTATTTCTCAACTAAAGTATATGTTGTGACCCCTCATTAGAATTGTCTTGGCAAGATGTTTCTAATTAAAGGGTCACAATCCTATGTTTTTAAGGAGAAACATGTAAAATATACCTAAATTATCCCTGTAACCCCTGCTTATCAGGAACACTGCTTCTTATACTCATTAATAGCACTAGGATCAAAATGCACCCTGAAACTGTTACCCACTATGATAAAGACCATTCTAATGCATTTACCTATGTAACGCGATATCTGATTGGATAACGTCAAGAATTTGCGAAAGTAAATTCTACGATATACTGTAGCAAACCCGACATCATTATAAAAAGTTGCTTCTCATTGGCTGAAAGCGCTTGCAATGGGTGCGAAGAAGTACGCTTTAAAAGGTGAAAAGGTGAAAAAATGCATTAGAATGGGGATAATTATATTGAAAAACGAAATTTCCAACCACAAAACCGATGATTTACCTCCCCAAATGACAATTTTGAATACAGTTATCCCCTAATTGCCTTATACTGCAAATTTTTTTAAATGTCTAAACAGCCCAGCAAAAACACCTGTGGCAACATGCAATTATTTCAAATTAGCAGCAAGTAAAAATATGCCTACACAACATTACCTTAAGTTCTTTGAATGATGGCTGTGCTGCTTTACTGTAACAGAAAAAAATCACCAAAACAATTAGATCAGTGCCATATGAAAATGGATCTTAACCTCCCAGCGGGCACACAACAATAAAATGACGTTGACATTAATGCGATGTGATGATGTCGCATCAACATCAATACATCATTTTAATGTCATGTGCCTGCTGGACTATATGCATACTCTAAATACTCAAATCAGACTGTACATCCATTTAGCAAAATTTGAGTATTTATTTTTTTACTTTTGAGAGTCACCTGATCTTATTGCTTGAATATGCAATTAGGGAAGACTAATTAAACTGTATTGATGTGCAAGATGATGAGAGTCATACCTGCTCGCACATACCATTAGGTACATTTGAGCCGTGGCACGAGAAAACCAACAATGTGGTTGTGCGCCAAGCACAGACTCAGATCAGCCTGGGCATCTGCCCAGTTTGATCAGAATCTTCCCTAAGCACTTAAAAGGTAGTTAAGGGTCTAAGCTATCTTCATGCGGACAGCGAAGACTCTGATCAGACTGGGGGGATGCCAAGGCTGATCTGTGTCTGTGCTGGGTGCACAACCACATTGTTGGTTTTCTCGTGTTGCGGCCCATATGTATGTGATATCAGTCATTTGGATAAATTTGCCAGATCAAGGTAATTTTCATAGTAAGGTCATATATAAGCTTTATTTTCTCAAGTTTTTTTGAGAAGCTACTTTAACTGAAAGTCATTGCAATATATGTTTCACAATTCAAATCATTTTCACTGACTATCCAGTAATAAGTAAACTTGCTTTCTGCATATAAAATATGTTTTTCTTCCAGCAGCAATTAACCTCCACTTGAAAATTCCTAGATTTTTTCCAGATTTTTGCCTGACATTTTACAGTTTTCCAGACCCTTTTGTAGATTTGAAAGTTGATTTTTCTTTTAAATTTAACAGTGCTCAATGTTCTTGTATCACTTGATATTTGGGGGTTACTCTTTAAAGGAAAGAATTTGCAGGGAGCAAATTCCTTCCTTTAAGAGTAGCTCCAAATAAGGAAGAAGACATGCTGGGTTATTTTACTAGAAAGTAATCCCTTCCTCTTAAACACAGTAAGTATATATGAAGACTGCTGTAGCCACTAATTTTCAATTCCCTGACTTTTCCATGTTTTTCTAGTGTTTTCCAAATTTCCCTCACCAATCACAACATTCCCTGACTTTTCCCTGATCTGGGAGAAGTTTCATTTTTAAGATCTTTTACCCTGACCATGATAACCCTGTCCAGTACAGAGGTACAAGCATTTCTTTTTTCAGACCCAACCCATTTTGTATAGTCAAACCCTATAATCAGCCCCTGTTTGGTGTCTTTCAGAATTTTTTTTATCTTGCCCAATGGAATAGACCTTTTTCACATTATTTCTGCGCATGTGTATACCGCTCACGTGACACGTTATTTCCCGATAATCAGTGAGACTTTACACCGGTGGGGCAAACGGATTTTAAGCCACTGATACTTTCTATGTAATGAGTGAAAATAATTGTTTTAATCATCTATATTCACACTTGTTGTCATCCTAACGATGCCTTATTTACTATTTTTATTTTTCATAATGATTTAGAGCAAGATTATAAATACTTGTATTAAAATTACAAATTACTGCAAAGAAATCACATCCAAAGATATGCAGGAAAAGGTGTACTACAAAAGTCAAATTGGGATACGAATTAATTCGAACTTAAAACATCAAATACAGAATATTTATCTATTTATTTATTTACTGACATATATCATGTTTTCCATTTTTTTTTTTTTTTTTTTTATGAAGTCTGGACTAAAAGAAAATCATTCATATTTGTTGTTGAAATTCCACTGTCGAACCCAAATAAATAATTGAAACTAAATATTCAAGAGATGAAATAATCTCATAATAACATCTTCTTGTGTCCAATTTATTTTTTTGCTAATTAGCTGAGGGTTTGACATATACATATCACTTATCTATTGACAATAAATGCAATCAATGGAGCCTGTAACAAGTTGACATCTCCAACAGTTTTTCACACTTTGGTGGGTGATATTGATTTCGCATAATTAGCAGGTACTTGCCATCGGTTGATGCCGACTGTCATCAAAGCGAACAAACAAATTATTGTCTGAGATTAATTAAACTCTAGAAATTTCTTAATAATGATAAAACATACGCCCAATCAATTCAAATTACCGCTACCGTTAACTTCCCCTCGGGACTCCCAGCCACCAATGCATCACCAGTATCAACACCCGATATCGCTGCTAATCCCGTTTTGCTCATTTCTTTGTAATCTTTGGGCGCTAACTGCCTCAGACTTCTTACAGTACTTCTGCTTGCTATAGCTTTATTCTCTGCTATGTTGCTCATTAAAGCAGTTTATACAGACGGACAAGACATGTTGCTCTCACAGAAAGTTATATACAAATATTATAAACAATATCTTCACAAATATGAATCACAAGGAAAAGTCTCACAGAAATGTTTTTGATGAAATGTTACCCGAACACAGCGAAGAGCGGTGAGGAATGGCTTCTCTAATCAACTGAAGAATAATCTTATCAACGATCTAAAAAGTTCAAGACAATTTACTTTTTAATGGACTTCTATAACTACGTCTTGTCACGTCGAACTAATGTCGAGCTGTGCGGAAAGCGCGCAATAGAAAAATTTACATAAATCTCAATAAACCAATCAGATTTAGTTATGTTTTATTAACCAATCAAAAACTTCCCTTTAGAATAAACAACTGATTGTTCGATTAGCACATATAAAAACAGATTTTGAACCGTCTTCATAATTAAATATTTTTACAGTGCTCCAGATAAGCAGCGTATTTGCGTAAATACCCAATAAAATAATTGAAAAACACAATTGACCTTTTCCTGTAAGCGTACCAATACGCAGACAAAATTCCCGGTACGCAAAGACCCAAAAGACAGAAGCGTAACTACGGTGTTATCCAAGGCTGTCATGTGTAAACAAAAGCATCAGGTGTAATTCCTATGCCGGGTGTTCAACTATCTGTGTTGACCTCACAGATTTACCGCAGCGTTATTTATAGATATACTGGTACTCGTTCTGTACATGGTGCGCGAGAAATGGCGGGAAACAGACTAAACACAGCGGGAAAGAATGTTAAAGTGCACGAACCGAAGAAATCAAGTCACCGGTTTCCGGGAATTGCAACGACTTGGTCTTGCTCTAAATACAGCATAATTATCTTTGACAACCGCTTCTAGCAACTTGAAGCTACCGGTTGCATTTTCCAAGTTGAAAACTGATTTAACACACGTGTTATGCCCATCGAGCACAGCGCACGTGCGTAATACAAACAGTCAGGAAATGAAAAACGTGCCTCGGAAAAGGCTCATAACTTCGGCAGGCAACCTAAAATCTTTTTTTTTTCGTGAAAGATTCTGCAAACTCTTTAATGAGACCGGAGTTGGCCGAGTTGCCCCTCTCGGGTTCATCCCTTTGGCCGTGATATACCGGTAATATAATTTTAATTTGCTGGCAAAGCCACTGTAAAAGTCTCGCTTTCTGACAAGCTGTCAGTTATTGCGATGCGATACTTCTAAAGACGTAAACTGACCAATCACGTGAGGCGGTAGATCTAAGACAAAGATACCGCGTTGACCCAATTCGTTTATTGATCAAACAGTGATCAAGAAAGTGTGAAATACTGACAAGTGCCGTATGCTACTGCTGATTAACGACATACGGTAGTGGGGATTAAGAAGGTGTGAAATTCCAAGTAAATGTGAGGTGGCATTTACGATGATTTTATTGATTTCTGGTTTAAATAAACAGTCCCTCTGTAGCTCTGTCAAAGGTGCGAGCAATGCGTGGCTTCTTCAAAACTTGCAACAACTGACATTTGAGGAGATTTTAAAGAAGTACAGCCGGCAAAAATAACGCGTCCGCGGCAATCCTCGGAAAGCAAATGTTGGCGTCCGTGCCGAAATTTTCGCGTCATGGGACGCTGAAGTCGGCGTCCCCGAGATCCCTGGACTATATATAAATATATACCGATGCAAAATCACGGTGATGCAAAATGTTAAGATTGCAGCACTATTGCTAACTCCAGTTTTACCAAATTGCACAAATAAAAATCAGAATACCCAATTAAAAGCAAAATCAGTGGGTAATGCAAGTTGCATTACCCAATTAAAATTCAGAATACCCAATTAACAAAAAAATCAGTGGGTAATACCCAATTAACAATAAATTCTTATCTGGAGCCCTGATTTTTATGCTAAAAATCATCCAATTAGTGAACAAACTATGGCCCTGTGCCCATGAGTGACGTTAAAGTTCAGCTACTTTTATTCATTCTTCCATAATTTAAACCAAATCCAGGTAGCTAATGAATGTTTATTTGCTACCTGACCAAGTATATAGATCTAATTGCATTCTAAAATTATAGAATTTTGGTTTTATGATAAAAATCAAACACATACCAGACATGCCCACACAATATCGCATGTCAGTTAAATCTAATTCTAACACAGTGTGCCTATAGAAGCAATGGAAAGCTTCCATGTTTAATTCTGCAACAATTCACTGTTTCGGAGCGCGTGAGTCTAATGGCTGACGTCACTAGAAATACTGACGTAATTTTGTGACGTTTTGAGACGTTAGATGGTGTAACGTCATTTTTTCTTTTTAAAAGCGCCATAAAAATGTACATTTATCATAGATACAGTTTAAAATATTAGCGGGAACATGAACATGCTGGCAAGAAGGTTGGGAGAATTTGAATGAAAATACTACTTTTTCAGCATTTTTGAAAAAGAGACAACAAAAATACTAAGTCAAATCAACGATTTAATTTATTCCAATCATGAGTGAGGCCGATGAAAGAAACTGTTGTAAAGCTAGCATTTTTTTTCTGTCCCTGTTTTAATACAATCAGTATTCTTGAAATAAATAGTTTTGTTAAAATATTGTCATGAAAAATAATCTTGATTTTCCTTTAAGCGAAAGGGTGATGTTATAATAAGCAATTTACCAAAGTTTTTAAATGATTTAAAAGTAATTTTTACCAAACTTTTGTGTTTGTGCAACACCGCGCAGCCGATACTATGCCTCTGCTACTGACACTTTATTTTTAACTAAAGCTATATTCACATATTCTCTATTTTTATCCATAAACAAATAATTAATAATTGAAGAATCTATCAAAAACTCAAGGTACTACAATAAATCTTCCATTTAAATAGTTATTTTGCACAAAAAATATTTAAATTTCCAACAACAACACATCTCTTCAAGGCAAGGCCAAAACAACATTGCCCCTTATACATTTACAGGTAACTATTTGTACCTCCACTGAAGAGTAGTTGGCAAGGGAGATAACATGTGAAAAAGGTCTATTGGAAACTTTTACAAATGACTCAAAGCATCCCATCCAGTTATCCACAAATAATAAGAAAGCTGATCATTATTGTTTTTTTTTATCCTATCGAATTTTTATGTACTTTCTGTAAACAGTATTGGGGCTGATCAACTGCTAGAACATGGCATCTGGTCAAGGTCTTATACTGTTTGCAAAGATCGCTTCTATGGGACACTAGGCATTAATGGCTTATAAACAGGTGTGCATGCTTTTGAGTTCTCATGTCCCTGTCCTTATGTGATTAGTTAATACCATGTTAATGTAATATTGTGTATGCATTTGAGAGAGGACCTCAGGGAAGATGGGACTTGTCAAACTAAGTTGTCCTCTATAAATGAAGCCATTCTTTTTATTATTATTGTTATTACATGAACCATGTCCTCTGAGACAACAAAAATTGTATCATAAACAGAATTTTTGCCACTCATGTGTAAAAAGATCTAGACATATATGACAGGTAACCTACTTGTTATGAATTCCTGAAAAACTTTCTGTTACCCAGTCTTCCAATGTATTCAGACTGTCTGAAAAAAAATATTATCACTGTTATTTAGAAAGTAATCTTTATCCAGCCTTCATTTTATTAAGGTTGATGACTACATTTCCATTAGGGAATCACTCTAACAAAGCATGAGTTGGTTCCCTTTTCATAGGGGCTACTGTTAAAGGAATTCATTGAGAGAAGCTCCATTTAGATAAGAGATTCAACTAAACTGGAAGCAGATATTGCTCTGTTGAAGTTAACTCCCATTGCATCTATACAGCACAAGATGAAATTGTGTGCAGGAAAATGTGTAACTTTGAAAATCTTTAAAAGAATCTGTACTACATTAGCAATAATACCGTAATCGCCCCATTTACCGCACATGCCCTTATAACCGCATACGAAGGCCATTTCCAAAAAAAATGCACAAGCGCACACTGCTTATTCCTTTTGAAACTCATAAAACGCATCAAGTTCAACTTACCATTACAGTTTCAACAGCGACAGTGTTTTCAGTTATTTTTTCCCCAAGCAATGTGCGAAGAGAGCAACTCTATCGGTCTAAATGTCAATCGGGCGTCCTCGCCGATATTTACGAAGTTGGCTGAAGTGTTATGTTGTGTACAAATGAGTGCGAACAGCGGACTCGGATCAGCTTACACATCTGTGCCGTCTGATTAGCGTATTCTCTGTCTGCATCAAAAATGGGAATGTAGGTGTTGATCCGAGAAGGATCGACCTTACGAAGTTATGAGGTTGCGGGGGTGCTCAGGCTGAACTGAGTCTTTGCCTTTCGTACATGCGAAAAGGCGCCATTTCTCAAGAGCAATTCTTGTCATATATAGCGATAATGTGCACGTGCGCCAAAGTGCGTTTGGGAAAGATACATGAACGACAGATGAGAAACCGGGGTTGCAAAAGAAATAAATTGTCATAACGACAAACTCTTGTTTCCTGACAAAATCAGTCAGAATACATGTGCAAACTGAACGAAGCGACCAGCCTGCACTGCATGGTCTGTGCATTTAAACAAAGTTCGGGGTAGCCATAGGATAGGTTTATCATTGGCATAGCTGGCCCGTGGGCCTCAAAAGGGCCTCAGGACACATCCGATCAGCAAACACCCGCACCAAACAGTGCATTTGCGAACATTGACCAGTCTAACAAATCTCCAGGATTTGCCGATAGTTTGCAAAATAATTGTTTTAAGATGCGCAGACTGGTCTAAGGATTTGCTGTTTGCACATGTAATACTGTACCTTTCTCATGACATATTGCCAATATTTCTGCACCCTTGGACATAATATAGGACAGACAGAAATAGGGAAGATCAAAAGGATCGCATCTTCCAGAATTAGAATGTGTATGTTATTAATAGAAGCCCGTGAATTTAAAGCAGACCGCTAGCCAGAGCACTGACTAACTTACCGGATGTGTTTAAACAATCACATATTAGGTCATCGTAAATGTGTTAAAATACTTTCCTTTCTTTCGGAATATTTATTTGGAATATTGAAAAAGGATGAAGAGAATGAAATACATGCATAATGAGGTCATATTTAATACTGAGAGGTATGAGATATAATTTGCGACTTGACATGAGATCGTTTTTCTCCCGGAAATTGGCAATTCAAATAGTTCGAACACTAAATATTTTCATGACTCTTCGAACACCCTGATCAGTATTGCCGACTATTCGTTTGTTGTTTTTTCGTTCTGTGTGTGCGGTTATTAGAAACGTTTTTAACCACACCTTTTTGTTGCAATTTTGAAAAAGTTAAGCGCACCGTGCGGTAAATGGGACGATTACGGTAGATACTAGTTAAATAATGTAGGTATAACTATTAACTTATATCTAGGATCAACATAGACTGAGATACTGTCTCAAAGGGCCATTAAACCCAAAATAACACCAACAGCTTCTAATCTCTCTAAAACTGAAATATATCCAGGTGAGCTTGCTTGAATATTTTTTCTCATCTGTCATATCTCTATTCTTTCTCTCTCCGACAGGTGGCCCAATACAGACTAAAATACTGTCTCAAAGGGCTGTTAAACCCAAAACAACAAACCATCTAAAACTGAAGAAAATAAATGAATTGCTAGCGAGATCAAATTTCCAAAAGGATTTTTTTTTCCTCTTCCTTAAGAGCTGATCCCAATGAAAAGTGGGGCAAAATGAAAGTCCCTGGAAAGGGCAGCTGCTCGCCTTATATTGCTGTATCACTGCTATTGCTACATCAGAACACTGCATCAAACTCAAGAAAACATTGTTTTGACACTGTGTATCCCCGGGTACTTTGTTGTAAATTCTAGAACATCCTTGCAATTTCTATGTAAGAAATTCACTGACTGGGCCAGGACACAACAAAAACAACTAAGTGGCATGTTCCCCCAGCAAAGACACAGATCAGCCTGGGCATCCATCTAGTCTGATCAGAGTTTTTGCTGTGCATTTTAGGTAGCTAAGGATTAAGCTTGCTCCATGGGGACAGCAAAGCCTCTGATAAGATTGGGCAGATGCTGAGCGCACATGCCACTTTGTTGTTTTTTGCCTGTCGCGGCTGAAATAAAGAACATGCAAAAACAAAGGAACTTACAGTAACACCTGAGTTGCACGTGGTACACAACATGATTCTTGATACACTCATTCTACAGAGCTCTAAATAAGAGGGAGTATTTCATGATAATTGATGGATAATTTTTCTTATTTCTCATTAAAACCATATGTTGTGACCCCTCATCTGAACCGTCTCATCAAGACGGTTCAGATGAGGGGTCACAACATATGTTTTTATGCAGAATTGACAAAAATTTTCCTAAATTATCACCAAATACTCCCTCTTACCTAGAGCTCTGATTCTAACACAAAATCACTTACGTCTTGAGTGGACAGCTAGAGTCATATACTGAGCAGAATAATTCCTGTTGAAGAAATCTCGCAGCCTACCATAAACATCAATACCTCTGGTAGCTGGAGAATGTTTCAAGGTATCCGAATTACCTAAAATATACAATGCATTAAGATGCACTTGTCAATATAAACTTTAAACAGCTTCATACAGTATACATTATTTAAAGTGACTGGGTACACCTCCATGTTTTTTTCATCATTTTTACAAAGATGAAATACTCAAGTATTTCATCTTTGTAAAAATGGTGTAAAAACATGGAGATTTACTTCCCAGGAAGTTTAGCCATTTGATATGTACCACAGAGAAAGGAGGCAAAATAAAAACAGAGAGTTCTGTATGAGTAATTTTCTGTTAAACAATGCCTGTAATAGTTACTTAGTTTGTAAGAATATTTCTAAAACTGCTAGGTATCAAAGTATAACATCCTGTCAATATTTCAACACTCTCATTACAATAAAACACGAATCAGGCTTTAAGAGACCTTAATAAAGGCACATCTGTGACTCTATTACCATACCTGCGCATTGTACACTTATTAGGAAAAATAGGATATGCAAAATCCTAAAATCCAAGTTTATCTGGCATACATACCAAACAGAAATTTGGCCATAGGGTGTCCCAGTTTAGCTGTGGAGTAGAGCAACTGTTCTATTCTGGTAAGGTCACATGGTAGCCGTTCCTGATACTCTACAAAAATACAACTAAGTTTGAACAAATGAAAGATCTTAAACTGAATAATTGTGGTAAAGCCTTGTCTTACCGGGTATCACAGTGTCACTAAACAGAGCTAAACCCGAAACTCGAAACAAAACCTGATGCAAAGTTTATGATGCAGACAACAGAATGTCTCACATTCTGCTAGTCCCAGGTGAGTTAAAAACTGTTGTTTTCCTAGTGAAAAATGTACCAAATGTAAAAGAAGACATCTTGTAGATTGTACAGGTCATGCAAAATCTTCAAACACTCAATATCTTGAAGAACAACTACTCAGTTTTTAACTCCACACTTACCTTACTTTAGACTTGTTGCAAAAGTTTGTTACAAATGCTGATTTTACGAACAATCAACAGTATTTCCACATGTAAATTTTTGTACTGCACAGCCTGGTCAGAGCATGCATATTCTGTCCACATAACAAATAATTCTTGTATAATTAATTCACAGACCAACCTGCTCATGACCTAATATAAACTCCTTAGAGAGCAAATTCTTTCCTTTTAAAGTTGACTTGCTGAGAAAGGAAGCAAACCTGAAAATGGCAGAGATGCTAGGGCTGGGTACCGCAGAAAAAAACTGTACCGCGGTATACCACGGTTTTTCATCAAATACCACGGTACATACCACGGTGTACCGTGACTGCCATTCTATTGTTGTTCTACTTTCGGTTTCGCTTCACAACCGTCATGTGGATTGTTAAATTTGAAGTGCCACCACCTGCGCGCTTTACAACACAGTCACAGGCTCTACAGATGGCTACATTCTGCTCGATACGACTGTCGGAGTTCTTTTTCAACCTGAAGTGATGCCAAATGCGTGCTTTCCTCGCGGATGTTTCCTCAACACTGTTGCTATCCGCCATCTTGAGATGCTTCAGTGCACAGACGCAAAACGCACGTGGAGGAAAATTTTTAAATATTTTTACATAAATATTAATACAAACACCAGAATTTAACCTTTTACTGATAATTTCTGTTGTTTTTATGTTCTGAAAATAAAATAAATTCTTTTCTGCCTGAATTAAGGATACGAATGAACTCGGCAATTTCCGTGTAAATCTTGGTCACAAAGTCTGCCAAAGTACCGGTACTGCCCAAACGTACCGCGGTTCGTACCTCCGGGACTAAATACCGGGGTTCACCGGTATACCGGTTTTACCTCGCACCCCTAAGAGATGCTGTGATGGATGTTTACCCATTCATCTTTATTTGTGCACAAAAGAAAATTTTCTACCCACAGGGTTCACATAGCTTGCTGGGTCATAGCTCTTGATAAGGAGGGGTATTTGGTAATAAATAGTAATAATTTCTATCAAAACTGTGTAAACTGTGAGACTGTGAGTTCTTATCTCAACCATCTTACTAAGCAGGTTCAGGTGAGGAGCCATATTATGCTTCCAAGGACAATTAAAAAAAAAATATCCAGCAATTATCATCAAATACTTCCTCTTATCTACAGCTCTTGGTGACTAACCATATATATTCACCTTTAATGTGTTTTTCCCACTCAAGATGACCTATCTGAATTAGTGTTATGAAAGTCAACTATGAGATGGGTTATTCCCTCTTCTAAAACAATCCGAATAAAAGCATCGCAAACGACTGCATGATACCCTGCCACTGCAGACCAATTTCTCTTGTCCTCTTTTGCTAATTTATTTATTGGGCAGGGGCAGATAGCCCCAATGGGGCCAAATTTTGATAATCTCAAGAGGCTTTCATTACTTCTATCAATCTTTGCAAATTTCAGAAAAATCTATTTAAATCGTAATTTTATATAGATTTTTTCATCATTTTGTGCATCTGCATTGCCACGGGGCAGGAACAGATAACACACATGGAGTAAATTTTGAGCATCACAGAAGGCTTTTATTACTCTCATCATTTGCTGCAAATTTCAGAAAAATTGCTTTGAACTCTGATTCTGTTTAGATTTTCTCACTATTTTATACATGTATATAGCCCCAGGGTAGAGGCAGATAACCCCTGAGGACAAAATTTCTATGTTAACACATACACTGGAGCGCCGTTATATCGCGGACCGATATATCGCGGAAATCAGTATAACGCGGTTGTCCTGTGGCTCCCAAATTTTTTCTACAGATCGCGGATTTTTCGGCGGTTTCCGTTGGTGTTCACGACATTGGAATAGAAAAAAAACATTAAAAGTTAATTGGGTTGTTTACATAATTTTAATCAACGGAGTGTCAAAAGTTATCACAGACAATCAAAGCGTCGGTTGTCTTGCCAAGGTGTGAAAGACTTCGATAATTAGCGCATATCATGTGTCACCAATTAGCGAAGGTCACCTCATATACACAATACACAAGCCGACGCTCAGGAAAAAGGCTGTGCGTAGCAGTCACTGATTACTTCCAAAGAAAACATTATAAAAGAATTTTATAAATGAAAAAATAAACAAAGCTTAAACCCGATTTGGTTATCTGTAGGCTGCTTAGAAATTTTATGTTTTAAGCGACGTCAGTACTCGCGCAAATTCGTCCGAAGGTACCTTTTTGCAAGTGTATATACAAGGGAATTAACTCGAACAAGTCTACTTTCGCTCAATCGGACATCCTCGACGATATAGGTTTAATTCAGGATACGGAATTGGCCGATGTGTTCCGATTGTATTTTCGCTTTGTAAATTGTTTTCAACCGTTTTGCAGCGCATTTTTCACAATAAGTAAGAACATAGGGACTGAAAGCTTACTTCAGCGATGACTTTCGTTGTGTCAGGTAAGCAGTAAACATGTCTATCCACCTCGTAAGGGCTAAATAAGCGCTACGAACATGTAAACATGGGGTTTTTCATTAGTGGGTGGGGTATTTCTGTGAAGATCGTTATAAGGCGTGATCACTTATAACGCGGTTCTATTTTATGTCTCCCGACACCCGCATTATAACGGCGCTCCAGTGTAGTTGTTGTTGCTTTGATCATTTTTGTGAAGTTTCACCATGTTATTTCAAAAAGTGAAGGAGCTACCGGCCAACAACCAATTTTAGTACATTGACAAGTGCCATAACTCTGTCAGAAATTCTCAATTTTTGCCCATTAACAATCCCAAGCGAGACATTCTTAATACAAATGCATATGCAAAATTTTAACTCAATCCGTTAATAAATATTTTAAGTTATCAAACGGAAACGAAATGCGGACAGTTGGACGTACATACAACAGATGTATGTGCGACGGATGGACTGACACACAGACGGCCAATGTGAAAACATAATACCCCACCATGAACGTGTGGCGGGGTATAAAAATCTAGATCTGTCTTATAAGACAGACAGATCTAGATCTTTGGGATTGTTTTAGAAGGGAAAACTCCTGTTTTATACCTAAAGAGATACCATACATACCACTATCAACTGCCTCTATTTCTTTATCAACCCAGTCTTTCAGTAAGAGAGGTCCAGCAAAGAAATGGGCAAACTTGTCGAGGGCTTTCCTGAAGTATTTCCTCTCTACATCAAAATAGAAACATGTCTGAAATAAACAGAACACTTTACTGCAAATTGGCAAATATTTGTACCTATTCTATTTTCCTAGAATACTTGCTTATCATAAAGTTTTGCAAAATTAAATGAGCCGCTACACGACAAAAACAACTATGTGGTTGTCCGTCCAGTGCAGACTCAGATCAGCCTGGGCATCCGCCCAGTCTGATCAGAGTCTTCGCTGTCCACACAGAGGTAGCTTAGACCCTTAGCTACCCTTTGAGCACTTAATGAAGAGTCTGGTCAAACTGGACAGATGCCCAGGCTGATCTGAGTCTGCGCTGGGCGCACAACCACATTGTTGGTTTTCTCGTGTCGCGGCTCAAATATAACTCAAAAGATTCTTATGATCTATATGAATCCCAAGATTTATTATGAGAATTATGATTTCAAAGTTTCTAAAGTATTTCCTTTACCTCTACTGTACCTTATACAGGCAAGCTAGAAAGGGGGCACCAAAACATGAAGGTGTACCAATCCATATTAAAACACTTACTTTTTCATTGTCTGTCCATGCATTTGTCTCTCCACCATGCTTGCTTATATAATCATCCAAACTGTTCACTTCCGGATACTTCTCACTCCCCATAAACACCACTGCAACAAAGAAAGAGGCACTGCATGCTACTAAGATCTACAGACTCTTTTAGGGAAAGCAACTCTGCCATTTTAATTTTTTACTCCCTTTCAAATTAAGCAACCTCTTGTCAGAAAGAATTTGTGTCACAAAGTATGTATTTATGAAAAATAAGACCGTTTCAGTGAGACGGTTCCAATGAAGGGTCACAAAGTATGCTTTATAGTAAATTCACAAAATGAAAAATTATAAGCTATTCACACATGTCCTGTGATTCTGAAATGAAGACACTGTCACATTATGTGCTCATGTCACACCAAACCCCCGACAACCCACTGTCCATATGACCACAAGGCTTTGGGAAACTTTTACCATTTTATCCACGCCTCGGCTATTGTAATTTCAGCATGAAATCCTAGGGTTGTAATGTAGTACAAGCATGAATATATTTATGCATGAATACATTCATGCTTGTACTACACTGTGACCCTAAAATGTCAAACAGTGAAAGCATTTCTGAAACTTCAACCAATCATAGAAATAATCATTTTTTCTGCTGTCGGAAATTTTAAGTCATTAACAATAAACATTTATTACGAAGTTTTAATTGTGTTTTTACAAGACTGCAACCCTTAGATTTCAAACTGTGGAATCATTTGCTGGTCATAATGTCTAAATTTTCCAACAGTAAAATAAGGCTTCTGAGGAAGGTGGTGTCTTACAGCCCCCATATTGCCATGATACAGAGCTGAACCAGAAAAACTGAGGAAAGTGTTGGTCGCTGATGCCAATGCTGACAGAAAAATATAGCTATGTGTTGCTTCTGCTAGACACAAGACAAAAACAGTTGTTTAGCCATTCAAAATTATAGGTCATTGACCTTACTTACTATGTTCCAGGAAATGAGCAAATCCTGGTATGTCATCTGGATCTGAGAAGCTACCCACACCAACACACAATGCCACTGCAGACTGAAATACAGTATTATGAGTTTTCTAACTGACAGAGCTCCAAATAAGATAAGATTTTGAGAATAATTCTGAGATATTTTTCGCATTTGTTAATGAAAACATATGTTATTAGAACAGTATCTGTAAACATGTTGTGACCCCTCATTAGAACCATCTTACTGAGACAGTTCTAATAAAGGGTCACAGCATGTCCTTATCATCCCTGTTAGCCTTTCTTATCTGGAGCTCTGTATAGCTCGGTCTATTTATTACACTATTATCTGGGGTCCATGAGGAGGTGTAGGAGTTTTAGGTATATGGGTAGATGTCTATAGTTTTCTGCCACTTTCACAAAAGGGAACAACATTAATGACTTCTTGTTTGCTGATCTAAAGGCTGAAATAATTACAAAAGACAATCTATTCTTAAAGGAAAGAATTTGCTTTTAGGAGCAATTTTTTTCATTTCAGAGTAGACCTCCACTGAGTAAGGAAGCAGTTATGAAAATGGCAGAGTTGCTTTCTCTGAAAGTGTACCCATTTATCTTAAAGACCTACTACACTGTTTTCTTCACTTTTTCAAAAATTATTTCTAATTAATAGTTATTTATGAGAGAAACAGATTGCTGAAAACCACATAAAAAAATACTAGCCCTATAAACTGTAATAATTGACAATAAAAGTTTATGAAAGTTAGATTTTAAGCCCCGCCCACTTTTTCTTTTCTGCAGCTTTACTTGCATAATGTTATTTGGATTTCAGTTTATTATCAGCATATTCTGGAGTAAAATATTTGCATTTTTTTCATGAGATGATGTAACTTGTCACACCTGATTTATTTTGGAGGAAAACAGTATAAAACAAGAAATGTTACAGTAAGTAACAAATGCCCCCGAAGGCCCCTAGAACTAGCCTTTGACCCATGGATGTGACCTTAACCATACAGGCATGCAACCTGAGTTTTGCACACCACATAGGTTCTCAATTCGTTTTACTTTTCTGTGACATTCAACTGCAATTCATAAGTTTAAGAGTACACCTGGACATAAACCACTACTCAATCTGTGTGGTCATCCCTGACATCGAGTGTAGGAATATAACCTTGCACCTTACATAACTTATCAATAAAGATTTGCATCTGTGGTTTCGCCTGTGTCATAGAGAGAGAAGCTGACCTTTGAAGTTTGATCCAAATTTGTTTTACTCTGGCATTCCTTCTCATTACCCTTTATCTGTCTGCTAAGTTAAATGAAACTTGCTTTGGTACTTTCTTGAGTAAATTGCCAAGACCTATTTTGACCTCTGACCCCAGATTGTGACCTTGACCTTGAATTTTGGAACTGTGAGTGACATACCTTCTCATTACAGTTTACCTTTCATAGAAGTTTGATGATATTCCCTTCAGTAGGCTTTGAGAAATTGCAGAGACAGGATTTGACCTCAGACCCAATTGTGACCTTGACCTTGGATCTCGTAACCTAATTCTTGTGCGCAACACACCTTCTTGTTATGTTTTATCTATCTGTGAAGTTTCAATAAATTTGCTTCAGTAGTTTATAAGTTATCGCTAAGACACAATTCTGAGTCACGGTTTGATCTCTGACCCAACTGTGACCTTGACCTTTGGTGTAGGGACCTAAGTCTTGTGCGCGACACACCTTCTTGTTATGCTTTATCTATCTGTGAAGTTACATTAAATTTGCTTCAGTAGTTTATAAGTTATCGCTGAGACACGATTCTGAGTCAAGGTTTGACCTCTGACCCAATTGCGACCTTGACCTTGGGCGTAGGGACCTAAGTCTTGTGCGCGACACACCTTCTCATTATGCTTTATCTTTCTGTGAAGTTTCATCAAATTTGCTTCAGTAGTTATTAAGTTATCGCTGAGACACGATTTGTAACGGACGGACGGACGGACTGACGGACAGACGGACGGACGGACGGACAGGGCGATTTTAATATGCCGCCCGAAGTTCCTTCGGGGGCATAAAAATATAAAATGTACATCTTATTCTTTTTTTAATTTTAATAATATGAATTACTCAAATGATGTCATAAGAGTCCTCGCATATTTTCAGCTACGGTAATTAAAATTCAAATTTCTTATAACTGTTTAACCCTTTGGACTTTTTCCTTGCAGTTTTGGATATTCTTTTAGATAAAACTATACCACTTATTTCCAGTGATTCCAATGCAAGTTGAAAATCAGTGCAGTGACCCTTTAAGTGGAGATTAAACTACAAAGGAATACAATGCAAATAATCAAGAGGTGGTCACTGACACTAGCACTGATGCTGATGAGAAAGTAGTACATACACCTTGCTTTTGCTAGTCACAGAGGCACAAAAATGGTGGAATAAAACACGGAAGTGTACCTATTCACCTGAAGTACTTCCTTTACAGTAGGCTGGCTAAGAATATTTACTGTTATGACAATACTTACTTTTTTCTCTCCCTGTCCTGGTTTTTCCACAGCTTCTGCCATGTCAATATCTTCTTCTTCATCTTCGGATTCTGAAAATATATCCGGGTCTGGACTTCAAAACTAACAATGTCTACAGTTAACATGCCATTAAATTTTCAAATGTACTGCATAGATAATAACTACCATTTTTGCCAAAACAAGCTCCTCATATTTTTTTAGCAAAAATATTATCACACTTGAATTAATGTATACCAGAAGACTTAATGAATCCTAACAACTTTGTAAAGCTAACGATGCTCTGCACAACCAGGCCCTGATACTCAATCATAATATCAACCAGTCTTAATTAAATATTGACCAAAAAACAAGAATTCCGCGGAATGCGGTGTTTCGCCTGTCAGCGCTTTGTGAAACTGACCTAAACGCAAAAACCCGATGAAAGTTTACGCCGCCACCGCCGCTGACGACACCGGAAAAGCAATACCTATGTCTCGCTTCTGCTTAGCAGGCAAGACAAAAACCGTCATTTTTTGTATTGTACAAAATAGGTCAGTAGGATTTTCTCCAATAGAACTACACATAAAATGGCAAAACAACTCACAAGTTTTTAAAGAGTAAGCTAGCCATGTTATCTTTTAACATTTTATTTAGTCAGTAGGATTCGTTCTATCAAAAGTACAGCTAAAATGGAAAGACATGTTTTCAAATTTCTGAGAAAAAGTAAGCTTTTCAAGGTAGAAATTTACATAAGAAAAAAAATTTACCTAAGATATACGAGGGGCATTTCAGAAATAATGTACATAATCTCAGGGTAGTCTATTGGCTGATATTTAGCAGTGGTTTTATATATCATTGGAAAGGTAAATTCAAGTGCTTTAGAATGGTATGTGTTTAAAGAATTTCTAAGTCACCCATGTATGACAGCACGTGCTTATACGTCATAAGGGTGTAGATACTGGAAACTGTACATTTTTACTGAAAGTCTCTTGTGTTCTATTGCTGTTTGCTCAGTGAGAAAATGATATATTTTAATGAAGGAACACGTAATACTGTTCTTTCAATGCAAAATAAGAAAGTTATACTGAAGTCGTTTCCAGATTCTACACAAGTAACATAATAAATAAGATTTTTTTCTCTGCAACATGGTTATAGATGAACCGTTATTAAAAATGCATTATATCAATAAATTGTGGTTTTTGACTTAATCACATTTAATTATAACAAGTTACAGATTTTTTATTACTGAAATGATAAGGTCACTATACTTTGTCACGACTGGCATCAAATCACTGATGAAACTGGATGATACGTGTGCAAACTCCATGCCGGGAGTTGCAAAGTAGCAGCAATTCATGTAAAATACAAAACAATAAAATGAAATTATCTTCTAATAAAAAGACACAGGCTAAATATATTTAACTTTGTGTAATGTCAAAAATTAGAGGGACATATTGAGAGAAAAAATCGTACATACAGACTTGGAAGACCTGTTATTAGCTCACCTGAGCCAAAGGCTCAGAGGTGAGCTTATAGGATGGGAGTCGAGCCGTCGTCCGTCCGTGGGTGGGTGCGTGCGTCAACACTTTCAAACATAAATATCTCAGAAACCAGTGGGCCGATTGCAATCAGATTTTATCTGAAGCATCATTGGGGTGGGGGAAAGGCTGCATTAGGTTTTGGTGCCGATCAGCTCAGAACTCTGGTTTCCATGGCAACAGATAGCCCCCATAGGGTTATAATAGGGAAAACGGCGTCATCACGTTTTCTCGACTGTTTTTGATTACATCCTTATCATACTTGCAGGTAATGATGACATACACAAGAGCTTGGATGAGTTCGAAATTTGGCCGGATTTGAGTTCAGACTACGGAGTTAGCTGCCCTTGAGCGTTTGAAAAAAATCCCATAGGGTTATAATGGGGAAAATGGCATCATCACGTTTTCTCAACTGATTTTGCTTAGATCCTTATCATACTTGCAGGTAATGATGACATACATAAGAGCTTGGATGAGTTCGAAATTTGGCTGGATTCGAGCACATACTACGGAGTTAGCTGCCCTTGAGCGTTTGAAAAAAATCCCATAGTGTTATAATGGAGAAAACGACGTCATCACATATTTTTAGAAAAACTTTGTCATCGCTCTATTGCCTACATTTTTCAACGGATTTAAAAATAACTTCACACAAATGTAGGGCATGACAATATCTCAAGCAAGTTCGACTTTCAGGATGCTGCGCCCAAGGTCAAGGTCACTGTGGCTAGTTTTAGAAAAACTTTGTCAGCGCTCTAGCACCTACATTTCTCAGCAGATTTTAAAATAAATTCACACAAATGTAGGGCATGACAATATCTCAAGCAAGTTCGACTTTCAGGATGCTGTGCCCAAGGTCAAGGTCACTGTGGCTAGTTTTAGAAAAACTTTGTCAGCGCTCTAGCACCTACATTTCTCAGCAGATTTTAAAATAACTTCACACAAATGTAGGGCATGACAATACCTTGAGCAAGTTCGACTTTCAGGATTCTGCGCCCAAGGTCAAGGTCACTGTGGCTATTTTTAGAAAAACTTTGTCAGCGCTCTAGCACCTACATTTCTCAGCAGATTTTAAAATAACTTCACACAAATGTAGGGCATGACAATATCTCGAGCAAGTCTGACTTTCAGGGTGCTGCATCCAAGGTCAAGGTCACTGTGGCTATTTTTAGAAAAACTTGGTCATCGCCCTAGCACCTACATTTCTCAATGGATTTTAAAATAAATTCACACAAATGTAGGGCATGACAATATCTCAAGTTAGTTTGACTTTCAGGGTGCTGCACCCAAGGTCAAGGTCACTGTGGCTATTTTTAGAAAAACTTTGTCATCGCCCTAGCACCTTCATTTCTCCATGGATTTTGAAATAACTTGACACAAATGTAGGGTATGACAATATCTCAAGCAAGTTCGACTTTCAGGATGTTGTGCCCAAGGTCAAGGTCACTGTGGCTATTTTTAGAAAAACTTTGTCATCGCTCTAGCACCTACATTTCTCAACGGATTTTAAAATAAATTCACGCAAATGTAGGGATTGACAATATCTCGAGCAAGTTTGACTTTCAGGGTGCTGCAATCAAGGTTTTTGATTAGATCCTTATCATACTTAGAGGTAATGATGACATACATAAGAGCTTGGATGAGTTCGAAATTTGGCCGGATTCGAGCACAGACTACGGAGTTAGCTTCACTTGAGTGTTTGAAAAAAATCCCATAGTCTTATAATGGAGAAAACAACGTCATCACATTTTCATTTTTCATCGGATCCTCTTCATACTTGCAGGTAATGAGGATATGCATAAAAGCTTGGATTAGTTAGCATTTTGGCTGGATCCCACCACTGACTATGGAGTACCTGCCCTGAGCATCCAAAAAATCAATGTCGCCACTTTTTCTTGGTTTCTACTGATCCGATCCTTTTCAAACTTGCAGGTAATGAGGAAATGCATAATATCTTAAACAAGTTCAAATTTTGGCCAGATCAGGCCAACCACTAAGAAGTTAGCTGCCCTTGACAGCTCTGTCTATTGTGCTCTTGATCGGATACTTTTTAAACTTGCATATATTAAATGAGGGCATACATAATGCTTTGGATGAGTTTAATTTTCAGCCTGATTGGACCACTGACTGTGGAGTTAGCTGCCCTTGAGCATCTTAAATATCCCTATAGGTTTACAATGTCTCTCAGGTGAGCAATTGTTGCCCTTTGGGCTACTTGTTTTATATGACAAATGACAAACTGACATGTAAATATGTGGGTGGTGGGGAAATTTATCAAAATAAATCAGGTAAGCCACTGGCAAAAGAGCATAAGATGCCCTAAAAGATTATTCATAACAGAAAACAAGCATGACGAATTAAATCTCATTTATATTTTGTTTCATATATGTCATCAAACATTCACTTTCACTGAAACTTACCTCAAAACCGAAGTTTAAACAACTTACTATACATTTCAATTAAGCGCAGGAAGTGACGTCATCAGAAATGTGCATTGTTCATTGATTAGCCTATCTTGCAAGGTAAATCTTATGTTTTAGCAAAGCTGATACAATGTTTTTCATACTGCATTATTTTCAGTACAACAGATAATATAGGTATCAATCCAGAGCTGCTTGTATCAAGAGTTAAGAAAATATGAATTTGTCTTCACATAAATATTCTGTCCGTTTCTTCTCAGTGTCCTTACCCTAACAACAGTTGTCAATGCATATTTCGAAGAAAATACCACTGACTCAATTTTTTTGAGTGAAGGCCATTGAGTGATATGTAAACCTAAAAGTTAAGACATAAATTTCAAAAATCGGTTAACATTCCTAGGAATGGCAGCTCATTTACACTCTTTCTGAAATGCCCCTCGTATGTCACAGGTTTTTATCATTCTTTGTGATTAGAAACAGAGATGCAGCTCAATTCAAAATTTGTGTATGGTAAGTACATTTTGGAAAATGAAACTGTTTCTTATACATGGTCTATAAACATGGTATAAGATGGCTCTTACTGATACTGTATATCTGTGGTTATAAGACTGAGTCTTTTTCCCTCCCAAAACAATACAAAATATCTTGATCTGTCTTACAACAATCCAAAATTTCTAGATTCATCTCTTAAGATGGATGTAGAAACCAGGGGTCGTATTTATAAAACAACTTAAGTGGTTGCTATGCTGTTGCTAAGGCTGAATTTCTATGAAGGAGATTCCCTACAACTATGAAATTTGCTCTGGAGGAACAGTCTGAAAAAGACTGTTCCTCCAGAGCAAATTTCATAGTTGTAGGGAATCTCCAACATAGAAATCTAGCCTTAGCAACAGCATAGCAACCACTTAAGTGCTTTTATAAATACGGCCCCTGGGATTGTTTTGGAAGGGAATACCCCATCTTATAGCAGATTTTCATAAGACTGATATAAATACATGTATTTGGGTTCATTCCCCTTGTCTTACAGCCGAATAAATACTGTACGATCTGATACCTGAAGCTTCTGAACAGTCTGACTCCTCTTCACTCTCTGACTGGTTCTCATCAACAAAACTGGACTGGTCCTGGCCATCTAGGTCAGAGATCAACAGAGCTCGCAAACCATTTTCTAGGACAACCAGTCTAGAGAAATATACAAGTGTTAAAGGTGCAATATTTTCTGTCAAAGAAAATGCATACATATATGTAACAACGAATCATAATTCATTGTGACAAATAGGTGATGAAAAGGAATTTTTATATGGAATTAGCTATGACATCCTTTTGCTAGGTCTCAATGCACAAATCAGCTAAGTTTGTAACATGACAGAAGACAATGTTAGGGTGACAGCCCCATTTATGATCACTCTGTGAATTCATTAAAGACAAAAATAGTGCAGTTTTCCGAGTACACATACAGCTCCTCTGTTTGATGTTCTTAATAAAAATTTTAATTAAAACTTTAATAGGATTATAAAATGTTCTTAATAAATGTTTCAATTAAAAGAAATAACAAAAATGTTCTTAATAAAAGTTTCAGTAAAAGAACAAAAAGTCACTGAATTTGGAAAAGTGCCTACTAGGACTTTCCCATTTAATTTTTAAGAATTTTTTTGACAGAGTCTAAAGGACCCCCCCCCCCCCACCACCACCCCCTCACCCCAGAAGGAAAAGCTGATTACAGTGTTCAACTCTATAAGGTGCTACTTGGTCACTTGGACTGTCTTCAGAGATACAGATAAGAAGACTCCAGTTTGATTACCATTATTAATCCTAATAAAGGATGCAGCTCTAATAAACAGCTCCTGCCTCTTTTCCCAAAATATAATATCAAAATTATCCCCACCATAGCGTGAAAACCCTTGAAGAGAAAAGCCCTTGTCTTCTAACCAAATAAACCTACTATACCTGTATTCTCTTTTATCATTCAATGATTTTGTTATAACAGTCTGATCCATTTTCCTGTACTGACAGGCTGAGCTAGACCTTCTACAAACTTGGTTTAACAGCAGACATCTTCTCTGCAACCTTGAACAGTTCTTAATCACAGACACTAGCTTCTTCAAAACCATGGATTAACTGTAAAAATAGAAAACTGTAAAAATTCTAAGAATTGGGACTCCTAAAACAACTACCATAACTGTCTTTTCAATTTAACAATTTGGTTCTACAATGCAGTAAGGCATCCAAAAGATGTAGATGGAATGGCAAACAGTAGACCCTGAAGGAGAAGTCTGAGATGGGTCTGCACAGTTTCTTTAGACCTAGAATTGGGTCATCTGGATATAACTGATGCCTCGAAAGTAAAGCCAAAGCGGAAGAAGAAATCTCCACCAACAGTTGCAAGGGGCCGTGCCAGAGGCCAGAAGTTTTGGAAACAGAAGGAATCTGCCAAGACTTCTCAACTGACCGCTCGGCAGCCACAAACAAAAAAGGACTCTACCGTTCTTGAAGAGGAGTTTTCCGTTCGCATAGAACAGGACTATTCTGTTATTTGTGAAGTTCCAAATCAGAATTTGAATGATTTGGAACCCAGTCAGAAGGATCATATTGAACTGGTTGTTCACAGTCAAAGTGTGCCTAATGAACTGGAGTCACAGTCACAATCAGTGACATCCCATACCCCTAAAGTTGATATAGCAACTGAACAGTCAATTCTTGTTGATTCGCTAGAATAACTGGAAGTGTGATGTTTGCCCCAATTGTAAGCAAAGACTTCTTATCATATCATATATGATATATGATATATGTGACGCCTTATCATATCTCTTAGATAATATTTACATCAGATTTGGTAATAAGTTATACAGACAAATTGTTGGTATTCCGATGGGTACAAATTGTGCTCCTCTTGTGGCCGATTTGTTTTTATTTTGTTATGAAAGAGATTTCATGACTTCTCTTTCGGTTGATAATCAAGCTGATATCATTGAGGCATTTAACTCTACCTCTAGATATTTAGACGATCTTCTGAATATTGATAATCCTTATTTTGAAAGCATGGTTAACCAAATTTACCCACCTGAACTTAAATTGAATAAAGCTAATACTTCAGATACCGAGGCCCCCTTTTTGGATTTACATCTATCTATTTCTAACGGTTTTGTATCTTCTAAAATTTATGATAAACGTGATGACTTTGACTTTGATATAGTTAATTTTCCATTTTTGGATGGTGACGTTCCACGTCGTCCCTCTTATGGAGTGAATATTTCTCAACTTATAAGATTTGCTAGAGTGTGTAGTCATGTAGATGACTTTAATGCTCGTAATAAATGTTTAACTGCTAAACTTCTTCAACAGGGCTATCGGTATCATAAGCTTAGAAAGGCTTTTTCTAAATTCTATCGCAGACACCATGAATTGGTTTCAAAATTTCATGTCGGATTAAAATTTCTTTTACACCAAGGCCTATCGGAACCAGAATTTTATGGTGACTTAGTATACAAATTCAAAAAGATTAAGGGTAGGACTGATTTTTCTGATCAATTCCGAAAAATAATAATACGTCACAAACGTATTGGCTATAATTTAAATGTTATGCGACAGTCTGCATGCTTAGTGATTAACCCAATCACGGTTGATAACTTTGCTGCACTCTTTAATTGCACACCGGGGGATCGGTCGTCAGACTCTATGATGGCCCCGACCTAAAGCTATATATTTTAGTTGGTTGGGACCGGAGCCTTTTTGTCTGTTGCTTGGTCCACCGGGGCTCAACTGGTGACCTTCTTTTGCTTCAGATTTCCAGTGGGGTCGTTTGGCAGGACAGGGATCTCCATCTGTCAGACGGCCCGTTGTATCTGTTGAGTCCTCGTCTTTGCTTCTTCATGGTGTTGAAATTTGATTTATGTGTTTACCGTGATGATTCATTGACGAGTTAGAGGGTTATCATGCGAACCGAACTACCAACTAAATGTTTTGTACCACTTCAGAAACTGAGGGTGAGGTTGGGCCTGTAAAATCGATTTAAGCCCCCCAGTAATTCATTACTGACCGTTCCAAGGCGGTAGTTCTGTTGTGGTTCTCTGTTGCCTGTTTTTGGTGTCACAGTTTCTGTGATGTTTTACCTTATGTATGTTCTTATTATTTTTGGTTCGGTTTGGGTTGCTGAGTGGCCACCTTTTGGGAACAAGCTGCTCACTCGGTTGGCCATATGTTCTCTGTATCTTGATTATTTGTAATCTTAGTTGTTTCCAACTATGGTTTGAGGGCTGGATTTGGATTTTGATTGTTTCAGTTCCTGGTCTTTGCATACTTTTTACTTCCATTGGGTGTTGAACTTGTTTGATGTGCTCATTGTGACCTAGTAGTGAAAAGTGTCAGGGAAAAGATTCTGGGGTCCACCGTTTTACCTGTTCAGTGGTTGCCCAACGTTCTAAGAGGAAGTGACATTTATATATGTAGGCAGCATTTTATGACTGTATATAGTGTGTTTGACAGTTCTATATAGTGTGTTTGACAGTTTTATATACGGTGGACTCAACAGTATCGGATCAAGTTCAATAAAACTCCTGTTTTGTTGTATATGAATGCTAAAATTATGTATGTTATTACACATATTAATTGCAAAATATCCCATCTATCTATCCATGTCAAAATATTTACAAAATATATTCCTTTAAGGGCAGATAATATGATAACCTATCCAGACTTATATATAGGAGGGCCTTACGACGGTATCAAATCAGGTGCATCAGATCATGATACTATCTTATATGAGACTCAGAGTTCCTCCGAGGCATTCTGCCAACCTTCTTAAGTAGCTTCAATAAGTTGGCTACATAAACAGATGGACTTATTAAACTATCAGAGGCAACTTTTACAGCCTTTCCACAATATTTTTCATGTGGTCCTTCACAAGCAATGGTTATGACTTTTAAATAACAGTTGAATGTATACAAATGTACAACCATGTCAGTAATTACAAACTCAGTAATTCCCTGCTCCCCTTTAGCATGGAACTTCTCAAACAGTTAAGACCATAGTCTGACTTTGCAAAGAATACACCCTGATAAGACCATAGTGTCCGATCAGGATCAACAAATTAACAGTGATTTTCCACCTTAACGTTGATATTTCATTATTTCAATGCAAACAGTGTATAAACAAGTTACATAATCGTTCAGTGAGTTCTGCTGCATTAATCTGAGTCTACACAGTGCATAAATGTCTGTCTGATGAATGCCAGTCATTAATGGGTTCACACACATGCCAGCTGATCTCAAATGTTTCTTCAGAATGTTTAGCTGAAGCTTAGTTGTGCTACGCATAACCATCATTATCAGATGCTAGTGTGTGTGTATGGGGGGGGGGGGGGGGGGGGGGGGGGATGTTGTGTTAATGTCATGCCGATCTTCTTTGAAAGAATGGGGGGGGGGGGGGGGGGATGTTGTGTTAATGTCATGCCGATCTTCTTTGAAAGAAGACACAGCTTTTCAACAACTCTGATTTGTTTCACAGCAGTGTTTCCCCCAGACTGAAAAAAGGGCAGGGTGCTACTGAAAAAAAGGCACTTTTAGCGCGGCGAAGGGCATCTGGAGGGGCATGTTACTCACGTTGTTCGGCCTACATCTAATAATTAACCTAAAAAGTATGACATTTCAGTGCAGTAACAATACCATTATGTGTTAATATATAGTGTAATTTAGCTGTACGGCGAAGGGCATCTGGAGGGGCATGTTACTCACGTTGTTCGGCCTACATCTAATAATTAACCTCAAAAGTATGACATTTCAGTGCAGTAACACTACCATTATGTGTTAATATATAGTGTAATTAAGCTGTACAGTTCATAGTGTTAGTGTGACCAGTCCATTGTTGAATTACTCAAAAAAAACAACAAAAAAAAACTGAACTACTAAAAAACAAACAATCCGGCATTCTCAAACCACCACTACTACCCCACCTTCCCTCACCCTCCATATACACATCCAAAATTGCACCTCGGATGATTGGTCTGCTTTGTTCTAGTGATTTTGATCATCGCTGATACTTGTTTACACTCAAAATCGGTCTATCTCAAAACCGAGTTTAATTCTACACTTAGATTAACATACCTACTGTAAAACCTTTCTAGAGTAGTTAAATATCAAATAAGGATCGCGTATTGTTGCATATCTGGGCCGGTATATTTGTAAAATCGCAAATTACTGCATGGTGACAGCTGTTGAGATGCTAAAGATCGCGGATTTCCCAAGGTACTATTAATAAATTGACTGGTTCTCGTTCCACAAATAGTACACCTGAATCGGCGGGAACTAGATAGAAAAACGAGGGAAACTAATCTTAAAGTGAACGAACCGACTTTCATAAACAGAAATCGTCGGCACCTGCGACGATTTCATGAAAACATGTATGATCTGATCAGCCTGCGCAAATTTAGCATGATCCGTATCTGTGATGACCATACATTACGTATCTGACACGTCACTCTGGTCACTTTAACGAGTTTCTTTAATTGCCCCGGTTACTATCGCCATGTCCGCAATGCATTGGACACCATAAAAGCCGGTAACCAGCATGTCTTTTCAGTTGGCGAAGTAATTTTCCGCTCCAATTAACACATGACGGTCGGGGTTTATAGCGAGGTGATAGCGAGGTGATAATTGCCAGAGATCAATCACAGTGATTGGTGTTTATTGATGAGCATGTGTAAAGATTATCGATCGACTTGAGTTGTCAGTTTTTACAGGTATGGGACACAATGGAACCGAATTGCAATAGCAGCGCGGGAAAAGGGACTGGTTAATGATATTTTTCGGGCAGGAGGGCGCTTAGGACACTTTTTGGGGGCAGAAGGGCGGGACCAAAATGGGGCAGGGCGCGGCGCCCCGCCATTCCGCTTTAGGGGAAACACTGCACAGCCGCACATTTCGATCAAATTTTTCACCCTGCACTTTGTCATTGGTCTAACTTGATGACTGTAATATAATGGTAAAAGCTATTTGCTTCATTTGTGAGAGAAAATGGGTATAGATCACTTATGAGTGATCCGATACTGTCGATAATCCGATACTGTCGATGATCCGATACTGTCAAGTCCACTGTAGTGTGTTTGACAATTTTACTGCACTTTGTCATTGGTCTAACTTGATGACTGTAATATAATGGTAAAAGCTATTTGCTTCATTTGTGAGAGAAAATGGGTATAGATCACTTATGAGTGATCCGATACTGTCGATAATCCGATACTGTCGATGATCCGATACTGTCAAGTCCACTGTAGTGTGTTTGACAATTTTACTGAGTAGTGACAACGTTTTTTAATCTTGTAAACATTTCACTGCTTAGTGTGAACGCAGGTGCTTCTACACAGGAGGAAAATACTAACGAAAGAGGATTATATGCAACCAATGTATCAGGCCGAAAAGGACTTTAGCCGAAAATGCGACCATCTGTAAGGCCGAAATGACTTTGGCCGAAAGGACAGACAGTCAAGTAGGGTTGAAACTATTCAGTGCGGGAGTGTACATCGTGGATTACTTTTACTATCATATGAACTACACTTTTTGATTACCGAAAACTTCAGCAGATTCGTTCTGGACGATTTAACTACTGGCCGTTGCCCCTCCGTAAGTACATTACAGCTGTAAGTACAATATAACTAGCTGCATGACTGGCGTGCCATGTTCTTTGTTGTTGATAATTTCCTCCTCTGTTGGGAGTATTGCCTCTAGGCGCACTGACAACATTCTGTGCATTTTATGCTATTGCATAATTTATGCAAATAGGCAGCCATAGTTTTTGTGAAAAACAATATGGATTTCTTTTTCATTCATTTGATTTCCCTTTTAAAGCAATTGTTTATTATGTGTTAAAAACATAAATTAAACAGTGAATATAAATTTGAAAACTGTAAATATGCACGTTTTCAGAAAATATTTCAGTACTTCCTGTGTTAACATGCATTTTCACGCCTGAAAATAAATCTTTGAATAATTTTCTTGTGCCTAGAGATATTTTTCATCGAAATAATTGCCGAGAGTCAATTCTCCCAACAATTCTCCCAATAATATCTCTACTTTGATAAAACAAGGCTCTATCTAAGAGTCATAGGCCTGTTAAAAGAGTCACACCATGTTTAGTATCTTAATGATGTTTCGTTTACTTTCCACTTCCATATATGGAAAGTACATATTCAAATATTTTAATTCTAGCACATTTTATGCATTCTTATATTCTAATTCTCAAAAAGACCAGAAAAATTATTTAAGAAAAGGTCAAACTGAATTGGACAATTTAATGGGAACATGGACCAGACTACGTAGTTTCGGCTAATAAAGCCTCATCAGTGACCCTGACAATATCTGGTGACGAAACCAGAGAAAAACATACTGAAATTTCTTAATTTTAATTGAGCAGTCGATTCAAAGTCTGACTAGTATCAAAAAGGGTCCAAATAATATAAAAGACGATGATCTAGAATAAGAGTCTAAACCACTCTAAAATTTCAGGTTTCTCAGAATCTATCCTCTGATCTCAAAAAGCGAAAATGAAATAAAATCTGCACTATAGCTGATGTACGGGGTGCCGTTTTACGGCCGCCACACGGCACAACACCAGCTGCAGTGAAGTAAAATTAAAATCTTTAATACAGTGTTCCTTCAAGAGCAGAGAATACATTCAGAAGAAGGAACATGGACCATCCTACGTAGTTTCAGCTAATAAAGCCTCATCAGTGACCCTGACAATATCTGGTGACGAAACCAGAGAAAAGCATACTGAAATTTCTTAATTTTAATTGAGCAGTGATTCAAAGTAGCTGCAGTTAAACCATAGTTTCTCTATCCGTCCCCAATACAATAATACAATATAAGCTTTTTTTATAGTCGGAGGATTCCATCCTATATATTCCTCCCCACTGTTAAAAACGTAATCAAATGTCTTTTAGAAAATGAATTATGCACGTGTGCTACCATAATTATGTACGGTTTAAAAAATCACTACACACATAGACGTCGGATATATATGTACAAGTCTATATAGGTAACTTGAGGTAGTGGTGGTAGGTGTGGGCTACGTATTACGTATGCCATAGGGGCCAGCAATACCGGAGCACATCAAAACACCGACACACGCTTGGAAATACCGGAACAAAAATTTTCATCTATTTTGAAATTATTCAGTAGTAGAACCGTTGGGTAGCACTAACCCCACAGATCCCTTGTAATTACACAAATCCACCCAAACTCTCTGCAGTTACAGTGGTTAATCTGTCTTACCGGACAGCTTTTTTTCTACAAAACTATCTCAGCTATGACGGTTTTGACATCTGTGACGTTTGCTAGGTCCCTAAGTGTCCCGCAGCCCTAAGTGTCCAACGAATTTATTATTATGAAAGAAACTTTCATTAACAGCGATTTTGCATATTTTATTATGTAAATAGCTAAACATAGCTAATGTCTCATTTTAATAACATTTCCGACTAGAATCAAATTTTGTATTTGTATTAATACACCATACCATATATAACAAGTAGAAACCTCTGTAAAATAGTTGATGAAAAATACTCAAAATA
Source organism: Ctena decussata (assembly GCA_963989385.1). NCBI lineage: Eukaryota > Metazoa > Mollusca > Bivalvia > Lucinida > Lucinidae > Ctena > Ctena decussata. The sequence continues at coordinate 90,372,612 of OZ022501.1, forward strand.
TACTTTTGAAAAAAATAATGATAAAATACTCAAAGTAAAAAGACAATGATCTTGAATTAGTACAATCAAATCCCATACCCCCCTCCCCACACCACCACCAACCCTCCCCCAACCCAAAAGGGAAAGAAATATATGCATATACTGACAACCGTTCAAGAAAGTCCCGCACGGATAACCGAATGAACAACTCTTTCCCAAACAGGTGGTCATTCAGCTAGACAGACAGCTACCCCTATTGAAAATAGAAGTGTCAGCTATTCTTACATATTTTCTATTTCAAATTACAAATCAAAACAGAAAGCAAAGTGGGCAGCTGTACAGGTGACCTTATTGCTAGAAGACCATAGACAAGTGGGCACAAGAACATGTTATTCTGAGGAACCGCATCTGAAGTACCGCATTGGAAGGGTCAGTAACCCTAATTTAAAAGATAGAAAAAAAATCTGTAAGATATTTAATGTCCCAAGATTTCAGACAACTTGAAGTGTCCAGAAGAGTAAATATCTATATCAGTGTTCATCATAAGAATAAAAATTACCTAATGTTATCATAAAAATAAACTAGAGACTTTTGAATAATAATATTAATGATGATAATAATAATAACTCTGGGTAAACATATTTACTACAGATAATTGAAATAAAGCTGTAAACCATCTGAAAAGACCCAACAAAGTCTTAGTGTTTTTAAAACTGTCAGAAAAGTAAGCAAAGTCGTTATAAATACATATAAAGAAAATATTTACTACAAATGATTAATAAAAAAAAAACAGGATTGTATCCATTGTAAGCTGGCTCCTCTGATACAATAGTGATGCAGTTTTTGAAGAAGTTTTTCATGGGCAACTTTGTCAAAAGCCTTACTAAAATCTAATAAAATCAAATCAGTCTGTTTGCCCATCTGCATAATTTTAGCCACTTCATCAATCAGCATGATAAGCTGCGTCTCGCAGGATCTCTTTTCTCGGAACCCATGCTGCAGTTCATAGAGAATGTTCAGTTCAGTGAAGTGTTTAGAAAGGCTAGATGCAACAATGTGCTCTAGTACCTTACAGAGGACACAGGTCAAAGATATGGGCCTATAGTTAGCGGGGTCGGCTTTGTCCCCTTTCTTGAAAATAGGGGACACAGTTGCCTCTTTCCAAATATCCGGTAGTTTTCCAGTATCTAAGGATCTTTGGAAAATCAGCTGCAGGATGGGAGAGAGCTCTTTGTGTAATGATTGTAGTACAATGGGTTTCAATTTGTCTGGTCCTGCAGCCTTGTGTGGGTTCAAGCCTGTGAGGAGCTTGTCAATGCCTTCAGCTGAAATGCTTATGTCTGGCATTTTGGGGTAGGGACTGGGCTGGAAGGGGAGTTCAACACCGGAATCGTCAGAGAGTACTTATCATACTTATCAACTCCAAATTTATCTCAGAAGAAAAGCCTGTATATAAAACAGATTGTGAAAACCTATGGGTCCAGTTGAACCTTACTGGATCCAAATCAGTTCTAGGGGTCACCATCTCGGATGACCTAACTTGGAGTACCCATATTGATAATATAACCAAGAGCGCTAACCAGACTCTTGGATTTCTGAAAAGAAACATTCGGGTCCATAATAAGGACCTGAAATCAGTAGCCTACAAAACACTAGTAAGGCCCCAGTTGGAGTACGCTTCAACAGTATGGTCCCCCCCCCCCCACACTGCCACTGATATACATAAAGTGGAAGCGGTCCAAAGAAGGGCTGCCAGGTGGGCAACAAGAGATTATAACTACACATCCAGCGTCACTGCTATGTTGAAGGACCTAAATTGGCGCCCCCTAGACCAACGACGTATAGATTGCCGTCTTATAATGATGTACAAGGTCACATATGACCTTGTGGCCATTCCTGCATCTGAGTACCTTGTTCGCAACACTAGACAGTCAAGACATATTCATCCACTTTCATATCGACAAATCCCAACCTATAAAGACTACTACAGGTTCACATTCTTCCCTAGGACCATCATCCATTGGAATGCCCTCCCACCCTACATACCGGTCCTTCCTACCTTGGTGCAGTTCAGCAGTGCTGTCTGCCAGGTAATCCATGTCTCTCCCTAAACACCAATTTCTGTTTTTATCTTTTAACTATACTAACACTCTTTATCGCACTGTACAAACTCATTTCACACACTTTCCTATACATTTGTTCCAGCTAACCCCCATCAGCACTTGGTTCGCCGGAACCCGTCTGTTGTCCCCCTCGGGGGTTAAGACGTAACGGAAGATAGATAGATAGATAGATAGGATGGGCGACACGTGATTTCGTTTTGATACAATGCACAGAAGTATGGCGATATTATATTTGAATCTTTGTTTATGTCAGATTGTCAAGATTCATAGCTTATTATTTCTTATTATTTTACCCTCGTTGAGCTATGCACCGCTTTCCAGTTCTCAGCATTATGATTCTAACGACTCTTGAATGGAGCCACAAAAAATCCGTACTTTGGGTAAGGACGTTGTCATAAGATTTCAAATGACGTCCATGCAGATTATGTGGCCATTTTATTTTCGGCTATTTCCAGACTTAAATTTTCTGTCGGAGTCCGAGCCCAAAATGTTCTGTCAAAGCGTCGTCAGAATATATCGGGAAGTTGGACCGAAAACTGATGCTGTTCGATGTTTTCCTCCTAAATCTACCACAAGATACTGTAAAACACTTATATTTGGCGGTTACTGAATTTTGGCGACATTGGCGAATAGGGGAAGAGCGTTAAAATGATTTTAAGTACGTTTATATACGCACAGCATAGCAAAGGTCCAGATCATAAATAGCAGTGCCTGATGAGTATTTGAGATGTTTTCTATACCGTTCTATTTAGCTACACATTGTGGCATCCCATAAGAATCGCTTCGATGAGGCGATTCTAACAGATGCCACAATGTTTAGTCTAAAAAAAGTAAGAAAAAATTGTGACAAAATTTGCATTAGATTTTCTTTATTTTTCTGCTAACCAACAATTTCTCATGTAAATCACATGTAAAGGTAACGTTCATAGCACTCTGAAATGCTAAAATGCCAATCTCCATGATGCTAGATAATTTTCAGTTTGAACACCTTGTCGAAATAAATGAGACGAATAAAAATCTTAAGTACCTTCCTGTTCCAGCCATTAACGTTTTAATTTTACCTTGTAACTACCTGTCTAACAAGGGCACTATACTGCAGGAGTCTCTGGATATGATCGCAGATGCTGGGCCATGCTCGGAGGCTGGAGTTAATGTGACCATATTTCTGTGTAAGCCCTAACTGGGCATAAAATCGAACCAGGAATGGCTACGAAAGGGATTTTTTGCTGCCTGTTACCAAACTGGCTGATTTTTTACCATTTGACAAAAACTAACAATACTACCTTGAATATCACTGCACCCTCTCTCAATAACTGCTTGTGTAGTTCAAAATCTGTCAAATAAACTGTGACTATCTGTTTTGCCATCGAGAAAAATATGAAAAAAAGAGAAAAATACCAGTATGCTGCGTCAACAGGTGTTTCAACATCTAACGCTTTGTACATATCCTGCAAAATTTGGGAAGTCACTGGGAGAGGATTTTGATGTAAGTGAGTGCATTATCGTGCCAGACTTCAGTAGTTATCATGCGAACCGAACAACCAACTAAATGTTTTGTACCACTTCAGAAACTGAGGGTGAGGTTGGGCCTGTAAAATCGATTTAAGCCCCCCAGTAATTCATTACTGACCGTTCCAAGGCGGTAGTTCTGTTGTGGTTCTTTGTTGCCTGTTTTTGGTGTCAGAGTTTCTGTGATGTTTTACCTTATGTATGTTATTATTATTTTTGGTTCGGTTTGGGTTGCTGAGTGGCCACCTTTTGGGAACAAGCTGCTCACTCGGTTGGCCATATGTTCTCTGTATCTTGATTATTTGTAATCTTAGTTGTTTCCAACTATGGTTTGAGGGCTGGATTTGGATTTTGATTGTTTCAGTTCCTGGTCTTTGCATACTTTTTACTTTTCTCGTTACAATGTCAGCTGAAACATGAAGTCAACATAATATCAGATGGATATTCGACATCCGAAATTTCTCATGAAAATGAAGATGATGGCTCGATTCAACAATGTCGATTTCAGAAGAAACAGAGAAACAAAACTTTTGGTGGTAGAACTCTGCTTAAGCAACCATATATAAGAATAAAAATACATCTGTCCTCATCATAGAGTTTCCTCTATATATATACCAGCCTAGACTGAACTCCTCGTTTAAAAATGTGAATGCGTAACATACTCCCACTTTAACAAGAGAGCAAATCATTTTAAAGTTTGATTTAAGAGTTATGTTTTTATCTCTACCAATTGATTCAGCTTTGTCGGAGCTGTAGTGGCTTGTACAGTCCTTGAGAGAATGTCTATCTATCTATCTATCTATCTATCTAGCTATCTATCTAATGGAATTAAAATCTTGAAAAGTTCCTTTAAGAGCAGAGAATACATACAGAAGTAGGAACATGGGCCAGACTACGCAGTTTCGGCTAATAAAGCCTCGTCAGTGACCCTGACAATATCTGGTGACAAAACCAGAAAAAAGCATACTGAAATTTCTTAATTTTAATTGGGCAGTCGATTCAAAGACTGATTAATTTCAAAAGGATCCAAATAATATAAAAGACGATTATCTAGAATAATAGTCTAAATCGATTTCAAATTTTAGATTTCTCAGAATCTATCCTCTGATCTCAAAGGATGTAAATGAAATAAAATATGCACTATGGATGATGTACGGGGAGACGTTTTACGGCCGCCACCCGGCACAACACCAGCTGCAGTGAGGTAAAATTAAAATCTTAAAAAGTTCCTTCAAGAGCAGAGAATACATACAGAAGTAGGAACATGGAAGTCTGTTTAAAGTACAATAGTAGCTGGATTAAAAGATTGCTCATAAGGGCTAGCAATTATATGTATTTGTCTGAAGAAAAGATAATGCATGTGGCGAGTGTGACGGGATCTAAGACAACATCTAAGACAATTGCTCCAAATTGTTTGAAGCTTTTTACCGTTTCCAACTTCAGTCCTTATACCTTGATCTCCCTGTGGATGCCATTGACGCTTTTTGTCACCACACTGGTCTTCTCCATTATCTCCATTCTATATCTTGTGCAGGTGTTGTCAAGACTTTCATCAATGGCTTCTAGTCCAATCTCCCTCAGCAAGGGCACAAATGTTGTTGGCAAACCGCAGATTGGTAACAGTTCTGCTGCCTATGCTGACCTTTACATAAAAATTTTCTGGAGCATAGGATGGATAGACGGATGGATGACTAGCCATTTTACGTCCTTTTCAACAGTGTTTCAGTCATGTATCCAGGACTATTGGCGTATCGGGCATAATCCTTTCGAGAAAATGTTGTACAGGGTGAGTGAGAGAAGGTATCATTGCTTAACTCCATTTGTTGTCTGAACCATTTTCCCGTGCTGCAATTTCACCGATCTGCACTTATGAAAAGAATAGAGGTACGCCACGTGTTCACCGGATCGGACCGGATCGGACATAATCACCGGATCGGACCCGAATTTTACTATTTATAGCTATTTTATCATATTTCCTTTGACTATTAATGTTTATATTTTGGATAATATAGTGTATCCAACCGATACATTACTTTAATGTGCGGGTTTGAAGGATTCCTCGTCGCATCTATGACTTGCTAATATGGTGTATCCAACAGGCTAACTGCTTCAATAACCTGTACCCACAATCTGTTTTGAACAAAAATAGAAAAAAATCACATTATTTCATCTGACAATTTTTATTTTCATAGCAATCAAAATCACAGACACTTGGGGTCAGTAGAAAAAAGTTGCAGGAGATCAATTTTTGACCAAATGCACCTACTGACCCCACGTGTCTGTGATCAAAATCATTCCTGCCTCTGTGAAATGTCAAATCAAGAACCATTTCGGCTGGTTAAAAAAGTGCACAAACGATTTGAAAATAATAATAATAATAATAATAAAAATGGATGTCATAGAGCTCCTCAAAGGAAAAACGATTTTAATGACCTATTTACAAATAAAAGCATCGTAAACGACTGCGTAATACCCCGCCACTGCAAACCAATACCCCGTCTTCTATCTTTTATACATTTTTTTTATCATGACATGAACCTCATGAACAGAATTTTTTCATAATTTTATACATGTATATAGCTCTGGGGCAGGGGCAGGTAACCTATGTGAACTTAATACTACTTGTAACAGAAAGCTTATGTTATTTTAATCATTTCTATGAAATTTCATCAAGATATACCGAAAATCTGATTTTATATTGATTTTTTCATGATTTCATACATGTATACAGCATGTGTCAGGGGCAGATAACCACTGGGGGACAAAATTTTGATCAAGACATAAAGCTTATATCAATATGATAATTTGTTACAAGTTTCAGAAAAATCCCTTTCGACTCTAATTTTATACATTTTTTTTTCATTATTTCATACATGTATATAGCCCTAGGGCAGGGGCAGATAATCCAGGTGGACAAAATTCTGCTTATAACTGAAAGCTTATGTTACTTCGATCATTTCTGTGAAATTTCATCAAGATATTTCAAAGTGTAAAAGAACTACAGACCAAAAACTGTTTTAAGACCATGAAAAGGGCAATAACTCCATAAGAAGACATCGAAATTTGCCCATTAACAATCCCAACCGAGATCTTCCCAAGACCAATGCACATGCCATGTATGAATAAAATCCGTTAATAAATACTCAAGTTATCGAACGGAAACGAAGTGCTCACGGACGGACGACCGAACGGACAGACGTACGTACGACGGACGGACGGACACACGGACAGCCAGCGGTAAAACATAATACCCTGCCACTAACGTGTGGCGGGGTATAAAAAGGGAGAAAAGTATGGCCCTGCCAATTACAGGCCAGTCTCTTTGACTTGTATTTGTTGTAAGTCTCTGGAGCACATTCTCGTGAGCAGAATCATGCAACATCTATCGGACCATAAGATTTTAGTTGAGTCTCAGCATGGCTTCAGAAGTGGTAGGTCATGCGAGACTCAACTGGTCCAGTTCATTCATGATTTGCAGGCAAACCTAGACAGAGCCCATAATATAGGTCGGGCACAAACAGACAGAGCTCATTATTATTTATTATGGACTTTGCCAAGGCTTTTGATAAGGTCCCCCATAGACGATTGATTTATAAACTGGGGTATTATGGTATCCGAAATGGGTGCTCGGACATTTCGGCCACGAACATTTCGGCCTAGGACGTTTCGGCCTAGGACAGCTCGGCCACGGACATTTCGGCCACAGAAATCGTCAAGGGTGGACATTTCGGCCTTTATCAAAAATAACTTTTTATAATTAAGTTAAAGAGTCTTATGAGTAACTTAAAGCCAAGTCTTAATAAATGCTAATGTGATGTTGTTGTTGTCTTGATGTTTTATGGACCTCCAACATCTTTAAGGTCATTGTGAGCATCTAAAGGTGAAAAACATGGTGAACAACTATTTCAACTACTTTAACTAAGGCCTTATATGATATTTGGTTAAGAGTTTCGATAGGTTTATAGCCCTCAACACTTTTAAAGTCATTTTGAGCATAATCTGGAACATTTGCCATCCCCATCCACGCGCCAGTGTGGCCTTTATCCTTCATGTGTTGCCTATCATATCTTAATAAGCAAACACATGGCTGATGAATCTGTGGTGCACCCATTTTTTGGCTTTAAGAGATATGGTTGGAGCTATTTTGAGCCTAGTCACATATTTTGGTGTCATACGTGCAGAAAAAAACATATATGTCATTTTAAAGGTTTACAGTAGCATGTCTTCATGTCCCCATTTTTTTCAGATTTGGCCGAAACGTCCATGGCTGAAATGTCCGTGGATGAAATGTCCATGGCCGAACTGTCCTAGGCCGAAATGTCCTAGGCCGAAACGTCCGTGGCCGAAATGTCCTACATTCTCCGAAATGATATCCTCCGGTGGATCTCTGCCTGGCTATCTGGAAGGACACAAAAAGTTGTTCTTGATGGCGTCTGTTCAGACCTTCTCCCCGTGTTGTCTGGTGTCCCCAGGGTTCTGTTTTAGGGCCCATATTGTTCTTAATTTTTATTAATGACCTGCCAAACAACATAAGCTCAACAGTCCGCCTTTTTGCTGATGAGTGTGTACTCTGTAGAAATATTAGACGGTCCGAAGACCAACAGATATACTTCAAGATTATTTGGATAAATTGGCACTTTGGGAAGAGGCATGGCTCATGAAATTTAACGTTGCATAATGTCACTCTATGAGGGTGACTAGGCACCCCCTTCCAAAGAAATAATCCATGGTTATACATTGCATAACCAAGTCCTAGAGAATGTATCTTCACAAATATTTAGGGGTTAAAATTACGGATGACCTCGAGTGGGGTCAGCACATCAATTAAATTACCAGTAAGGCTACTAAGACTTTGGTTTTTCTTCGTAGAAACTTGACTTTTGCATCAAAGGAAATTAAGGCTGCTGCATATACAACTCTGGTCCGGCCCAAACACAGTGGGCCCAAATTAGAATATGCAGCGCCAGTTTGGATGCCCCATCACCAAGTAGATATTAACATAATAAAAAAAGTACAGAGGACTGCTGCCCGTTGGACCTGTAGGCGCCGGCGCATTCAAAGCCATGTGGGAGAAATGTTAGAAGAACTCCAATGGCCAGACCTGCAGGAAAGACGACAACAGGCTTCTCTGTCTCTATTCTACAAAATCCACAATAATCTTGCCATTGAGATAAGAATTAGTACCTATCTGAGGTCGGTGGAGGGAGCAGGAGAACTAGGTTCCACCCATTCCAGTATCACCGTCCAAACGCTTATACGGACGGTTTTTAGAATTCATTTTCCCCCAGGACAATTGCATCTTGGAATGGCCTTACAACTGAAGCTGTCTCTTCGGAGACAGTTGATGGGTTTAAGGCCAAAATATGATATCCTAGGGTAGAACAGGGGTTAGGTATGGAATAGTCATGCAACTCCTGACGTTGCGTTCCGCTCCGCTACACTACCGTCATGACATGCACTCGGTCGGGTATGAAAACCACAACCCGTACCTCCGTACTCCGTACCTAAATCCGTACCAGTTAATTTTAGGTCCTGTTAGGAAACAACCAAAGAACTCAGAATTAGAATAATTGGTGTCATATTGAGACATAATGTATGTTAAAGATCTGCCAAAAAAAATAATAATTCCAAAATGACTTAGTTTTAATAAAATGACATTTTTGTATCTCTAAGGGGTATGAAAACCACAACCGTAGCTGAGCTCGGTTTTCTTACATCTTTGAATAATGATGCCAAATTAATCGAAATATAGCACTCCAACATGAAGAAAAAACAATATCCGACTAATATGAAGCAAATAATTATAAAATAACGCATGTAAAATGTTGTTTTTCTACAACATCGCGATTATACTGAAAGATATTCTAAAAATAGAACCATAACAAATAGGGTCCGATACGGTTTCTACAATCGAACCGCAGTTCGTTAAATAAGCTGAAAAACGGGATGGGACATGTCTTCAAATTTATTAGATTTAAATGGAAATATATTTTATAACTGAAACTAATAATAATGCAAAAATATATATAAGATTTTGATATTTCCCATGCTATTTTATCCTATTTTATGACATGCGGCTAGATAGTAGAAACCGAATCGGACCATAGTTGTTATGGTTCTATTTTTTAGAACATTTTCCGGTCAAGTCGCGATATTGTAGAAAAACAACATTTTACATGCTTGATTATATACTTTATGCTTCATATAAGGCAAATATTATTTTTATAACATGTATGAGTGGTAAACTTCAATTAAATTTGTGTCATTATCGAAAAATGCCTGAAAAACGATCTCAGCTACGGTTGTGGTTTTCATACCCCTTAGAGATACAAAAATGGTATATTATTAAAAAATAAGTCATTTTGGAATTTTATTTTTTTTGGCAGATCTTTATTAAACAATATGTCTCAATATGCACCAATTAATCTAATTTTGAGTTCTTTGGTTGTTTCCCAACTGGACCTTAATTTTTCTGGTACGGATTTAAGTACGGGGTACGGAGGTACGGGTTGTGGTTTTCATACCCGACCCATGCACTCCGGTAAAAACATGTGATTTTTTCATTCCACTGAATACTGTGAAGTAGCGGCAGTGTAACGGTAGCGGATTCTAAGGCCCTAGGTCTTGTAAATAGTTTTAATCTGCTGGTGGCTTTGTCACAAATTCATTTTTTTTTTGTGTGATAACTTATGTGCCACACCACAAACCTGCCATCATGGTCATATTTGACCGAGAGCAGTATCGATACTCTTATCATATCGATACTCTTACCATTGAACGAAAGGTAGGGGAGTTAGAGAATACTAATAAAATTTTAAGACAGGGCATAAATTCAAATAGAAGTCCAAGCAAGAGTTTAAAAATTGAGCAGAATTCTCCAGTATGTGGTTTTGAATATAGTGGTGTGAAGGAAGTGCCTACAAGGGCCGACCCCCGTATCGCCAATACTGTTGAAAAGGAAATTATGTACCTAAAAGAGAGTATGAGGTCCCTAGAGTTAGAGCAGTTAAGGGCAAGAATGTCAAATATTGAGCAAAACTTACAATTGCAAAAGCAAATTAATTGCATGTCCCAGTCGGGTGGTTTTCTACAGGTACCTGTAAATCCATATATGGGAAGCCAAGGCGCATGGGCGGCTGCTCAAAATCCAGTTTACCAAGGGAACTATCCCTACTTCACCCTCCCTCATGTACATCAAGGTCACCTTATGGTTGCCCAAAATACACCATTTATGAACCCATACCCTCCTATGGTTTCAGCAGTCCCACCCATTGGACCCCATGTCTCAACTCACGCCGGGGTTCCTCAAATGACACAAACAACTCTACCTACACAACCCGTATATAGCGGCTATCCAATTTATTATCAGTCTCACCGACTTCCAACTCAACCGATATATCCACCGCAGCATGGGCAGGGGGGGTTTTCAGCCCAACCACGACAGGGCCAGGTAATCAGTAGAAACACCAGTAATGGGGAAATGGGGCATTTATCTATGAACCACACCCAGGAAGAGTTAAGGGGGGCTAACAATGTCAGGCTTCAACAGAAGACATGTACTGGCCTCACTGGAACTTCAGAGACTCAAAAATATCAAAATTGTAGGAATGAAGAGAAGCAGCAAGTAGAGGAAAGTGTTCAGGAAGTCATTTCACACCAATCTCTCATAGGACAGAATGAAGGATCACAGAGTGAGATGCCCTCTAGACGGCAGCCTGACATCGTTGAGACACAGGAGTCGATGGTGCAGAGAGATGATGGAGATGAAATGGAGCCCCATTTGGCAGCAAATAAGCAGAGGGATTACATAGAAGAGATGAAGATTTGTGAAGATGGTAATAAAGCCAAGAAGAGTCCTTTTTTAGGAGGGGGCAGAGCCTCGGAGAAGATCTGCAAAAGAAAAAGCCTATAACTATTGGAACCCTGAATATCAAAAATATTGAGACAAATGATGTTTTTCTTAGGGAATTATTGAAAAGGTATGATGTTCTCGCACTGCAAGAGCACTGGTTGTTTAGCTTCCAACTTCCAGATATAGAGAAGAGGTTTCATTCTCATGGCGCCTACAGTCGAGCTGTGGATGAGGACAGCCCACTTCCACCTACACAGAAACCAAGAGGCTATGGGGGAGTTTCGGTCATGTACAGGAAAGATCTGGACTATAAAGTTAAGAGGCTGCCACATGGTGGTAATAAAATTGTTGCTGTAGAGGTTGACTCCGTTCCTCCGCTTTGTATATGCAGTGTCTATATGCCTAGCAGAAACTCGAAGAGCAGTACATCCGACAAGGACAACTATGCGCTCTGCCTAGACCAGGTCGAGGAGGTGTTGAACACATATAGCAACACGCATGCTGTCTTTATCCTGGGGGATATGAATGCTTCGTTGATTTCACGTAGAGGTAACATACAAGATTCTCTCTTGGCAGACTTTGTGTCCTCCAACTCCCTAAAGTGGAGACAGAATGGGGAAGAAACCTTCTTTCATCCAAATAAGACGGACAAAGCTGAGTTGGACTATGTCTTTTTCAACAAGCGTGGAGATGAGATTGTGAAAATGGTGGCCATTGAGAGTGAAAATGCCTTAAATACTTCAGACCATCGGCCAGTGTATGCGGAGATCAGTATTGCAGCGAAGGTGAAGACGAGCCCAGAAACGTCAGTCATTCAAGTTAAACCAAAATGGGACAACTGTGACAAAAGTGCATATGAGGTCAATTAGACAAAATTTACAAAAATTTGATACCGTCTTGCCATCGCTGACTCCAGAGATTGATATTCTGCAGCCTCTGGCACACTTGAACGCAGTGTTAAAGCAGGCAACATATGACAGTATCCCAAACCACAAATCAGACTTGAAAATCAAGAACCAGAGAAGAAGATGCTGGTCTCAGAAAATACAGTCAGCAATGAAGAACTGTCGCTTAGTATGGTGGGAGTGGCGAAAAGCAGGTGAATCACGAAACCCCGAGGATCCAACCTACCAGAAGATGAACACGGCTAAGAGGGTGCTTAGAAAAGAACAGCGTCTGGAGGCAGCTAAGCAGAGAAATGCAAGAGTGGAGAACATTATGAGTTCTGGAAACAACCCAAAAACCTTTTTTAAATTAATCAACAATCAGCGGAAATCCTCCAATGTACTGCTACATAATCTGGTGGTGGATGGAAAAGTATGTGAAACAGATGAAGACATAAGGGAGGGATGGGCTACCCATTTCCAGAACTTGGCAACCCCACTACAGAGTGACAAGTTTGATGAGGAGTACAAGGAGTTAGTTGATGCTGATGTTGAGGCCATTTCTACCTTATGTGAGAAAGAGGATAGACCAATTGTACAAATCACTAATGAAGAAGTACAGGCAGCATTGAAGAGGCTTAAAAATAACAAGGCAGTTGACGTTATGGGTTTAACTAGTGAACATTTCAAGCTGGGGGGGTGGTGTTTGTCAGAATTCATAGCAGCATTCCTTAATTATTGAATCAGTGTAAAGCGGGTGTCTGCCGTCTTGAAGGAGGGTATTTTAACACCTATCTTCAAGAAGGGAGACACCAGTGATCCAGGAAATTACAGAGGAATAACAGTGACTCCTGTTCTTTTAAAGATACTAGAACACATTCTGAATGCTCGGCACAACGATATCTTCTACAGTACACAATCACGTCTTCAAAGAGGATTCACTCAGGGCTGTTCTTCTCTGAATGCAGCTGTCATCCTTACAGAATGTGTGCTGGAGGCAGGGAATAACAGGCAGGAAATCTTTCTTACCACTTTGGATACACAGAAGGCGTTTGACGTGGTGGACCACAGTTCCCTACTAAGGAGGCTCTATCTTGATGGTGTCCATGGGGATGACTGGCTCCTTGTTAGAGACCTGTACTCTGACTGTTCTTCCAGAATAAAGTGGGCCGGAGGTCTATCTCACCCAATAAACATCAACCAGGGAGTACGCCAGGGTGGAGTCTTGTCCACCAGCCATTACAAACGATACAATAACCCAATGCTACTTCAGCTTGAGCAAAGTTATGAGGGGGTGAAGATTGGATCTATCAGGATTCCTCATGTCACTGTTGCAGATGATTTAGCATTGCTCGCTCAAGATCAAAAAGAGATGCAAGTGATGGTTTGGGATGTGGAAAACAATGCCAGTAGAGAGAGATACTTTGTGAATCCAACTAAAAGTCATGCTCTTAGATATACCTCAAGAGTGAGGAAGATTACAGATACAGATATTTTCATGTACAATCAAAAGATAAAGAATAGTGAAAGTGCAGTGCATCTGGGAATAGTCAGAGATGTTTCTGGGAAGCCTGACATTGAAGCAAAAATAAGTCTTGGTAGAAAAACAGCATACTCTCTTATGGGCGCTGGGTTTCATGGGGGTGGGGGGTTGAAGGCATCACAGAACGGGTATATATGGTCAACTTTTGTCGTTCCGAGATTGCTGTATGGCATGGAAGCGTTACTTCTCAGAAAGAAGGATGTCGACAGTCTTGAGCGGTTTCAGAGGCAGTGTTTAAGGCAAATCCAGGGGCTTCCCGATAAAACAGCAAATTCTATCACTCTAGCCTTGTTAGGCATTTTGCCATTAGATGCAGTTTTGCATAAAAACGCACTCACCACATTTGTAAACATGATAAGGCATAAATGTTACGAAATGGATCCGATTATTTTTTTCAATCAGTTATTCTTTCAATCAGTAGGGCTACAGTTTTTAGGGCAACTGTGGTAATAAACATTTACGGAAATTGTGACTACGTTATGCATGGGTTGTTTGTGAATACCTCTCGTGGACAGCATATTGCATGATTTTAAGGTGAATACCTGCACGAGTCTTTTGATTGTGGACAGCGTGTTGCATGATTTTAATGTGAGACGCATAGTATTTATACGCCTATCTTTTAATGAAAAGTTAGACGTGGCTGTTTAATTCTTGATGGATGTTATATTGTTGTGTGCCCAGATTCTGTGTTAAGACCTAGAAGGGTAAGATTTTATTATATTTATTTTAGAATTGTTTGGCTAAGAATGAAAAATGTGACTTCTGATTGATATGGTATGACTATGTGTCGACTGATTTGATTTTGTTGGCAGTGATCAGGCTGCGCATATGTCGACCAATTTTGTTTATACTGACCATGCTGCGCATGATATTTGTATATTAGGAAGTTTTGTAAATTACGGAAATAGTTTATATCACTGATGTTGGTTGCAATGGTGTGCGTCTATTTGACGTCTAGTGACGTCAGTTGTATTCATGTTATTCATGTGACGTCAGTTGCATTCATGTTATTCATGTGACGTCAGTTGCATTCATGTTATTGCGACGTCAGCACTTTTTATATTAGTTTCACGTATACGTGGCCTATAGAAGTAGATTGATTTGTAATGGAACTAATTTATATACTCGTGACGTCAATTGACGCCATAGCATGCACCGCATTAAGGTTTTTTTTCCATAAGTTATAATGGTAACATTTGGTCGTCATGCGTTTGATTTGCCTTCACTAGATGACGTCATATGGTATAACATCATTGGCGTCATGATGTCAGATCAAACGTTATGATCCCAAATGTGTTAAAAACTCTTATTCAGTTATTATATTCTATGGCAAATGGTATTACGCTTAGTTTAAAGGAATGAATTAAAACATATGCGAGTTAGATTTTGGTCAATCAATTTAATGTAAATAGGACATTGTTTAGATTATTCATGTTTTATGTTTAGATTATTCATGTTTTATGTGGGGTATGTCATGGTAATGCCTGTTGACGTCAGTATACTTCTTGACAATGTTTGACGTCAGATCCTTCGACGCACATGCGTGGTAGGATCTACGTTTCTTCATTGGCGGAAGTGGTAAGCACACTTTTAGCTTTACATCGTGAGCGCGAGTCGTGTCTAGTGACACGGCTGGCGTGTGCACGTTATGCTCGGCATTCGCCGAGGGCGTTGTATGGTATTTCCAAGACAGGCCCAAGTCTTACGTATTGTTATTATGTAGTTACAATGTATTAAGTGTAAGTTCGTTATTTTTAGGCACATCAAGTCCGGCAGTCAGCTGTTAGGGCTTAGAGCCACGTCTCACCTGGAGATGCGATATACGTCTCCAGGTTAATACCAACCCGGGTAGAGGCAGTTACAACGCCGTTTGTGCATGGTTCCCAAGCAGAGGCGGGAAGCACAAAATGTAGGCGGAAGTGGTTAGCACAGTTTTGCCAGATTCTGTGATAAGATCTGAAGGTCACATCAAGTGTGGGACAGTGTTCGTCCACTAAGGTGTTTTAATATATATAGACTGGTCCCTGGTACGATCCAGGGAGCGACCAGTATATAATCGTGCACGTGTTAATAAGAGTTGGTGTTCCTCATGATATATGGACTGGCCCATGACATGATCCAGGGAACGACGAATTGAAGTCTACCAACATAAGGCCTTGTTTTTTTCTATGAGCTCAAACTAACGTTTTTTTTTGTTCTTTGTGTTTTCCTTTAGTTCATGGCGCTGAACCGAGTACGGTGTTGACGTCAGACGGTAATCTATTTGCGTATTGTACGCAAATCGATTACAGATTTGAAACAAACACCTTACTTGGGCCAGCGACATGAACTGATATGTGTTGTATATTATCGTAATTGTGACAGTTGTAAATTGTATTGTTGTATATAGAATTTACATTATATATAAACTTAAAAAAAATTCTAACGTTGTTAGAGTTTCCTTGTTAGTGTATTACACTAGTAGATAACCCTTTAACCGGAAGTCACCCTCCGCCGTCCTGGCGACGCATAAGGCTCTACACCCGTGTCGACCGTGTGTAAAACCTTCTGCGTAACAATAAATCCTCGGTTGAAAATGACATAGCTTTGAGACAAATTGTTATGAAGGATGAGTCGGATAAGAGCTGGTTTATGTCTATCAAAAAGACCCTAAAACAATACAATCTCCCATCTATATTTCAACTTTTAAGTAGTCCTCCTTCTAAAATTGAATGGAAAAAGCTCCTGAATAATGCTGTGCACAGTGCAGTTGAAACTTCCTGGAAAGCAGACATACAGAGCAAGCCCTCCCTAAAGTATGTAAATTCAGACTCCCTGAAAATTGGTAAAAGTCACCATGTGTGGGCCACGGTCAGAAATAGCACCCATGATAGCCGAAGAGCCCAACTCAAGTGTAAAATACTAACAGGGACGTATAATTTGCAAGGAAATAGGGCAGCCTTTAACCAACATCAAGTAAACGCAACCTGCAGATTGTGTTCATCAGCTCCAGAAACAAGACAACACTTCCTTAGTGAATGTTCATCTCTACATATAGAAAGAGTGACGTATATAGAGAAACTACTCAGCAATGCAGTTTGGATTTTGATTGTTTCAGTTCCTGGTCTTTGCATACTTTTTACTTTTACAAAGTATTATAGCCTCAAAAGTACATAATACAGAGTTCTTGACACAGTTAACATTGGATGCTTCAGCAGTTCTTGAAATGGAGCAGATTGACAAGGATACATGGGGGTTGCTTGAACTTTATACGAGAGAATATATAGCCAAGATTCATAATAAGAGACTCACAGTGTTAAAGATGATGTCAGAATTCTGAGCGACGATTAATACAAATACCTGTACAAAATCACCTGTAAATAACGAACTCACCAGTTTTCAGTAGTTAATATAAAGATTTACGAGCTCATTCCCTACTACGTCGAAAGGCGGTTCTCCGAAAAGTCAGCGGAGGAAACTTACGAAACAGAACAGAACAAATATGGCCTACAAGATTTGAGTATCGCAGCCATTGCGTAGGTTTAGGGGAGGAAACTACCACAGAAAGAAAGAAACGACTGTTGCGCAAATAGTGTCAATGTCGGCGGCCTCTTTGAACTTGAAGAGGTTCGCCAGCTGCGGTAATTTTGCTTTAGAATCATCTCTGTGCAAAGAAAATTAATGACAGTGAGTAGGCTATAAAGCGTGACTTATTTTTATATGGTTCAGTAAGTTTTATAGTGGTATTTTATAGCGTTGTTGTTAAGTTTTGTCATTGTAATTAGTTTTCGCGACATCTTCATTTGTCTAATTGGCAATGTTGTCGTCAAACTTGGAATTTGAAAAATCTCGAGATTGCTCACGGTCAATCTTGGAATTCTAAGTTTACTC
Source organism: Ctena decussata (assembly GCA_963989385.1). NCBI lineage: Eukaryota > Metazoa > Mollusca > Bivalvia > Lucinida > Lucinidae > Ctena > Ctena decussata. The sequence continues at coordinate 90,390,372 of OZ022501.1, forward strand.
GAGCAATCTTGAGATTTTTCATCGATTACGGCATGGACTTTAAGGTATTATAATCATGTTTATACTGTTTGAAATAGCTAAAGACTGCACCTGTTAGTGATTAATATTAAGTTTATGGGAATTTATTAATATGATATCCATATTTCCGTTAATTAAGACAATTTCAGGCAATAGCGGAGATGGCACATTTCATCTGTAGATCTATATAGACGGTTTTTGTTGTTGTTTTTTTGACAAGGATGTTTTAATTAATATGATGCTATTTTAGTTAATTGGCAGATTAATTGTTAACTGACAGGTTTATTTCACCAATGTTTTCATTTAAGATTTACCACACCACTCTTTTCATTTAAGCTATCTAGAATTAATACTAAAAAAAAATAATAAAATAAAAAAAAAATAATGGGGTCCCACAGTGCAGAGGCCGTAAGGCAGTGGGGTCATAGGTCCATTATATCTTAAAAAGTGAAGCTCATCCCTCTGCTTTCACTGCCTTATCCATCCCTGATGCGAAACAAGGTAACTGTTAACTGCTGGGTTAACAGAGTTTTCTAGTCACCATCTGGCCCATCCCGGATTCAAACCTATGACCTTCTGAAACATAATTAAACTGTTTTAATTAGTTGACCACGCGTGTCTATGGTGTACCAAAAGAGTCCAAACTACTGATACCAGTCCACACATAAAAAATATAGGTGCATCGTTTAATTTCAGTGGTACGTGCACCTGTAAATTTTATCAGTGGACCAATAAATTTCATACTGTAGTTGGAGGAGAATAATCTGTAAAGAAAATTTCATCAAGTGCCCCAACCGGGGAACCGATCTCAGGACCCCAAGATTATAAAGCAAGCACACAACCACTAGGCTAAAATGTCCAGACCAGTTAGACTGGTCAGTAATACACTCTATATTCCCATATATATATTTACACGTCATTAATTGGCTGTACTACTCACCCTCCATCCTACCAAAGAACATTTTAACAGATAAATTTTGTCGGTGCACCGCTAATTTACAGGTCCACCGATATTTTATCGGTCCACCGATACTTAGAACTTATAGGTGCATCGATAAAATTACAGGTGCATCGATAAAATTACAGGTGCACCTGTAAAAATGTCGGTGGACCGATAAATTTCAGCGATGGACCGATATTATCGCTGCTCGTACATTTTATAAGAGCAGCGCTACAGCTAGACCAATTAGGTGTTAAAATCAGCTAGAGAGGACATCTGATTGGCTGTTTTGGATGTAAGATCAGCGCCTAAAGGGATCATGAAAAATATATACGTGGACAGCTAATTTTATCGGTGGACCTATAAATTTATTGGTGGACCGATAAAATTTATCAGTCCACCGATACTTTTATAGGTGCACCTGTAATTTTATCACTGCACCTGTATATTATATTGGTCCACCAATATATGCTAAATATTGGTGGACCGATAAAATATCGGTGGACCTGTAAATTAACTGTGGACCGATAAAATTTTATCGGTCCACCGCTAAAATTTACAGGTGCACCGCTAAAATTTAGCGGTGCACCTGTATATTTTTACAGGTGGACCGGTATCGGTAGTTTTGACCCTTTTGGTACACCATAGTGGATGGATCAATTTTATCAGTCCATCGATAAATTTTTCAGGTCCAATGATAAAATTATTTGTCAATGATAAATTTTTCATGACCGATTTTGGCGGTGATCTTTTAAATATCTAACAGCCAATTAGATGTCTATTCCATCTGATATTAAAACCTGGTTGGTCTAATTATGAGAGTTAAAATCACTACTCTTATAAAATATGTGTGCTGCGATAATATCAGTCCACCCAGAGAAATATCTACAAAATTTAATAGGATATTCCAAGTTTGCTTGCAATCAATTTTGGAAAATTTGAGATATTTGCCATTCTGTAGTTCCCAAAGCCCATAGACTCATATCAATGTTGTCATACCATTTATTTCAGCTTATTTGTTCAAAAATTTTCATTGTGTATGAAATATCTACAAAATTTAATAGAGCATTCCAAGTTTGCTCATAATGAATTTTAGAATATGTGAGATATTTGGCATTTGCTACTTTGGAAAGCTCTTAACAAGTATCAACAATACCAATGCTATTGATTCTAGTCTATTTGTTAATAGTTTTACATAACATGTCATATCAGTCAACAAAATTTAACAGAAATTCCATGTTTGCTCATGATCAGTTTTGGAATATGTGAGGTATTTGGCATTCTTTACTTCCCAAAGCCCATGACTCAAACTGTTGATGTCAAACCATTACTTTCAGCCTATTTGAGATTCTGTACATTCAAAAGCTCTTTTACTTGTATTGACAATAACATGCATTTAATTGCAGCATTTTTGTTAATGATTTTACATCATATATGTCAAATGTCAACCAAATTTAACAATATATTCCAAGTTTGCTCGCGATCAATTTTGGAATATGTGAGATATTTGCCATTCTGTACATTCTGAAAGCCCAGGACTCAAATCAGTGGTGTCATACCATTTATTTCAGCATGTTTGTTCAATATTTGTTTGATGTTTGACTATATCAACAAAATTTGATAGAATATTCCAAGTTTGCTCGCGATCAATTTTGGAATATGTGAGATATTTGGCATTAAATAGTTTCCACTGCTCTTAACTTGTATCAACAATGTCATGCCATTAGTTCTGGCCTATTTGTTAATAAAATTACATTATTTGTCCAAAGTTGACAAAATTTAACAGAATATTCCAAGTTTGCTCGCGATCAATTTTGGAATATGTGAGATATTTGAGATTCAGTGCATTCAAAAGCTCTTTAATTTGTATCAACTATGACATGCTGTTAATTGCAGCATATTTGTTAATTACTTTACCTCATATGTCAAATGTTAACAAATTTAAGAGAATATTCCAAGTTTGCTAGCAATCAATTTGGAATATGTGAGATATTTGGCATTCCATAGTTTCCACTGCTCATAACTTGTATTGACAATGTTATGCAATTAATTTTGGCCTATTTGTTGATAATTTTACACTTTATGTCAAGTTCTGACAAAATTTAACAGAATATTCCAAGTTTGCTTGCGATCAATTTTGGAATATGTGAGATATTTAAGATTCTGTACATTCAAAAGCTCTCTTACTTGTATTAACAATGTCATGCAGTTAATTGCAGCATATTTTATAATAATTTTACATCATACGTCAAATGTCAACAACTTTAACTGAAGATACCAAGTTTGCTTGTGATCAATTTTGGAATATGTGAGATATTCGCCATTCTGTACTTCGCAAAGCCTGAGGCTCAAATTGATGACCGGTATATCTTACCATGGTACCAACAATATCATGCCATTTATTCTATCCTATGTGTTTTTAATTTTACAGTATATGTTAAATGTCGACAAAATGTACCGGTAACAGAATATTCCAAGTTTGATCACAATAGCCCAGCCCAGCACACAGTGGCATAGCCTTAAACCAATAATTCGCAATAAGAAATAAGCTACAGACTTCTAGTCCATTAATAATATTCTCCATTTCCCAAAAAATTATTGTGTATCTAGCCTCCTTAATCTCACACCCAGGCTAAGTTACCTGGAAACTAACTAAACCATTATAAGGATCAACACATTTGCTCCCTAGAAACAGCCATAAGAAACCACCCTCCCCTCCCAATAATTCGCAATAAGAAATAAGCCACAGACTTCTTGTCCATTAATAATATTCTCCATTTCCCCAAAAATTAATGTGTATCCAACCTCCTTAATCTCACACCCAGGCTAAGTTACCTAGAAACTAACGAACCATTATAAGGTTCAACACATTTGCTCCCTAGAAACAGCCAAAAGAAACCGCCCTTCCCTCCCAACAATCTGCAATAAGAAATTAGCTACAGTCCACCTGACCACAAATAATATTCTCCATTTCCCAAAATATTGGAACACTAACAAAATTCCCATGAACATAAAGGCCCTTAAAACTTTAATTATGCAATATATTTTGGAACCAACTAAACCAAGATAAGGTTTAGAACAAATGCTACAGTTCTAGACCCCAAAAGGAATTTTTACCCCGCCTACCTCCCTCCCAACAGAATTAAGCTACGGTCCTCTGAGACCATAAGGCGCAATTCTATGTAACCCAGGCAACCTCAATTACACATACGCCACAAAAACATGGGACAATCCCATTCCAGATCACCCTCAATCTCTTATCCCCCACTGCCCACTCCATTAGTTAATAAGGGGATTTGCTCCCCACCCAAGCATTTGCTCCCCTTTTTTTTCCTCTAGACCTGGGCCCGAAATATTTCAGTCCTTTGACCTTATGCATGATTAAATTTGCTGGATACAGATAAAATTTTACCTTATTGTCTGTTTAGTAAGAATTATAGCAGGACCATAGTAGCATTCTGAATAGAAGCTAATCAGTGGGGAGAGAGATTGGTTTTGTGATTAGTATAGTGGTACATATTCTGAACCTTATTATGGTGCAGCTAGTGTTCAAATATTTCAGTCCTTTGACCTTATGCATGATTAAGGTTGCTGGACACAGATGAAATTTTACCCTATTGTCTGTATAAGGAAAATAACGGCAGGACCATAGTAGAAATCTGATTAGAAGCTAATAGTTGGAGGGAGAGATACTCTGACATGATGACATGATCGGTTTTTTAACGTTACCAGGCACCAGAGGCACATGGAGGCAACGCCGGTATAACAGGATTAGTTTTTTAGCTCACTGGTAGCCATGCATGAAGCCCAAATCAAATTCTGACTCGGGCTTCTCGCTCGGACGCCATGCTGGAAAAGTGTGAGCTAGCTGTAAGTTACTGTGTTTTTGCGTGTTCAGCCAAAGTGAGCTGCCAACGGTGTTCTATAGGACTAAGTCAATTCCGACTATTACAAAATGTCCCAGGCACCAGTGCTCGCCAAATGGAAGTTGTGCCGCCGAGAGGTTACTTGGAATCAGGTCAAAGACGGTCCCAGCAGAGAGAAGGAGTCCACCATCCACATCCCAGCCGCAGGCTCCCAGACCACCCCACGCCCCATCACAGTCGCGGACATCCAGACCATCCCATCACCAGAGAGACCTCCTCGGACCCATGCAGACCGCGGTCATCCTGCACACAAGCAGGCAGGGCCGATGTCAACATACGTCCTAGATCCCCCTTACTGCATGCCTACACCAGACTTCGCTGTGCTATTTCTGGTGGAACAAGCCCCCTGTCCTGGCTGGGTCCAGGGCAAGTATGTGAAAAAAAAGGGGGGAGCAAATTCTTAAATGGGGAGCAAATTCTTAAATGGGGTGCAAATTCTTAAATGGGGAGCAAATTCCATTGTTAACTTATGCAATTTGCAGTGGTATAAGCAATTTGGGATTGCCTGGGACTCGTCAGGATGCTAGTTTTTAGGTGAGGTCTGGTTCTTTGGTAGGGGACAACCAAAAAAAAAAAAAGGTGAAGAAAGAAAAATCCCAGAAATAAATAAAGTGGCAGTGGGATCGCACCCAAATGGGCCTGTACGCAGTTCCGTATAAGTCACTTCCCATGTCGATGTCGACATGTGTTTTGTCTTCCCCAAACTGCACGCCTCCATCAGACTTCGCTTTGCTAGTTCTGGTGGAACAAGCCCCCTGTCTTGGCTGGGCCCAGGGCAGGTATATAAAAAAAAAAAAAAAAAAAAGGGGAGCAAATGGGGAGCAAATTCTTGGGTAGGGAGCAAATTCCCTTCTTTGCTAATGCCATGGGATGTGAGGGCATGGGATAGTTGATGATCCAGAATATAACCGTCTCCGTCCCCGCGGCCATAACCTGTAACTGAGTTTGCCTGAAATTGTGGAATCTGCCTATGCCTATGCCTGTTGGTCACAGTGATGACCGTAGCTAAATTTTGTTTCTGGAGATGTAGGTAAGGTCAAGATCCCATTTAGGGCATAAATCATTGGCGTTTGGTCTAAACCTTATTTTGGTTTAGTTGTTTCCAAAAAATATTACATATTTAGAGTTTTATGAGTTTGTCTGGTCCTGGGAGTTTTGGTAGTGTTCCAATCTTTAGGGAAATGAACGTTTTAATGAGACAGCAGGTGTACAGTAGCTGTTTCCTCGCTGCTAGTTGTTGGGGGGGAAAGGGGGGTTACTTTTCCATATTTCTAGGGTGAAAATGTGTCGAACCTTATAATGGTTCAGTCCGTTTCCAGGATACCAAGCCTGTTTGTAAATTTAAGGGGGGTTGGGGAGCTTATTATTTTTGGGCTGAAGTGGGGATGATTATTGATGAACAACAGGACCGTAGCTTATTTCTTATTGTGAGTTGTTGGGAAGGGAGGGCGATTTTTTCCTGAGGTTTCTAGAAGGCAAATGTGTTGAACCTTATAATGGTTCTACTATTTTCCAGGTGACTAGACTTGGTTATGAGATTAAGGTGATTGGATACACCTTAATTTTAGTTGTTTTTGTCATGCCATTAATTCTGGCCTATTAATTCATAATTTGACATTATATGTCCAATGTTGACAAAATTTAACAGAATATTCCAAGTTTGCTCATGATCAATTTTGGAATATGTGAGATATTTGAGATTCAGTACATTTGAAAGTTCTTTAACTTGCATCATCATTGTCATGCTGTTAATTGCAGCAAATTTGTTAATTACTTTACATCATTTGTCAAATGTCAACAAAATTTATGAGAATATTCCAAGTTTGATCGCGATCAATTTTGGAATATGTGAGATATTTGAGATTCTGCACATTCTAAAGCTCTTTAACTTGTATCAGTAATATAATGCTGTTAATTGCAGCATATTTGTTAATAATTTACATCATATGTCAAATTTCAACAAAATTTAACAGAATATTCCACATTTGCTTGCGATCAATTTTGGAATATGCAAGATATTTGCCAATCTGTACTTCCGAAAGCCAAAGCCCATGACTCAAATCATTGGTATCATACCATTTATTTCAGCATGTTTGTTCAATATCTTTTGTAAATTTGACAATATCAATAAAATTTGATAGAATATTCCTAGTTTGCTCACGGTCAATTTTGGAATATGTGAGGTATTTGGCATTCCATAGTTTCCAAAGCTCTTAACTTGTATTGACAATGTCATGCCATTAATTCTGGCCTATTTATTCATAATTTGACATTATATGTCCAATGTTGACAAAATTTAACAGAATATTCCAAGTTTGCTCACGATCAATTTTGGAATATGTGAGATATTTAAGATTCAGTACATTCAAAAGCTCCTTAACTTGCATCAACAATGTCATGCTGTTAATTGCAGCAAATTTGTTGATTACTTTACATCGTATGTCAAATGTCAACAAAATTTAACAGAATGTTCCAAGTTTGATAGCGATCAATTTTGGAATATGTGAGATATTTGAGATTCTGCACATTCTAAAGCTCTTTAACTTGTATCAGTAATATAATGCTGTTAATTGCAGCATATTTGTTAATAATTTACATCATATGTCAAATTTCAACAAAATTTAACAGAATATTCCAAGTTTGCTCGCGATCAATTTTGGAATATGTGAGATATTTGGCATACCATAGTTTCCAAAGCTCTTAACTTGTATTTACAATGTCAAGCCATTAATTCTGGCCTATTTATTCATAATTTGACATTATATGTCCAATGTTGACAAAATTTAACAGAATATTCCAAGTTTGCTCACGATCAATTTTGGAATATATGTGATTCAGTACATTCAAAAGCTCCTTAACTTGCATCAACAATGTAATGCTGTTAATTGCAGCAAATTTGTAGATTACCTTACATCGTATGTCAAATGTCAACAAAATTTATGAGAATATTCCAAGTTTGATCGCGATCAATTTTGGAATATGTGAGATATTTGAGATTCTGCACATTCTAAAGCTCTTTACATTGTATCAGTAATATAATGCTGTTAATTGCAGCATATGTGTTAATAATTTACATCATATGTCAAATTTCAACAAAATTTAATAGAATATTCCAAGTTTGCTCGCGATCAATTTTGGAATATGTGAGATATTTGGCATTCCATAGTTTCCAAAGCTCTTAACTTGTATTTACAATGTCAAGCCATTAATTCTGTCCTATTTATTCATAATTTGACATTTTTTGTCCAATGTTGACAAAATTTAACAGAATATTCCAAGTTTGCTCATAGGGCTTCTATGTTTGCACGGATAAACGGTAACGGTTCGTGTATATGTGCTAAACGTTTACAAAATTCATACATCGTTTAACCGAACCTGAACACCTGGTAAACCACCAACAAGTTATAATATCTTATACAGTCGTCAGTAGTCAGTTTTAACCGAATGTACTTGATGGCGTCCTCGGAAACAGCTATTAAAATCTTTATTTTCTAACCTCTGTGTACCTTACGCAAAGCATGACATGTACACGTTTTGCCAGAAAAGTGTTACGTCATAATCGGCAGCTAATTTTATAAGGTACAGATCAAAGGAAAGGTTATGTCTGCCGACAACATGTGTTGTGCAATAAAAAAAATAGGACTATCTCGATACTTGTGTTTCATAGGATAAGCTTACCGCGAAGGTGAGATAATTGCAGCTTGTAACGTTGACCGTAATTATCAATTAACAGGATAATTATGTCCGATGTTTTTATAAATCTAACCCATGTAATTATCAAATACGGTGGAAGTAATTGCGGTCATCGGAAATTGGTCAATACAATGTAGTAAATACGTTTTCTTTTTTAATACCTTCGGTTACTGTAAACCTCGAGTTGACCCCCAAAAATGACAGTGCATTATTGGATGTCACTGTGGTAACATAATTATAATAATTATAAGGTATGGGGGGCGTCTCATTGATGTCCGATACTAAAAATAAAATTTCAACGGTAATGGACGTTTAAACGGAATCGTTTCGTTTTCTAGCGATCGTGTAAACGTTTACAATATTTTGTATACGTAGAAGCCCTACGAGCAAATGATCAATTTTGGAATATGTGAGATATATGTGATTCAGTACATTCGAAAGCTCCTTAACTTGCATCAACAATGTCATGCTGTTATTTGCAGCAAATTTGTTATTTACTTTACATCGTATGTCGAATGTCAACAAAATTTATGAGAATATTCCAAGTTTGATCGCGATCAATTTTGGAATATGTGAGATATTTGAGATTCTGCACATTCTAAAGCTCTTTAACTTGTATCAGTAATATAATGCTGTTAATTGCAGCATATTTGTTAATAATTTACATCATATGTCAAATTTCAACAAAATTTAATAGAATATTCCAAGTTTGCTCGCGATCAATTTTGGAATATGTGAGATATTTGGCATTCCATAGTTTCCAAAGCTCTTAACTTGTATTGACAATGTCATGCCATTAATTCTGGCCTATTTATTCATCATTTGACATTATATGTCCAATGTTGACAAAATTTAACAGAATATTCCAAGTTTGCTCATGATCAATTTTGGAATATGTGAGATATTTGAGATTCAGTACATTTGAAAGTTCTTTAACTTGCATCATCATTGTCAAGATGTTAATTGCAGCAAATTTGTTAATTACTTTACATCATTTGTCAAATGTCAACAAAATTTATGAGAATATTCCAAGTTTGATCGCGATCAATTTTGGAATATGTGAGATATTTGAGATTCTGCACATTCTAAAGCTCTTTAACTTGTATCAGTAATATAATGCTGTTAATTGCAGCATATTTGTTAATAATTTACATCATATGTCAAATTTCAACAAAATTTAACAGAATATTCCAAGTTTGCTCACGATCAATTTTGGAATATGTGAGATATTTGGCATTCCATAGTTTCCAAAGCTCTTAACTTGTATTTACAATGTCAAGCCATTAATTCTGGCCTATTTATTCATAATTTGACATTATATGTCCAATGTTGACAAAATTTAACAGAATATTCCAAGTTTGCTCACGATCAATTTTAGAATATGTGAGATATATGTGATTCAGTACATTCAAAAGCTCCTTAACTTGCATCATCATTGTCATGCTGTTAATTGCAGCAAATTTGTTGATTACTTTACATCATTTGTCAAATGTCAACAAAATTTATGAGAATATTCCAAGTTTGATCGCGATCAATTTTGGAATATGTGAGATATTTGAGATTCTGCACATTCTAAAGCTCTTTAACTTGTATCAGTAATATAATGCTGTTAATTGCAGCATATTTGTTAATAATTTACATCATATGTCAAATTTCAACAAAATTTAACAGAATATTCCAAGTTTGCTCGCGATCAATTTTGGAATATGTGAGATATTTGGCATTCCATAGTTTCCAAAGCTCTTAACTTGTATTTACAATGTCAAGCCATTAATTCTGTCCTATTTATTCATAATTTGACATTTTTTGTCCAATGTTGACAAAATTAGACGGAATATTCCAAGTTTGCTCGCGATCAATTTTGGAATATGTGAGATATCTGAGATTCAGTACATTCGGAAGCTCCTTATCTTGCATCAACAATGTTATGCTGTTAATTGCAGCAAATTTGTTACTTATTTTACATCATATGTGACATGTCAACAAAATTTAACAGAATATTCCAAGTTTGCATGATCAAATTTGGAATATGTGAGATATTTGTCATCCCATAGTTTCCAAAGCTCTTAACTTGTATTGAAAATGTCATGCCATTAATTCTGGCCTATTTATTCATAATTTGACATTATATGTCCAATGCTGACAAAATTACTACGGCCTATTTGTTGATAATTTTACATTATTTGCAAAATGCCGACATAATTAAATAGAATATTCCAAGTTTGCCTGAGATCAATTTTGGAATATGTGAGATATTTTGCATTCTGTTCTTTCCAAAACCTGTGACTCGTATAGATGGTAACATTTATGCCAGCCTATTTTTTCAAAACTTTTCATTGTATTTTCCAAAGCTCTTAACTTGTATTGACAATGCCATACCATTGATGATTCAAGTTACGGACTTTTGAAAGTTCTGTCAACTCTCCCGCATAAATCGTGAGTCTCCCGATTTTTGGACCCTTTCCCGATCTCCGGATCGTATTTCAAAAATAACCCAATTCTCCCGCTTTTCAGATAACCTCCGGATTTCTATTTTCATCGCTAAAATTAATAATCAAAGCGATTTTTATCATTTGTTTCTTCGCGTGTTTATAGTTTTTCAAGGTGAAGGTCAGACTCACTTCCGCTTGGACTCGCGAACTTCCGATTAGTTCCGGTAGTTTTCGCCAGTTGCAAGCGGTCATTATAGGAGGTAGTCCTACAGAGGCAGGATTGCAGAAAGAAGAATCGGGAAATTCCGTGACCGGTTGCACGCAACAATTAAAAATAGATTGTTACAGCTGGTTCTCGGTTTCATTCCGATTACATATTATAGTCAGTGAATTCGGAAAACCAGAAAATGTTTATTTCCTGCAGCAAAAAACACAGGAAAAACGCGAAAAAATGAGAGAAAATTCAAGCGTCTCCTATCAATATACGCAAGGGATTAAGTTTCCCTGCATACAGAAAGGCGAGAAGAGAGTCATTTTTACACATAGTGCTTGTTGCGAGAGACATTTCAGCCTGGGAAATGGTGGTAAGAACGATCATAGAAAGCACTGGAATCGGCGAAGGCTAACAACCCTATTTCGATTGGGACATATTGAGGCTTAATTTCTATAGCATTAATCAGTCATAATTGAATTATGCTCATGATGCTGTAAGATTTTAATATTGTTACAATGATAAAGAATTTTAAGGATTAAGTGTTTCTCCATTTTTAGACTAAATGCATTGTTTTGAAAGATAAAGTTATCTCTTGAAACAAGAATGCTTTGTAAGCCTTCTTTAACATGAGAAAAAAGTCTCCCCCATGGAAATTTTAAGTGATTTTCTCCACGCGCTTAGTCGTCAAAAAAAGTGGTCCAAAATGTCGGTTCGCGCGCTGTCTCCCCCATGAAAATTTCTGAAAGTTGACAGGTATGAGTTCAGAATACCAAATATTTGGCATTCAGTATTTTCCAGAGGTCCTAATTTGTATCGACCATGCCATTGTCAGTATGGGCTTTGGAAAATACAGAATGCCAAATATCTCAATTGAAAGCAACAATCATAGAGACTGGGGGATAGTGTGTGACCTAAATGTGTGTTGGAATCTTCATCAGGCTGTTCCCTCTTCATGGACTGTGTACCAGAAAAGACACACACAAAAAAAAACAACAAAAAAAAACACCAAATGGCCCTGAGAAGGCCATTTTGAGTTCCTTGCAAAGCCATCCACGTCAGATGTCTTTCCGGGGATGATACTGCCAATCCTGAAAAAAGGAGGAGCAAATTCTGTGCTGGGGGTCAAATTCATTTCTGAATTGGTGTTTCAATGTTTGACAACTGGCACCATAGACTGAAGAAAGAAATGTCCCACAGTGGCTTCAGGACCATGCAGGGTTTACTGTGCCGCTGTATGCATACATTACTTCAATGCATGATTCTTCTGCCCCTGATGTCCCTCAGACATCTGCCAAGGAGCTAGGCCATCAGGGCAGTTCTCTTGCCAGTGGTCAGACTTGTGTCCATGAAAAAATAAAAGGAGGAGCAAATTCTATGCTGGAGATCAAATTCATTCCCAAATTCATGTTTCAATATTTGATGACCACTCTATGAGTCCAGCATTCCCAAGGGAGCCATAGACCGAGGGCTAAGCACCCAAACTGCTATGTGTGTCATACCACATAAATCGTTGCCCAAGTACACAGGCTCGGCTGCTCAAAGGTAGACAACTGGCACCATATACTGAAGAAAGAAATGTCCCACAATGGCTTTGGAACCATGCAGCATTTACTGAATTACGACCATGCATGACCCTTCTGCCTCTGATAAGCATCTTCCTCAGACACCTGCCTGTGGTCAGACTTGTGGCAAGGAGAAATAAAGAAGGGGGAGGAAGGGGAAGAAAATTCTGAATTGGGGGTCAAATTCCAGGTAGTTGTAGTAATGACAGAGGGAGAGGATGGTAGTGGGGAGAGTGTGGTTGTGCGATAGGGTTTAATAGTGGCGTAAGTTTGTATAAGTATTGCAGCTGAGAATAGAATTTTATTTGTGACACATGGGAGATAATCCTGTTAGTCTTATAGAGAAGTATTGGTTCTGTAATTAATGGATTTGGATGCGTGTTAAATGTGTTAGGCAAAGCTGTATTTGTGCAATATGGGTGATAATCCAATGTTAGCATGGGGGTAATACCATTTTGCCTCCCTGTGCTTTCGACCGAGCAAGTCAATTACCATAAGTGGCTGTTGATGGAGACAATCAACAGCAGTATCAGCTCGGTCAACAGCCATTAACAATAGTACCTTTTACCGTTATTGGTAGTGCTTACAATTGTATTCTCGGTCGAAAGCCACTTTGTATAGTACAGACTCGGTCGAAAGCACAGGTAGCCAAGTCCGTATTGGGGGGGGGTAATACGGACTTGGCTACCTGTGCTTTCGACCTAGTCTGTACTATACAAAGTGGTTTTCGACCGAGAATACAATCGTAAGCACTACCAATAACGGTGCTTTCGACCGAGCAAGTCAATTACCATCGGTGGTTGTCGACCGAGACAATCAACAGCAGTATCAGCTCGGTCAACAGCCATTAACAATAGTACCTTTTACCATTATTGGTAGTGCTTACGATTGTATTCTCAGTCGGAAGCCACTTTGTATAGTACAGACTCGGTCGAAAGCACAGGTAGCCAAGTCCGTATTACCCCCCCCCCCCCCCCCCCCCCCCCCCACCCCCCACCCCCCACCCCCCATGCTTAGTGACAAAGCTAGGCTGAATGGTGTTGAGGGGTCATCTGGAAAGTGAACAGATTATCAGGAAGTGAGAAGTCAGGTATCAAAGGGGAGTTATTAAGATATCAATAATTAGGCTAAATGTTTCCTGGGGATGGTGAACTTGTCTGGGTTGGGTGAATTAAGAAAGAGAAAAATGATGGAATAAGGAAGAGGTTTGTCTATTAGAGAATAGGTTTTGCCCATGCATCCCTGAAAAGAGATAGCAAAGAAGACCCATAGTATGCTAGTGGAAGTTTACCCCTTTTTCCTGTGGAAAGGGTAAAAGAAAAAAAGACCATAGTGAAAATCTGAGAAATGGCTGCTATGTAGGAAGAGAAATGATTTTTGTGTCTAGAACACTGATATATCCCCTGTACCTTATCATGGTTAAGGTTGTGTCCAAGTATTGTAGTTCTCATGTATAATTAAGATTGCCTGACACAGGTAAAATTTTACCCAAAAAACTGTTAGAAAAATTATAGGGTGACAGTAGCTAAATTCTGATTGGAAGAAAATAGTTGGAGAAAGAGATTCTTTTAGGGCCTGGTATTGTAGTATGTGTTCTAAACCTTATTATGGTTTGGTAGTTTCAAAACATATTGGTCAGTATGTGATATTAGGGTGTCTGGATACACATTCAATTTATCCCTATTGTCAGTAAAGAGAAAATATTATGGGACAGTAGGAAAATTCTAATTGTAATCAGGCAGATAGAGCTGGTAGCTTTTATAAGGTTCATGATCTTAGTACAAGTGCTGTTATTAACAGAAAGTGCTTTTATTAACAGACAATTGGTTGATGTCCAAATATTTTGGTAAAAGAGAGATAGTTACTTGAGAACAGCATGACCATAGCAGAATTCTTATTGTGGGTTAGCGGTTGAAGAAAATAGTTTTTTTGGTTATGGTAATGTAGTAAGAGTATTAAACCTTATTACGGTTTAGTTAGTTTCAGAGAAATTAGTCTAGGTCTGTAATTAAGGTGGCCGGATACACATTGATTTTTTCCCTCTACTGTCAATAGAGAGAGGTATTATGACAAGACAAAGGAAAAGTCTGGTTATAGTCTGACAGATGGAACTGGTGGTTTTTATTGGGCTCAGAATCTTAGCATGAATGTTGTACTTAACAGAGATTTGATTTGTGTCCAAATATTTTGGGAGAAGAGGCATAGTTATGAGTATTTGAGAATGTTTGTTAGTGTTACTTTGTATGGAGAAGATATGGTGACAGAAAGCTTAGAAGGCCAAGATATAGATTTTGGAATATATGCTGTCCTACTGCTGGTGGTAAATATGGTAAATAGGGCTCGAAGTTGTTTTTGGGGAGTTGGGATGAATTGTTGAAGGGGACACCCGGTAGCTAGGTAGGCTAAGTGCTGGCCTGCTGATCTAGCAGGTATGGTCATGTGTGCCGTGGTTGTAGCTGCCTGCCTTTGCTGCATTATCTGCCATAATCTGCCATTTCATTACCATCAGTTCCTACATGGGCTGGGATCCATTTCAAAGAAATATTGAAATTTACTGTGGCAGCTAGGTTGAGTAAAGTTTAGGATTCTGTTTACTTTATCGGGACTAGTTTTTGATTTGCCTGTATTGAGCTGAGGGAGTCAATAAGGATGACTGAGTTTGGGATCCTATTTTCAAGGATCTGAATTATAGCATGTTCAATAGCAATCAATTCAGTGGTGAAGACAGATAGGACAGGATTGAGTTTGATTTTCGAGACAGGGTCCAACTCGGGGACAACAAAACCTGTAAAATTCATATGTGTGGACTGCTAATTTATAGGTCCACCTACATTTTATTGGTCCACCGATACTTAGAATTTATTGGTTGACCAATAAAATTACATTGCGTGGATAAAAATGCAGATGCAATTTGCATCTATAAAAATACTGTGCATCTATAAGATTTATTGATGGATATATATTATCCCTGGTTGTATATATTTTATAAGAGCTGCGATAATAGCCATCTGTATAGTTCGACCAGTCAGACATTAATATCAGCTGGAGTAGACAACTAATTGGCTGATATATACAAGAGCTGTCACCTGACAACATAGCTTTCCTGAATTGGTGCTTGCCTATCTCACAGGCATTTGTCGCTATGGTTTGCATTAAAGAAACAAAAGCTTTAAAACAAAATTCTATATCAATGACCTTGACTTCAGGGTCACCCAGTGCTATGGGGTGGGGGTAGTATTTTGTAAAAACACAATTAAGCCAGTATCTTACATCAGTTCAAGTAAAGTGACTGTGACCTAATTTTTGACCCTATGCCTCACCCCAAGGCCTCACCCAGGGGTATGATGTTACAGAATAGAAGGATATGCTGTGATATGATTATATTCCAAATATAAAAGGGTTATGGCCAGTGGCTTATTGTTTAGATTTAAGATCACTGCCAAAAGGGGTCATGAAAAATTTATACCTGGATCAATAATTTTATCGTTGGACATGTAAAATTTACCAGTGGACCCATAGAATTTATCAGTGGACCAATAAAATTTATCGGTCCACCCATACTTTTATGGGTGCACCTATAATTTATTGATCTGCACCTATAAATTTGATCAGTCCACCTACAAATGCCTAATATCGGTGGATCGATAAAATATTGGTGGAGCTGTAATTTAGCTGCATTGTATGAAGTTTATCGGTCCATTGAATAAAATTTACAGGTGCACCACTTAATTTTAGTGGTGCACCTATGTTTTTATACGTGGACTGGTCAGTTGATTAGAGCCACTTGGTTATGGTGCAGAAGGTTGTGGGTTTGAGTCGGGGGTGGGCCAGACTGGAAAACTCTGTTAACCAAGCAGAAAACAGGAATATTTTTTGGAATCAGGAAATGTTGTTTTGCTGCTTTATGTCCGCAGTAAACAGTTATGGTCATGTTGGGATGGTCATTTAACCTTACCACACTATTCCTGGACAGGCTTAGACCTCCTAAGCAGTTAGCCTGTACTAAGTGCACATACTTTTGCCCATTAAACTGACAACAGCCTTTCTTGAATCAGCGGGAGGAGAAATGAAATTATGTGGCCAGACTAGGTATCGAACCTGGGACCTCAGTCTCTTGAGTCGGATGTGCTACCAACTGTGCTATGCAGTATGGCTAAACAGTGAAGGACTAGGCAGTGAAAGGAGGGGAATGGGCTTCACCTTGCATATGCTGTGCTCAAGATACATTGGACCTATAATCCCCACTGTCCTACAGCCACTGCACTATGGGACCCCACTTTATTGTTTTGTATTGTAGCGTTAGCCGGGTCGTCCACCAAATCAAGCAACCGGTCGCCATCCTAACCGCGATCTCCGTTGCTTAACTTCGTGAAAGAGCCTTCCACTCTACCCGCATCGCCATTAAAGCCGACTTCTACAGTAAGGCTGTAGAAGTGTTTATATACCTAAACCCATTACATTTCTCCCCCTCTTCTCTTGACTTCATCCCCAAGTCACCAACTGCTCACTTAGCAGACCCGAGGACAGAGCCTATGCAACCCAACCAGGGATGCCTTTTCCTGTACACCTGGGTCCGGAGATATATGGACCTGTCATCTCCCATCCCACCACTGCCACCAAATGTAGCATTAGCCAGGTTGTCCACCAAGTCAAGCAACCGGTTACCCATCCAGGTACTAACCACGATCTCCGTTGCTTAACTTCATGAAAGAGCCTTCCACTCTACCCGCGTCACCATAAAAGCCGGCTTCTACAGCAAGGCTGTAGAAGTGTTTATATACCTAAACCCGTTACATTATTACTCTATCTCTCAACTTGAATGAAAATAGTTGTGTAATAAATCTGCCAATTAACTAATTCAAAAGGTAAAGGTTTCCCATCTAACTTATTTAGCAGCATATTAAAACATCGTTGTCATAACTGTGTCAAAGAACAACAACAAAAACTGTTTATTTTGCCATTTAGTGCCATAACTTACCACAGATCAAGTATACCAGCTCTGCTATTACATGAAAATGATTTAATTAACGGAAATATATGGGCATAATATTAATATATTCCCATATGCTTAATATATGCAGTCTATAGGTATTTCAAACAATACAAACACGATCGTAATACGTTATCTACGCCAGCGGACAATCTCGAGATTACTCGATCAATTTTGGGATACCTCGATATTCCAAGTTTGCTCGTTATCCCAAAAAAGCTCACATCAGCAATAAGCGAGTTCGGAGTTCCGAGTTTCCGGGGCTATATCCTCATTCGTCCCCGTAAAATTCAATTACGGGAAAGTTTGTCAGTCAACTTTCAGACGGTATTAATGGCGGAAGAATATATGATCGGTGTCAGTTGGGCGCTTGCATAAATATATAATTTGGAATTAATTCGGAACTCACTGATTTCTCACGTGAACTTACCTGTATGTATGAATACGTGAAGTTCTGATTATAATTACAAAATATGCACCAGTCATTTGCAACCACGACCCCCATGGAGCCGGGGCATAGCGGGGCTTAAGTACCGTATTTTTACCTAAGCGGTGTCCCGGCAGTGCGGTGGAAATGCCGGGCTTTTGATTCCCGCCAAAACAGTGGGGAAAATAGTGGAGTGTTTTTACGAAATTTACAGTGACGCATTGTCAGAATATGGATATTTAGCTCGCCTGTACGAATTAATGTACAGGAAGAGCTATTGCACTCCCCCCGGCGTTCGCGTTAGCAAAATGTTAAAGTTTTACGCTAAAGTGTTTAGGTGATGGGCAAGGCGCTGTCAGGTGAGCTATCCTGTCCCCCTGACAGGTCTTGTTATATTTACATGATCCCCAGGGGGTGGAGACCTTTATCAGGGATTTGACTTGAAAGATGTCCCCACAGTGCAGGGCGTATACCAGGGCTTTGCAGAGTGAAAAGTCAATATCCCCGCTATTCCCCGGCCCCTGGGGGGCCGTGGTTGCAAATAACTGGTGCAATAGAAATAAGATATGCAATGAAATGCGCGTCAGTTCGAAAGGTGCCTTCATTATTTAGCATTTCTCGTATACATTGTTTCCCGTATACATACTTTCCTGTATACATTCTTTCCCGTTTCAGAATTATTCAATTTTTCTCCATTTCTTTAATAACCCCCAAAACCAAACCAAGCCCCTTTTGCTTTGAGGCAAGGTCCCCAAAGAACACCCTTTAAGAATCTCGGGGGATAACTCCCCTAACAGGCAGTGAAAGTATCTTTAAATATTTTTTCTATATATACTGTTCCTCATTCTTTCCCGTATACATTCTTTCCCATATACATTCTTTCCCCTATAGAAATGAAATTACACGGGAAAGAAATGAAATTACACGGGAAAGAATGTATACAGGAAAGAATGAGGAACAGTTTATATAGAAAGAAGTAATTTAGCAACATACTTTTAATGCTATGCAGGGGAGGTATCCCTGAGTTTCTTAAAGGGTGTTCTTTGGGGACCTTGCCTTAAAGCAAAAGGGGCATGGTTATGTTTTGGGGGTATTAAAGAAATAGAGAAAATTGAAGAACGCTGACACGGGATAAAATGTATACGGGAAAGAATGTATACGGGAAAGAACGTATACGGGAAAGTTTAGCTAAAGTAAAGATTTTCAGTAAATATGTTATCTTCACGGAATAAATCTCAATATGATAAAATGGAATCAATATCTTATTGAGATTTATTCCGTTAAGTTAACATATTTACTGAAAACCTTTACTTAAGCTAAACTTTCCCGTATACATTGTTTCCCGTATACATTGTTTCCTGTATACATACTTTCCCGTATACATTCTTTCCCGTGTCAGAATTATTCAATTTTTCTCCATTTCTTTAATAACCCCAAAAACAAAACCAAGCCCCTTTTGCTTTGAGGCAAGGTCCCCAAAGAACACCCTTTAAGAATCTCGGGGGATACCTCCCCTAACAGGCAGTGAAAGTATCTTTAAATAATTTTTTTCTATATATACTGTTCCTCATTCTTTCCCGTATACATTCTTTCCTGTATACAAAGGAAATTACACGGGAAAGAATGTATACAGGAAAGAATGAGGAACAGTATATATAGAAAGAAATAATTTAGCAACATACTTTTAATGCTATGCAGGGGAGGTATCCCCGAGTTTCTTAAAGGGTGTTCTTTGGGGACCTTGCCTCAAAGCAAAAGGGGCTTGGTTTTGTTTTGGGGGTTATTAAAGAAATGGAGAAAAATTGAATAATTCTGACACGGGAAAGAATGTATACGGGAAAGTATATAAACGGGAAAGAATGTATACGGGAAAGAATGTATTCGTGAAAGTTTAGCTTAACTTAAGATTTTCAGTAAATATGTTATCTTCACGGAATAAATCTCAATGTGATAACGACGCTGAATCCGTTTTGTAGTAGTAGATTTCAATTCTCGTATCGACGAGAAGTGCATACTTTATGTAATGAATGGAAATTTTATCAGCCAATCAAATTAAAGGTCAATGGAATCTGCAAGTGTCTACGTGATTCAGATCATAACAAAATATAGTGCGTGACGTACTTTCGTGTAAACAAAAATTTGGTTTTCCCGTATGGGAAAGATTGAGGATATAGCCGTTTCCGGTTGGACTGGATGAGAAAGGTCAAAGGTCACGGTTGGAAAAATCCGATAGGTTATCATTACGATTACCTGTTCAGACAATATAGGAGGTTTTAGGGATTCCCATTATGACATAAATCTGGCGCATGCGCACAGAGCTGGCCGTCAATTCATTGGCCAGCACTATGTTTCACAGTGTAAAATGCAGATTTTCATCATGCAAAGCTCAGTTTTTCTGTGGTAATAAGCCGTATTTTTTAAAAAGAATATTGAGACTCTTACTCTTTTAATATGTTTTCGCTCATTTTCAAAATATTTCGACAGAAAATCACAGAATTTGATCTTATTTAATACGGGATTCTATCACGGCGCATGATAATCCAAGGTGAAAATTCTTTTGGTAACCACTGGAAGTTTTCTAAATTAGAGAGATAAACATGCTGTTTTTGTATAGCTTATTTATTTCTTGTCTAAAATTTATTAATAAGTTTGAAACAAAAGAGTAAAATAAATATGAAACTTTATAAAAAAAAATCAATCACGTTTAGTGAGGATTGTCAAATGGGCACAGCACTGCTGATAGGAAAGACTTCACCTGCTAAATTCACAGGATTTGTCGCCGTATAAGTTGAGAAAATGAAAACGCGAGAACAGAACTGAATTTTAACTTACATTAAAGGTAATCCACTAAAAACATACTGTTTTAGAATTAGAAGAATAATAAATTAGTTTGTGAACAGTAGAGCACATCATTAGTCGCATCGGCAATTCATTGCCGAGTAAATCTATTCCAATTTATGTTCAGGAAGGCCACATTCTGGGACGGATTTTCCCGTGTCATAATGATACATTTACATCAAAGCACCGACAGGACACATACATCTACGACGTGTGAAATACTAAAAATTTTACTTACTCGTAAAATTAAAAACTTATACAATTATGTCAGTTAAGTTAATAATTAAAGATTATCTAATTAGACACTTTAAAACTGCCTATTCAATCTGTCACAAAGTTCTGAATGTTTAAAAGACATCTCTTATATTTTAATTGATATAATTTAAATCAAGTAAACAACTATTTCACAAACGTGATCACGTTTTTTCCGGATTGTAGAGGAAATCAGCGCCGAGCGGCCAAATCCGATGATATTTCTTGTTGGCTACTGGATTGTTATTATTAACATTCTCATCATTATTATTATTATCGTTATTATTATTCTATTATTTATCATACAACATTTAAAAGAAGAAGAGAAACGCTCTCTGGTAGTTAACGAATACCTTTACCGAAAACATGAAATAAATAAATTTAAAAAATGCTAATATAGATCCTAAAAATAAATAAATAAATTTTAAAAATGCTAATATATATCAAAATCATAATAAAGTAGTTTATCAAGCATAATTGTAATATAAACTATTTATTTTTACCATTTATTATTAAAAAAAACATCGCTTCACCACATTAAATTGGCATAGAAACATTGGTTTTCAATAGTGACTCTCGGCCAGGTTGATGGCCAGGGCTATCCAGAGTCTATTTATAGAACCGGAAGTGCGTCATGAAAAAAACTCCTATAAAACAAGTTTTTCATAATAAAAAATCATTGATATGACTGAAAATTGTTTTCAACTCGGAGAAAACAGATATCCACATTATTTTAGCGAGATAGAAGCGACAGGGAATGTTTATAAATTGAAATATTTTTCGATATGTGGGTGTGTTAGGCTTTGCGTATACGACTTTTGGCAACTGTGACCTCTGACCTCCGGAGCAAAATCGAAGTTGGCGCATGCGCATTGCAGAAATCCAAACTCGCTTATAAGCTAGTTCCGAGTTCCCAGTTGGACTGGAGCAGAAAGGTCAAAGGTCAAGTGTTGAAGAATCCGATAGATCATCATTACGCTTACCTGGTCAGTCGATATAAAAAACTTTTTCTTAAGGTCAGTGGTATGATTGAAAATTGTTTTCATTTCAGAGAAAGTGGGTAGTCACATTCTTTCAGCAAGATATAGACAGGGGATGTTTAAAATTGGAATATTGGTCAATATGTTGGTGTGTTACACTTTGCCTATATGGCTTTTGGCATCAGTGAACTGTGACCTCTGAGCTGAAAATCTGAGTGTGAGCATTCGAAGTGTGGAACTCCAAGTTTGTTTATTCGTGAAGACGGCATGACAAATCATCCATATATTGCAATATTTTTGGCCTTCATAATTATAAATGTCTTATCTTATGTCCTCCCCGCCCCCCTTCAAACCTAGGTTTCCTCTATTATGCGCTCTTCATATCCACAGTAGAGCTGGTCCCACACAAAAAGCGCTAGCTGCATGTCTTTGACACAGAAAAATGAGCATCTTTAAAATAGTTAAATCCACCAATAAGGTGGCATAGACATTTCAGTGTGATGCAGACCAACAAGTTCAAAGCATGCCTTCACTGCGACGTTACACTCACCTTCATAAATTGAGGCTACTGCACCATTGAATTCCTTATCTGGTTCGCTTTATGACATTGCAATTAGCAATACATTGGTCCAATATACGGAAATGCACTTGTAGATTGACAGAGCTCATCCGAGACACTCAGGCGCAATAGGACACATCAGTTCCTACTAGCTCACTGATCAATCAACAGGACAAATGTCCTTTCAGAGAATACAAGGTAAGGAAATGTATTTGTAGAATGACGTAGCACATCCGAAACACTCGGACAAAAAGGGACACATCAGTCCCTACTTAGCTCACTGATCATTCAACAGGAGAAATGTCCTTTCAGAGAATACAGTATAAAAGCATAAGCTTAACAGACCTTAAAATGACTCACTTCTGTCATGGCGTCATGACTTTTGTGTCAAAAGTGCAGAAAATCTAGCCCTTTACACTGTAACAGGGTCTGGATGTCTTTAGCAAGATGATAGCAAACTTTAGTCATTTTTATTACCAGGATGTATACAGTGTTGCTTATTCATAAAGTGTTGGGTGATTGATTTTGCAAAAAAGTGAATATCATTACGATATACCTGTATACAGGTATTAAGCATGATTTTCATAGGGCGCCATTTTACTATTTATGCCCTATTTATTGATATCCATGATTTAAATTATGGATATCCATTATTCGAAGTATTGATATCTATAATTATGGATTTCCACAATTTGAATTATAGCTGTCAATAAATCAATATAGCTATTAATAAATTCTGGATATCTATAAATCTAATTCTGGATATCCATAATAAAATCATGTTTAATTAAAGATATCAATAAATCAAATAATGGATATCCATTATTGGAATTAAAAATATCCTTAATTTAAATTACGAATACCTATAATTCGACACGATTTATGCATATCCTTAATTCGAATAATAGATACCAATAAATAGAATAGAATTATGGATATCCATAATTGGAATTATAGATAAATATAAATCAATTTAGACAGGGCTGTGGATATACCAAAATTTTCTACTTGTCCATGGACAAGTAAATAGACAAAATTAACTTGTCCAAACAAATATTTACTTGACCAGAATAACAGTACACATGAAATAAGGAAAGAATGATAGATAATGAATAGAGGAAGAGTTGAACTTCAAAGTTTTGGGCTAACTGTCACGTAGTTTAAAATTAAAACATGTTGTGGGCATCTGTTAGAATTGCCTCAGTGAGGCAATTCTAATAGGAACACACAACATATGTTTTCATTTCATGAGAAAATATGAAGAATATCTCAGAATTATCCTGAAATACTTGCCACTGATGGCACTTTGAATACTTGTCCCAGGGCAAGTAAACTAAAATTTCTCACTTGTCCAAAGTAAAACTGGACAAGTAGGACAAGTCGGGCATAGTATTTCCACAGCCCTGATTTAGAGATATCCATAATTCGAAGTATAGATATCCAATATTCACCCTGTTTATGGATATTAATAATTTGAATAATGGATAGCCATAATTTGTGTAACTCAGGGATCTCAATAAATAGTGAAACTGCACCCCAATATTGCCCTTTTTATGCCCCCAACTTCGGAGAAGTTGAGGGGGCATATTGGTTTGGGCCTGTCCGTCTGTCCGTCTGTCTGTCCGTCTGTCCGTAACGCTTTTTGGCAGCTGGGAAACTCAAGAACCGCTTATGCTAGGATCTTGAAATTTTATATGTGATATGTACATGAAAAATAAGCGGACCCGTATTTTTTATTTTTTCGGCGGGTCAGGTATTTCCAGAGTTATGCCCCTTTTTCGACTTAGTCTATGGAAGCTTGTGAACAAAATATCTCAAGAACCCCTGATGCTAGGATCATGATATTTTGCAGGATGACATTGCCCAAGGTGTAGATGACCTGATTAACTTTTGAAAAAAATTTGCCAATTTTTGACCGAGTTATGCCCCTTTTTCGACTTAGTGCATTGTAAGCCTATGGAACCTTGTGAACAAAATATCTCAAGAACCCCTGAAGCTAGGAGCATGATTTTTTGCAGGAAGATACTGCCTGTGGTGTAGATGACCTGATTAACTTTTGAAAAAAATTCGTGAATTTTTGATCAAGTTATTCCCCTTTTTCGACTTAGTGCATTGTAAGCCTATGGTACAAAGGTACCCTTACATATAGTCAAGAATAATAAGAGCTAGGAACTTGAAACTTTATACACATGATCAGTATGGAAAATAAGCAGACCCGTATTTTTTTATCTTTCCGTCGGTCATGTATTTCCAGAGTTATGCCCCCTTTTCGACTTAGCCTGTGGAAACTTGTGAACAAAATATCTCAAGAACCCCTGATGCTAGGATCATGAGGTTTTGCAGGATGAGAATGCCCAAGGTGTAGATGACCTGATTAACTTTTGAAACAAATACGTGAATTTTTGACCGAGTTATGCCCCTTTTACGACTTAGTGCATTGTAAGCCTATGGAACCTTGTGAACAAAATATCTCAAGAACCCCTGATGTTAGGAGCTTGAATTTTTGCAGGAAGATACTGCCTGTGGTGTAGATGACCTGATTAACTTTTGAAAAGAAATCATGAATTTTTGATTGAGTTATGCCCCTTTTTCGACTTAGTGCATTGTAAGCCTATGGAACCTTGTGAACAAAATATCTCAAGAACACCTGATGCTAGGAGCATGATTTTATGCAGGAAGATACTGCCTGTGGTGTAGATGACCTGATTAACTTTTGAAAATAATTTGTAAATTTTGGATTGAGTTATGCCCCTTTTTTAACTTAGTGCATTATTTGCCTATTGAAGCTTGTGAACAAAATATCTGGAGAACCCCTGATGCTAGGATCATGATTTTTGCAGGTTGATATTGCCCAAGGTGTAGATGACCTGATTAACTTTCGAAAACAATTCGTAAATTTTTGACTGAGTTAAGCCCCTTTTTCGACTTAGTGCATTGTAAGCCTATGGTACAAAGGTACAAGCATTATTGGATGAACCTTCTCTAGAGACAAGCATATGGTTGGGGGCATAGTGTTTCATAAACACATTTTCTAGTTTACTTTTTATTCCTTATTCATTGATATTCATAATTTGAATTTTGGATATCCATTATTCTAACTGTAGTAACAATGAGGTTACGCTACATTCTGGTTGTTCTGACAATCATATGATAACCTTCAGTAAAAAGGTCAATTTTTGTATTACTGCCATTGAAAAATATTTCATAAAAGCATTTAGAAATAAGGATTTTTGTATTCTATTATGTATTGTTATTTAAGAAATTTTAGGACATTAGAAGATTTACTCCCTGTTTTTTTTTTTGTGAACTAAGCAGAACTGTGTTTGTACTTTGGAGCAAATGGACTACACATAACTGGTGAAGTGTAATGAAAATAGTCCAAAGGGTATTCAAGTTACAGAGTGGACAACAAAATGTTAACGGGCGTACAAACATACGGACAGAGACAGATGAACGGGAATTTGATTGCTATATTCCCTGAGCCGTTCGGTTAGGACAAAGTTATGTTCATCATTAGATCGTCAAGTCTTGATGTTGAAAAAATACATCTTACATTGGAAAAGTTCTTTTACAAGTCCCTTACACATAAGATGATATATGGTTCATGACTGCTGATATGAGAAGGAAATAGTGTAAGTAGTTCGTCCTACTAGTGACAGATATGACCATTGGTTTTGTCTTTCCTTTTCGAGCACTCATCGGTGATAAAAATCTTCCCTTTTATAGAGCTCTCAGTGTTAACCTGTGCAATATTTCATAGTTTTCCGTGCCAAAGTCTTGTTCGTACCTAAATGGACCCCATTGGAAATAAGCCATTTAGGCTTTATGGGCTATCCATGGGTATTAAGATCGAATCTTTCGAATCAGTGAAAATGGGTGTGGGTGTTAGTTTTTTACTTCTAGCAGCCTAGCTCATTCCAAAACTCCTTAAGTTCTAGTCAAATTCACTGTGATAATTTTATTTTTCTTAAATTAAATTCATATAGATATATACATAAACATCATTTAAGTGTGCTCTTAAATACCTCACTTGTTGATTAATTTTTAAATTTTAATGAAAATCGCTTTCAGGGTGTGCACTGGGCCCCAGAAAACGAGCGACATCAAGTCGCCTTCCAGCTGAAGCCAAGCGACTTCCAAAGAAACAAGGCGAAGTGGGACGTTTGTAATTTTTTCATGTCCTATCTGGGAGTAAAAACGCAAAACTGAAACCTTGTCAATTACTTTGTTCCCCGACCAATTCGTAATAAATTTGCACATCAGCGCAGACTGATCGTAGTTCATTCATGCACAATTAATGTGAGCACAGAATACTCCGATAAGACTGCGTGGACATGCAGGCTGATCTATGTCAGTTTTCTTTGCATACGCATCAAGTATCTTTCTTCCTGACACACCTGTACAAATCTGCACGTGCCACCGATCGATTATCAGTGTCTAGCGGTGTCTTTGAAGTTTGCTTACGATCAGTGTGTTGCGACACTGAATGTACCAATGAAGTCTCTGACAGCTTGCGCATCTGCAGAGACTGTTCGGAGTGTGTGTCTTGGCTAGATATTTCTCAGCATCCATAGATATTCATGCGAAAAGACAAGATTCTGATAGCGCGGATACGCAGGCTGATCCGAGTCTTGTTTCTCTATAATATAACTTCCGCCGATCCATAGCTTGTTTGTACGGAAAAACTTTGATCAGAAGTCGCGATTTCGGTCGTCGGCTCAATGCCGGTCTAAGTTTTCTCAAGTTAATTCTATACCAGCACCATACATAGCGCAGTCTTGTTCCGAGACAACTAGATGTATATTGAAACAAAACCTGGCCATTAGGACAAGACTGCGCAGGCTGGTTTGGATGTTTGCACCCCCACAATGCCAAACGCTTGGAAGCGATCTCACCACTTCGAAGGCTACTTTTAAAAGGTACTTAACGGTGTGTGCATACGACGCAGATTAGCATGCGCACTCGCAAAGTCTGATGAAAACTAACTCGATGAACAATCTATTAAAGGAAGACTCTGATTAACTTTAGTTTCAGATGGCGTAAGGTCTTATTTTACCCGACACATTAAAAACATTTTTAGTCACAGCGGACAGTCGCTGCAGGGGAAGTCCGATGAACACATGACCCATACCACATAAAATGTATCTTATGGAACATGCGGAGAGTGCAGACTGATAAGCTTCTTCGGAAGTATTCGCTTTTCAAAGGGTAACGGTGACGCTCATATCACATAGACCTTATTAGCGGTCAGGAAACACCAATAGCATTACAATATTGCGCATGCTGATACGAGTCTTTGCTATCAGCGTATGTCTGGGTTAAGATACCTTTTCCCGTCTCTCGGTTAAATCTGACACACATTGAGTTGCACGTGTCAGAGGCGGCGTCCTTTGATCTGAAGCTGAAATCAACAAGTGGGATTAGACAAACGTCTGACCTATTAAAGAGCAATGGTTACCGTCTTTAACCACTGCACAACCGGTTTTCGCTCGGTAATCGCGTTTGCATTGATCTAAATGCGTAACTCGCGCTGGTCGCCAATTTTTGCATGTTTTTTCTTTTCTTTTTTTTTTTTTTAGAGATATGAGATTGTTCATTTGCCAGCTCATCCCGTAAACGATACTGAATATGTGACAACAACGTAGACTACGATTCGACGAGAATGAGTAGGTCTCGGGAAATGCATTTGCGCAACGTGCAGCCCGGCGTCGGGGTTACACTGTTCGCAGAACTTTCGCAGTCATAAAATTCTATGAACAAAAATGTAGAACATATCCTGATGCCCTGTCCTGCACTTGTCTACATGGCCAGCATTAACATTCTGAAATTCGATTAATCAAGATTGCGACAATCATTATAAGCCTGCCTAACTGAGTACCGTCATGTCATATCTACTCTGCTCGTTATCGCCCTAGTTGAAAGATAAGAAAATTTATACCATAACGTAAGAAATCAATGAAGACCATGATCAGAATGCGCTTTACACCTGCCGCCAAAGCAGATGGATAGATTAAGTCGGCAAAATGTAGCGAGATCAAAGCTCTTTCGCTCGCCACTTAGTGGATTAACTGTTCTACCGTTGGCTTTGCCGAGGTGTTAATTTTACTGACTTGATGTCGGCAACACCTATCGAGAACAAAGCTCAATCAGGGTCGGTGAGGGGATTAACGCTGATAAATGAAAGGGGGCTTTGTTAATTGGCATTAAAATTTGATATACTGGCGCCAGTCATTTTGACGAATTATATATCTTACGACCCAGAAAAACAGGGCGACTCGAACTTCGCTTTTCGGGAAACCTAGGGCGAAGTTTTGAGCCCT
The DNA here is from genome assembly GCA_963989385.1 of Ctena decussata. Taxonomy (NCBI): domain Eukaryota; kingdom Metazoa; phylum Mollusca; class Bivalvia; order Lucinida; family Lucinidae; genus Ctena; species Ctena decussata. The sequence goes on from OZ022501.1 coordinate 90,419,523, forward strand.
AAGGCGAAGTTATCGCCCAACTTCGCCTGCAATTAATGCACACCCTGGCTTTTAGATAGTATATGTTACTTTGTTAAATGATCTTAATTTCTGAATAAATCTTAATCTTTTTAGCCTCATTTGTGACAGATTGGTAGGAAAAAAATCTTACCGTCCGCAACAATGGCTATTATTAAAAGGGGAAACAACTTTAATGACTGTTTGTCTCATTGTTTCTGTTGAAGAAAAGCTGACTATCACTGAGAGGAGGTTATAATGAAAATGATAGTTCCTTCCCAAACAGTTGCCATAGATCGTCTGCAAATATTCAGCTTATTCTTTTTAGTATATTGTCATCTAAGTACTGGTTAAGCCTGTGGTATGTTGTTGTTGTGTTATTGTTTTACGTGCACGGTAAACAGCTACAAGGACGGTCAATTAATTTAACTACAATATTCCTGGGAAGCTTAGCCATCCTAAGCGCTAAACTATTACTAAGTGCACTAACTTTCGCCAGTAACTGACAACTGCCCTTCTTGACTCAGCAGAAGCGGAAATGAGAGTAAGTGGCCGGACTGAATATCGAACCCGGGACCTCTGTATTTTTAGCTCACCTGAGCACGAAGTGCTCAAGGTGAGGTATTGTGATCGGTCTTTGTCCGTCGTCCGTCGTCCGTCGTCCGTTGTCCGGCGTCAACTTTTGCTTTAAACGACTTCTTCTCCAAAACTGCTGGACGGATTTCAAAATAATTTCACAGAAATGTTCCTTGGGGGACTCCCTACCAAAATTGCTCAAATGGTTCCGCTCCAGTGAACAATATGGCCGCCAGAGCTAAAAATAGAAAAACCTTTAAACGACTTCTCCTCCAAAACTGCTGGGCCGATTTTGAAATAATTTCACAGAAATGTTCCTTAGGAGACCCTCTACCAAAATTGCTCAAACGGTTCCGCTCCACTGAACAAAATGGCCGCCAGAGCTAAAAATAGAAAAACCTTTAAACAACTTCTCCTCCAAAACTGCTGGGCCGATATTGAAATAATTTCACAGAAATGTTTATTAGAAGACCCTCTACCAAAATTGCTCAAACGGTTCCGCTCCGCTGAACAAAATGGCCGCCAGAGCTAAAAATAGAAAAACCTTTAAACTACTTCTCCTCCAAAACTGCTGGGCTGATTTTGAAATAATTTCACAGAAATGTTCCTTAGGAGACCCTCTACCAAAATTGCTCAAACGGTTCCGCTCCGCTGAACAAAATGGCCACCAGAGCTAAAAATAGAAAAACCTTTAAACGACTTCTCCTCCAAAACTGTTGGGCCGATTTTGAAATAATTTCACAGAAATGTTTCTTAGAAGACCCTCTACAAAAAATTGCTCAAACAGTTCCGCTCCGCTGAACAATATGGCCGCCAGAGCTAAAAATAGAAAAACCTTTAAACGACTTCTCCTCCAAAACTGCTGGGCAGATTTTGAAATAATTTCACAGAAATGTTTCTTAGAAGACCCTCTACCAAAATTGCTCAAACGGTTCCGCTCCGCTGAACAATATGGCCGCCAGAGCTAAAAATAGAAAAACATTTAAACGACTTCTCCCTCAAAACTGCTAGGCCGATTTTGAAATAATTTCACAGAAATGTTCCTTAGGAGGCCCTCTACCAAAATTGCTCAAACGGTTCCGCTCCGCTGAACAAAATGGCCACCAGAGCTAAAAATAGAAAAACCTTTAAATGACTTCTCCTCCAAAACTGTTGGACCGATTTTGAAATAATTTCACAGAAATGTTTCTTAGAAGACCCTCTACCAAAATTGCACAAACGGTTTTGCTCCGCTGAACAATATGGCCGCCAGAGCTAAAAATAGAAATAGATCTTAGAATGACACAGAGGGCACAGTTATGATCCAATCATCATGAAACTTTGTCAGAATGTTTATCTAAATGAAATCTAGACCATCTTTGAAACTGGGTCATATGGGGTCAAAAACTAGGTCACTGGGTCAAATCTTAGAAAAACCTTGTGCACACATGATCCAATCTTCATGAAACTTTGTCAGAATGTTCATTTATATAAAATCTAGGCCAAATTTGAATCTGAGTCTTGTGGGGTCAAAAACTAGGTCACTAGGTCAAATCTTAGAAAAACCTTGTGTACACTCTAGAGGGCACAGTTATGATCCAATCTACGTGAAACCTTGTCAGAATGTTTATTTTCATGAAATCTATACCAGATTTGAAACTGGGCCATGTCAGGTCAAAAACTAGGTCACTAGGTCAGTTCTTAGAAAAACAGTGTGAACGCTTTAGAGGACACAGTTTTGTTCTATCTTCATAGGGCTTTGTCAGAATGTTTGTCTTCAACAAATCTGGACCAAGGGTGCAACTTGGTCATGTTGGGTCAAAAAGTAGGTCACTAGGTTAAACCTCAGAAAAGCATTGTGTACACTTTAGAGGGCACAGTTTTGATAACTTTCTCAGAATGTTCATATCCAAGAAATCTAGACCAGGTTTGAAACTGGGTCATGTGGGGTCAAAATCTAGGTCATTAGGTTAAATCTTAAAAAAAAACTTAGGTACACAATAAAGGGTTCATTTTCCATTAAATCTTTGTGAAACTCTGTCTATTGGTCATATGGATGTCTCTGAGGTTAGGTTCACAGGATACTCAGGTGAGCGATCCAGGGCCATCATGGCCCTCTTGTTTAGTTAGACGCACCACCGACTGCACTATGCGGCCCAGCAAGTCTGCGGTATAGAGTATAACTGGTAATTGGTAATGATTACAAGTCAATGTATTTTTGTTGCTTCCACAGGATGTTTGTTTCAGAATCTAGCGTGGTGTCCTTGGTCATCACATATTTTGTCATTACATAGGGATTTAATGCAAAAGAAAAAAGAAGTCTTCTATATTTTAGTAGTTATTATTTTGTTGTTGTTTTATTGTCCACGATAAACAGCTATGATCATGTCGGGACGGTCTGTTACCCTAACCACACTATTCCTGGGCAGGCTTAGACCTCCTAAGCGGTTAACCAGTACTAAGTGCACATACTTTCACCAGTAACTGACAACTGCCCTTCTAGAATCAGCGAAAGGAAAAACGAAAGTATGTGGCCGGACCGAGTATCGAACCCGGGACCTCTGGCTCTTGAGTCAAAACGCGCTACCGATTGCGCTACGCTGCCTTGACCCTCTAAATTTCAGCAACTTATATTCAAAAAGGAAGGTAACTGTTAAAATTGCATAGGCCTAGAAAAGGATGATTTGATGGCAACTGTAAGATACTGATATTTTCCCACACATGTTGTGTTTCCTGAATTGATTTTTTTTTCAATAAGACACTTACATTAAACTGAATAACATTGTACGTTTATGAAAAAATAAGAAACTGAATTTCAATGTATGCTTATGAAAAAATAAGAAATAGTATCTAGTAAATACGATCAAACACCTTGTCTGTAAAACCAGTAAATGCTTTTAAATAAGGCTGTTGGCACAGACCCTGATCAGACTGTTCCAACCAGTAGTCTAATTTGGATATACACTCTACACTGTTTGTACAGGCATAACAACTATTGTTGAAATATTTCAGTCCAAGTTTACAAACTCCAGAGTCCAAAGTCCAGGTTTTACAAAGTCTGAAATCCAGGTTTTACACAGCCCGAAGTCCAGAGTCCAAGTCCAGTCCGTATTTTACATAATGCCTGCGAATTGCGCATGTCGTTATTTGACCTTATTTGACAGTGGACAATCAAGAAATATTCAAACACACAGGATAAATAAATAATAAAATAATAATAACTCATGTTTTCAGTGAGGCAAAAGATGCTAGACATGTTCGATTATTTGGTGTGCCAGATTGTGGCATGTCCTTATGTTTCGGTGCTTAGGTAAAAGAAACAGTCAAACGAAGTTGCGCCCCGTAGACGCTCTCCATATATTGGTTCTCCACTTGCAATTATGAACCATTCTCGAAGCTGGGAACAAATCAGCGTCTTCCGCTGGAGTGCGCATGACAGGAAGTCATAACCTGTCTGAATATATGGCTCGCCGCCGAAGCGGCAAGCCAAAAATGGCACCCCATAGATTTTTTCATGACCATATATGAGAGCAGTCAGCAGTTTTAACAGTTAATAACTTAAGGCAAAGAAGCCATTGGAAATTAATAACTTATAAATTTCTTAAGTATTGGCCATGTGAAAGCAACTCTCAGTGAAAGCAAATCACAGTGACCCCCCCCCCCCCCCCCCCCGGTTCCTTTCAAAATCCTAACCCACTCTGGATCCAGCACTGATTCGCTTTGCTGTAATCATACAGTGTTAGCAATGCTTACTTGGCTGAGTAAATTTGACTAATAAGACCCCCCCCTCCCCACCTCCCCACCACCACCACCACCAACCCCCGCAATGCTTATTGACTGAATAAATTTGACTGATAAGAAAGTTGTTAGCATCTTGCAAGGAGGGTCTAGATTTTTCACTTTTCACAAGTAGATCTAGACTTTTTGGGTTATTATGGAGAGGAAAAACCCATCTTATAATTGAGGAAATATTTATGGTTAGGCCAAATAAAGATACATGTATGTTTCGAGTTTTTCAAATTTTTTGCCTGGTCTGTAAACATGTCATTGTAAAAACAGATTAAATATAGTCAGATATATTGAAAAAATAGAATAAACATGGGAAAAAGTCCAAAAATCATACAGAATATCGGACAAAAATTAAGATATTAATCCCGACATACCCTTCCAAACTTTTTCAGAGCTGAAACCATAAACATATATATGTTTTCTTTTGGCCTTTAGAAGTCATTAGGTTCTAAAATTTAAATGGGTCTTCTACAGATACAGTAATTTTGTAGACACAGATGCTACAGAATGTTGCAGTTCATATGGGCATACACTATTTGATTAAATTTTATTTTCTTTGTATATCAACATATGTGACAGTACATTCATTCTCAGATATACGTTATACAAAATGGGATTCACAAGAAAGTCTGTATCCCAGTACACACTATTTGCATCTCTGAAAAAGAAACACAAAATTAATACTAAACCAGCCACCCCTTACTTTGTCCAAACTGTGGGGTGGGAGAGTCCACTAGGCAATAATAAATCTGCTGTTTTCACAGATGGAGCTGAAGTCTAGTTATGAAGACCTTGGTGAGCCTCCTCCCAAAAGACCTCTATTAGAATCTATTGAAAATTGCTTCCAACAAAACAGATTAGAGAGGGAGAAAAGAGTAAGTACTGTAATAAGGTTTTAATTTGATATTCATCTGTGTTTTATTGCATATAACATGTAGAGTATGACACACTGGTTAGCAGACCAAGATCATAGGTCAACATATATAATGAGAGACACTATTATACTGTAATCAACTTTCCCATACTTTTCAATTGGGACTGGAGGCATCTTAACATTAACTTTGTTGAGTTTCACATTTAGCTCTGCTTTGTGATAAAGCACAGATAGGTGAGACTCCGCAATCCTTGGAATTCTTGTTACAAAGGGGAAAAACTTTTGTAACTTGCTGCTTGCTTTCCTGAACAATGAAACCTTTTAAAATGGGGTCTATACTTAAAAGACAGAATTTGTTCCAAGAGGAGTAAATTCTCTCTAGGAGTAGACCCAGTTGAAGAGGATGCAAAAATAAAAAGGCAGAGTTGTTTCCCCTAAAAATGTACTCTTGCACCTAAAACAAGCTTTGGATGACAAGGCCAAAAATAAAATTTCCTTTGTTTGCGTTTGCTTTCCTACCCACCCAAAACATCCCCACCCCAAATTTTTTTAGCCATTTGGGGAAGCATTTTTTTTTTTTTTTTTTTTGAAAATGGGAAATTTACTGTGATCAGTGTAAATAGTAAGACAAACAGGCCTGAGCAAATAGTGCAGACCCAGATCAGACTGCTCCTAGAGAGCACTCTGATCTGGGTCTACACTGGTCGCCTTTCCACTAGCACTTCATGGATACTCCATTTGTGGGTAAATTAGGTTTGTTCATCGTTATCTTCGCATGTATTATGGGTAATATAATATTTTACCATGTTATATGTCTTATATAGTACATGTATTTGGGCTGCTTGTACGTTTTGCGGGTATATAAAAAAAGAAAGCCGACCTACCTACCCTAGGGAATTATCCTTGGTGGACGCCAACTGCAAACAAAATATTTTTTATGCTTGGCCAAATGTATAGTGCCCTGTAACAAGAGATTGAAAATGTGTACCAGTCATGCTACCTGTTACATGTAGTTAGAAATTACTTGTAAAATGTTTGTTTTACACAAAACAATGCAAGCTTGAAACATTGCAAAATGGTCTTGGCCTGTAACAGTGCATAAAATCTTTATGAGAAAGGTTAAAAAACAATGAAAATAGCTGAATTTGCAAACCAGATAAATCAGATAGGCACCTCATCTGAATCTACCTTGTAAATGAGCTGTGACACAACAAAACCATCTGCCCAGTCAGATCACATTCTTTGCTGGGTTCTAAACAGGTAGCTAAGAGTCTAATCTAGCTCCATGCAGACAGCCAAGACTGATCAGACTGGGCTGATGCCCATGCTAATCTGAGTCATGTGTCAGGGCTCAAATTGGGAATTTAACATTTGAAAAAGAACTAAGTACTCCATAACTAACTCTGTACTGAAAATTACAATGCTGAAAATATTTAAAGGAATACCTAATAGTTTTCCATAGATGACGTGCAACGCATTCCCATTTTGAGGTTATATACTTTCAATCGATAAAGACACAATATTTCCATTTATTTTTCCATTTTTAGCTCACCTGAGCACGAAGTGCTCAAGGTGAGGTATTGTGATCGGCCTTTGTCCGTCGTCCGGCGTCCGGCGTCAACTTTTGCTTTAAACAACTTCTTCTCCAAAACTGCTGGACGGATTTCAAAATAATTTCACAGAAATGTTCCTTGGGGGACTCTCTACCAAAATTGCTCAAATGGTTCCGCTCCGCTGAACAATATGGCCGCCAGAGCTAAAAATAGAAAAACCTTTAAACAACTTCTCCTCCAAAACTGCTGGGCAGATTTTGAAATAATTTCACAGAAATGTTCCTTAGGAGACCCTCTACCAAAATTGCTCAAACGGTTCCGCTCCGCTGAACAAAATGGCCACCAGAGCTAAAAATAGAAAAACCTTTAAACGACTTCTCCTCCAAAACTGCTTGGCCGATTTTGAAATAATTTCACAGAAATGTTCCTTAGGAGCCCCTCTACCGAAATTGCTCAAACGGTTCCGCTCCGCTGAACAAAATGGCCGCCAGAGCTAAAAATAGAAAAACCTTTAAATGACTTCTCCAAAATTGCTGGGCCGATTTCGAAATAATTTCACAGAATTGTTCCTTAGGAGACCCTCTACCAAAATTGCTCAAACGGTTCCGCTCCGCTGAACAATATGGCCGCCAGAGCTAAAAATAGGAAAACCTTTAAACGACTTCTCCTCCAAAACTGCTTGGTCGATTTTGAAATAATTTCACAGAAATGTTCCTTAGGAGACCCTGTACCAAAATTGCTGAAACTGTTCTGCTCCGCTGAACAATATGGCCACCAGAGCTAAAAATAGAAAAAAGCTGTAAACATCATCGTCTCTGAAGCCAATGGCTCGATTTCAAAAAAAATTCACAGAAATGTTTTACTCATGGCCCTGAACAAAAATTGCTAAAACGGTTCCACTCTGCTGAACAAAATGGCCGCCAGAGCTAAAAATAGAAATAAATCTTAGAATGACGCAGAGGGCACAGTTATGATCCAATCATCATGAAACTTTGTCAGAATGTTTATCTAAATGAAATCTAGACCATCTTTGAAACTGAGTCATGTGGGGTCAAAAACTAAGGTCACTGGGTCAAATCTTAGAAAAACCTTGTGCACACTCTAGAGAGCACAGTTATGATCCAATTTTCATGAATCTTTGTCAGAGTGTTTATTTATATAAAATCTAGGCCAAATTTGAATCTGAGTCTTGTGTGGTCAAAAACTAGGTCACTAGGTCAAATCTTAGAAAAACCTTGTGTACATTCTAGAGGGTACAGTTATGATCCAATCTAGGTGAAACATTGTCAGAATGTTTATTTTCATGAAATCTATACCAGATTTGAAACTGGGCCATGTCAGGTAAAAAATAGGTCACCAGGTCAGTTCTTAGAAAAACAGTGAGAACGCTTTAGAGGACACAGTTTTGTTCTAATCTTCATGAGACTTTGTCATAATGTTTGTCTCCAACAAATCTGGACCAAGAGTGTAACTTGGTCGTGTTTGGTCAAAAAGTAGGTCACTAGGTTAAACCTTAGAAAAACATTGGGTACACTCTAGAGGGCACAGTTTTGATAACTTTGTCAGAATGTTCATATCCCAGAAATCTAGACCAGGTTTGAAACTGGGTCATGTGGGGTCAAAATCTAGGTCATTAGGTTAAATCTTATAAAAACCTTAGGTACACAATAAAGATTGATTGATTGATTGATTTCTTGCTTAACGTCCACGGTAAACAACTATGGTCATGTCGGGACGGTCAGTTAACCTAACCACACTTTTCCTGGGCAGGCTTAGACCTCCTAAGCGGTTAACCAGTACTAAGTGCACATACTTTCGCCAGTATCTGACAACTGCCCTTCTTGAATCAGCGGAAGGAGAAACGAAAGTATGTGGCCAGACCGGGTATCGAACCCAGGACCTCTGACTTATAAGTCAGGTGCCCTACCGATTGCGCTACGCGGCCCGGCTACACAATAAAGGGTTCATTTTCCATTTAATCTTTGTGAAACTCTGTCTATCGGTCATATGGATGTCTCTAGATCTGAGATTAAGTTCACAGGATACTCAGGTGAGCGATCCAGGGCCATCATGGCCCTCTTGTTTTAAAGAGGGGTGAGGTTACTGACTGCACAATTTCTTATCTGGTATTTCTTCTACCTATTGTCCATGCCATACTCCATGGACAGATTTGATTAAAACTGGAATTTTGCTAAAAATTTGCAATTTTGAAGAACAGGTGAAAAGCGTAAAAATTTCAACCAAACTCGAAAGAACCATTTTGTCTATGAAAAGGAATGTCTTTCAATGTGACCCTTATTGAGAAGATTACTTTGAACTGAAGTTTATGAGATTTTATAGACCTCAGCAAAATCACTTCGTTTCAGAAAATTAGAAAATTGCAAAACTTGTACCATGGAAATCTGTTGAAATTCTGGTTGTCTTAACCCTTAGAGTGCTAAGTGCGACTGTTGTGACGCTTGGGGGGTGGGGGGGAGGGGGTAGGTAGGTATTTTTGAGAGCCTATTTTCTGAAAACTAGACTTCATCCTTCTATGCTTTCTCTATTGATAAATATTCAGCAATAACACCAGACCTCAGACAAGCAATCACTTTTGTCATACAAAGCACATAACGCGCAAAGCACAAAGCACAAGCTAATATCTTGTATTCTTTTTTTTTTTTAAGTGTGTATGTCGGTTCCCGGTATATCACGTGACATCCGAATATTCAAGGCATCTTGGTTCAATATGGGGGCCCCAATATGGTTTGCCATCTGTTTTTGAGCTGTTGAAAAAAAAAACAGCCAAAGAGGCCTGGAAATGTACACTTAACCACAAAATACATGAAATGGTCAAGGCACACAGGAAGTCTGATATTGAGAGCAAGTCTTCTACAAAATACCTGAACCCAGATGTGTTGAATGTTGGTAATAGTCATCATATATGGTCCGCTGTAAGAAACAATATACATGATAGTAGAAGGGCACAAATTAAGTGTAAGTTACTGACGGGCACATATATACTTCAAGCAAATAGGGCTGCCTTCAATCAATACGCTTTAAATTCAACTTGCAAGCTGTGTCATGCGGCCCCGGAGACGCATCAGCATTTTCTAGGAGACTGTGCTTTCTTTGAAGAGGATCTACATCAGGAAATTGTTGACGAGCCCAATTTTACTGAATCAACATATCCTGGAACTACAGAACCCTGACTTTCTCGCGCAGTTTACTCTGGATGTGTCGAGGATAGTCTATATAGACGATCTTGATTCAGAGGAGTTGGGGTCTTTTGAACTATATACTAGGGAGTACATAATATATAGATTACATGTAAAACGCATAATAGCATTGAAAAGAACAACAACAGTAATTGTACACAGTGACAGCTTAATCTGTAAATAGAACACAACACCTGTAATGTCAAAATATACACCTGCTTTGAAATTCTGAAAAACACCAGGCTATAAACTTAAAGTCGTAAGACTTGTGCCCCGGATAAATAAGCGGGGCAGCTCTAGGATACAACAACAACAACAATATGGCAGGTCACGTGACCTTGGTAACTTCCGACAATGGCAGCGCCCACATCAGTGTTATTGAGTGAAAATTTCAAGCATTGTGGAAGTTATGGCTTCTGAGATACCCCTACCCCCAGTTTAGGGCCAGGTGAATTATTTTTCTAGCAGTTTAAGGGTTAAACTTCGATTCTTCTTAAAAGGGCTGCAAAAAGATGGAAATTCTTGCCCACTGACGGTCATATTTATGGGCCGTTAAACTGGGTATATGTTGCTGTAATATCTATGGGATAAAGTTTCCTTTTAAAAAGGAAAGGCTTGCCGAGTTTTTACATTTTGTCTACATTACAGTATGTTAATACTAACAGAATGGGAATTATAAGAACTAGCGTTGAAGAAAATGAATTCAGCCTAATTATGAAGTTGTTGTTGTTCATTTCTCGTTATAATTTATTTCTTAACTAAATCCCCTCTCAGGCCAGCTATGCTGCAGTGCATGGGCAACTTTTTTCCTCAGACCTGTATAATCTACCTGTAAACGACGATATCGCGTGAGCTTAAATAGCATTAAATCATATAGGACATTGACAGTTTTTCTCTGTTTTTGTCTTCCTTGAATAAAAAATGAAAACTGTTGTGTTAGGTCAATATAGTGCACTTTTTTAGCTGCACATAGATATTTTTTTCAAACTTTTAAATTTACATTTAATGCGGTCCTTTTTGCTCTGAGTAATATGGCCATCATTTCCTAATAGTATATAGGGAAAATAAAGAAAATGAACAAAAAGTTACTCAGTTTTCTACGTTTTTCTTCAAGCACGGATCTAAAGTAAAAAAAAAGTTGTGTTATCCTAGTATTCTACACTATCTTACAAATCTTTTGATACATTTTGTAACAAAAACAAAGAAATATTTTTGTGCGGTCATTTTTTACAAACTTAATACTACCCTACATCCAAAAACTGGTGACTATATCGAGGTGAGGAGAATTGTTGGGGACGGATTGGATTCCAGTTGCATACAAAGGTTCTTGCATGACAAGAAATTCCTGTACAACCAAAATGACGTTATTATCACGGGCAAACTGCTTCCCAGCCAATTCTTGAAAAAGGTTGAAGTGATCAACAGAAATGCAGCACAGGCAAAGCCACCGTAGCTTTCATAGGTTTCCTCGGCGATGAATCTGGCTTTTCTGTCTCAGCTGCTTCAGTAATTGACCTAGCATCCCCTGTCCCTAAACAGGTGGTTAACATGTAACCGCTATATGAATCCAGAATGACTGAAACGATTACCTTGCCAGCTGAAGGCATAGTCATTCCCTTCTTTGAGACATGGCGGGATATTCTGGTATGTTTCCATTGTTTCGAGTGCTGGTTCTGTTCTGGCTGAGAGAGATAGACCAGCGGCTCATCCATTGTCTCAAAGCTGTCACGAATCCTTCAGAACTAGCCTCAAAGAGATTAAATCCCAACGGTTCTGAAATTTTCCACTCTTCTCGGTATCCGTATCCCTATAAGAAGTTTCTAGGACAGACTATTCATGGATGGTCGAAAGGTACTGTATTTTATTTAGATGTTGACTTGTGCACATTGCACCGCTGCTTGCGAACGACATGACCTTTGCAATGAATATGCGTCATTTATACACCGGCTTAACAATTGTACATGTATAAACACGGTCAGTTGAGCACGTTAGCCACACACACACAGATAGATCGTATACTTTATTTGGTAAGATGCGTTGAGTGATGAGGAAAAAAATCAGTAGCGCCTGCTTGCTGAATTTAAACAATAAATTTTGACTTTGATTTTTTCTGCTTTGACAGGTTTTGTATCTGTTGAGTCCTCGTCTTTGCTTCTTCATGGTGTTGAAATTTGATTTATGTGTTTACCGTGATGATTCATTGACGAGTTAGAGGGTTATCATGCGAACCAAACAACCAACTAAATGTTTTGTACCACTTCAGAAACTGAGGGTGAGGTTGGGCCTGTAAAATCGATTTAAGCCCCCCAGTAATTCATTACTGACCGTTCCAAGGCGGTAGTTCTGTTGTGGTTCTCTGTTGCCTGTTTTTGGTGTCAGAGTTTCTGTGATGTTTTACCTTATGTATGTTCTTATTATTTTTGGTTCGGTTTGGGTTGCTGAGTGGCCACCTTTTGGGAACAAGCTGCTCACTCGGTTGGCCATATGTTCTCTGTATCTTGATTATTTGTAATCTTAGTTGTTTCCAACTATGGTTTGATGGCTGGATTTGGATTTTGATTGTTTCAGTTCCTGGTCTTTGCATACTTTTTACTTTTACAGATATATAAATCGGCCCACGCTTCAGCACAATCTGATTAATCTATCCTCAGTTAGCATGATATATTTTTGGATCTGCCGAAAAAGAAAGACCCTGGTCAGTCTGCACAGATGCTTTAGCTCGAGTGTAGTGACTGCTCTAAGTAAATACATTACAGGGCCGGATCCTGGATTTCTGGAAAGGGGTTTCAAATTCACAAAGGGGGGTTCGATTTGTTAATTTTAGGCCATTTTCCCAAATTTTTCTAAAATATCCCCATAAAAATGAAATAACTTGGTACGAAAGGGGGTTCGAGCAAACCCTCTGAACCCCCTCTGGATCCGCCCCTGCATTACACAATACTCTAAGGCCCTTTTTTCGCCCAACACCGCTGCAAAATAAAGATAGCAAGCTTTTTGGGAAAAGCGTATACTTGTATGCTGAGAGTCATGGATACGGAAAGTGCCGACTGTTGGCGACAATGCGACCAAAAATAGAATAAAATTCCATCATTATTTTTAGCAGATGCGGTAAACCTGATATGGATATAAATAGACAAAATCGGACGAGTTCTCTGATTATTGCGATGAAACGCTCGTATAAGTGAAGGAAAACATGAACTAATCCAGTCTCAAACCGGAACGAGCTTTTCAATCTATAAGGCTTGCGGCCTTTGGGCCGCAAGCCAAAAATACCTGCTGCTTCTTTAAATATTTTGAGCAGTGTAGTTGAGACTGGTAAATCGTATGAGAATTTTTCCCAAGAGGCCAAAATTGAGATTTTTAACTTGAGATTTGATGTGTATGGAGCTATAAATGTTGCAGCTACTTTTGAAGGTAAATAGGTACATTTCTATAGTTTTCTGCCATTTTTACAAAGGGGAATAAATTTGGTTACACATTGTTTTTGTTCCCTGGAGGATGAAGCCTTCCAAAAGGGGTCTACTCTTAAAGGAAAGAATTTGCTCCTAGAGGAGCAAATTCTTTCATTTAAGAGTGGACCCCTTGAAAGAGGAGACAAAATTAAAAATTGGCAGAGTTGTTTCCCCTGAAATGTCCCATTCTTCCTGAGTCAAACGCTTAGCTACATATATTTCTGACTTTCAAACAGATTGCCACTGAACAAGCCAAAAGGGAGGCAGAACAAGTTCATGCAAAGTTCATCAGGGATAATATTGCCTGTCCCCAGGAATTGGCAAGAGCAGATTATATAGTTGGTACCTGGGGAAAGATAAATGGTGAGTTTTATTGTAAACCAAAAATGGTCAATACCATATTTATTTGGCAATAAGCTTGGAGCTCTTCCCCATGTAGAATGATCCCATACAGCTAGATCAGTCTGGGTTAATTTAGTGATAAGATTTGGTTTTCCCTTTCAAAACAATCCCAAAATGTCTAGATCTGTCTGATAAGGCAGATGTATTTTTTGGGAGGTGGGACAGGGACATTGTAGGGGAGGGGGGAGAAGCTGGGGGTGGGGAGAGGGGCTGTTGTTCTGGAGAGGAAAACTCTCATCTTATAACTGAATAAATAATCCTCATGAGGGGGTGTTGCAGTATAACTAGATAGATAAATATGGTTTATACCTTTACATGTGCACCTGAATTTTATTAGTATGAAATTCCCTTTACCACTAGTACATTGTAGTTTATGTTACATTTGCCAAAGAAACCAAAAATGTGTCATAAATATTATTTTTGTCATAAAAATTTTCCATTTATATATTTGTTATCACTTATATCCACTTATTATAATGATTTCTGCTTCATAAAAGAACAACAACAGCAATAATAATTTATTATTGCTATTGTTTTTCAATTATGAAGCAGAAAATTAATAAAGCATGTTTTTTTTTCAAAATTATAGTTAATCATTGTCATTCTCTTAATAATTACATCCCTTTGTAAATTTGAAAAAATATAGTTATCTCCCTTGTTATTGTTACATCACAGAAGCAACAATTAAAATGATAGCAGACTGGACTAATAAGATGGTAAATACTCTTTTTAATTGTTATGTGTATGCCTTAAAACTTAAATGTTGATCCTTTTCAGAGTGCTTTAAAGTTTGTGAAGTAAAATTGAGAACAAATTTGAATTATAAATATTTTATTTTTTGGATAGAAGAAGTGGATACTCAGGGGTTATTTTTTTTATGAAGTTTGTTTATTAATGCCAACAGTTTATCTGGATTATTTCATATGATTTAGAACTGAAACAATAAAATATTGCATCACACACAGATACGTAACCAGTTTGCATGACAGTGTTTGGAGGAGTTTTCATGACGTTATCATACCTTTTCCTGACGTTATGATTGTTTTGACGTCATGACGACGTCATTACATCACAGATGAGAAAAAGAAGTTGTTGAGCTTGGATGAAGAGATAATTTTCAATTTCTTTCTAAAAGTTTTCCTGATTTTATAAATAATGGCAATATTATGGTGGTTCAGTCACTGAAGTACATAGGAGAGCTTCTGTTTGATATTAAAGGTAACTATTTCATTTAGAATATGGTTTGGAAAGTCTTCCTATGTCCAAACACGTTTTTCTAGCATCTTTTGCAGGGATGATGCTAACAAGTGTGCCGTCCTTTGGGTCGGGACTTTAACTGGAGGCCCCCTGTGCAGGGAGAGTCATCCCTTGTGCAGGTTAAAGCTCCCTACTATAGCTACATGGCTATATGAAGGCCTCATCCTGCAACACTGGAGTGTACAAATAATACTCTGAAAAGAGGGTGTGGCAGTAAATATAGAAAGAAAGAAAAGAAAGAAAGAAGTCTCTTATGTGATAGTTGTGTGAGTTGTGGAGAAATTGAGTCTGTTCATCATTTCTTGATTTCATGTCTAAAATATGGAAATTTATGAGAAAGCTTGAGAAGAAGTTTATTTCTGACAGCAGGGATAATGAGTTTAGACCTTGAGCTATTTCTTAATGCTAAACCAGAAGACAAATACAAAGAATACAGGGACCTCATTTTGGAAGAACTTGAAAAATTAACTACAGATCAAATTGCTTTTCTTCCTCATATAATGAAAATTCCAGTTAGTTCAAACCTCGCACTGCACCTCATACAAAACTTATATACCTGTGAGCTTATGTACTAGCGGGCAATACTAAGAAGATTTATCAGAGCGGTTCTACAGCCTAGTGGCTTTGCTAAAGACTAAAGACTTCTGTCCTTGCATCTCCTTGTATGTTCTTGGGATTGGTTAGTCCAGGCCCCGAGGTTATACAACTTTCTTCATGCTCAACTCAGCTGAGCATGAAATTTTACCTTCTAATAAGTAGCAAATTACTGATAAGTACAATTCTTTCCTAGCTCAGATTAGCTGAGTATGAAATTTTCCCTGCTTATGAATATGAAATGCCAACATTGGTTGGCATTTTCGTAGTTATCAGCAGAGAAAATTTCATGCTCAGCTGAGTTGAGCACGAAATTTTGTTTTATAAACTCAGGGCCTGATCCTCTGACGTTATGTGATGTTAGAAGCTACAAAAGGGCCCTGTGTACATGCATCTCTAGTGATTGTTGTCTCATTAATCCCATCACAGGTGCTTGAAGTTCTATGCTCAGAAATACTCAAAACCCTTTAAACTTGATGCAGTCTAATTATAGGCCATTCGTAAGAAATGGCCAGGTATGCAAGCAAAATTGTCTTGATTTTTTGGACTGCTAAAACTGCCAGTTAGAAACACCCCAACAAAAACAAATTTCTTACCTGTAAACATGGTTTCAAAATGTATCTATAAACATGATAAATTTGTTCAGTCATGGTCTATGCGGTGCTGTAATCCTGAATTCAAAATTTGCCACAAAATTTCGTTGCCATTATGGTTTCCGGTTTACTGTGCTGCGCCAAAGTTTAGCATGTACATGTATGATTTGAAAATCATACATCAGCGAAATCATTCAATTACTCCTTTAGATATGACCAATGTCGTTGAATCACTGTTTCCATGTATTTACAATATTTTGTTTTGTCCTAATTTCGATCAAAATGTTTCTTACGAGTGAAAACTTGAAACAACGTGATAAAAATGGCGTCATGACGCTTGTGTCAACAACGTCAAAACTACGCAGTAACTTTAGCATAAAATTTCCATTTGTTGACTGAGGCCTACTTGTACTGACTTTCTGAATAACACAGATGCAGATTAGCTTGCGCATCTGCACAGTCTGATCGGCGATTTTGTTGTTTGATGATTGGACGGAGTAGAATCGTACATTTAAGAGGATCGTTATCCGCAGAATCTCTTCATTTTTCCCGTAATAGAACCTGTTGACGTTGCTGTGCGACGTTGATACACTGGAAACTGGAGACCATAATGGAGTCCCAACACAAGCTTGCACACCTGGCCATTTCTTTAAAATGGCTCATAGCCCGGATGTTTAGCGGCATTATTGAAATATATTTGATAGCATAAAACTTCCAGCGCCTGTGATCCCATCCTAGTTTTTAACCCAGCCATTAAGGTGATAAACTTTGTATTTCTGTCTTCCATGTTTGCATTAAGTCAACTTATAAGACAGTTGATACAAGATGGTGCTGTTTCTACCAATTCTGGTGACTGCATATGACTTTGGGAGGAGGAGGATGGTTCTGTTGTCTATAATATGAGCCCTGACACGAGAAAACCAACAATGTGGTTGTGCGCCTAGCGCAGACTCAGATCAGCCTGGGCATCCGCCCAGTCTGATCAGAGTCTTTGCTGTCCGCATGGAGGTAGCTTAGACCCTTGGCTACCCTTTGAGCACTCTGATCACATTTTATGCACTAGTGAGCTAAAAATTCCTATCTATGAGAGCAGCTTTTTTCCTTACAGTAAATGGGTACACTTTCAGGGGAAGCAACTTTAATTTTCTTTATATTTTGCCTCCTCTTTTGATCAGTCTCAAAACTAGTAAGAGGAATTCGCTGTTCGGTGTTGTGTTGCAACCTTTCTGTCAAACCTTGTAGTTCAGAACTAATGATGCTGTTAGTAGAGAGGACATTATATTTTCAAATCTACTGTCTGCAAAAATAATGTCATTTTTGACCAAAAATGTGAGGAGCTTTTGCAGCAAAAAATACCAGGGGTCGTATTTATAAAAACACTTAAGTGGTCGCTATGCTGTTGCTAAGGCTTAAAGGTATAGTTCCTCGTATTTCATTACGAAATAATCACAAAATTATGAAGCTGGTTAGTTGTATGCAACATAATTAAGATTTGTTAAAAAAATCTTCAGCTAAAACATCTTTGTTACGGAGGCAGAGACGATATATCAGAGCGTACCGTTCTTGAATATTCACGAATATTTTGTCGTCATAAATTGACTGACTCCCACAGGCGGTTCTGCAAGCATGTTTTGAATTTTATGATTGGTGGAGTAAATAACTTAACAATAGCATTAACCTCTAATCTGTGCACGTGAGTTGTTTTCAGCCAATAACTGTCTAAAGTTGAGTAAAGAAAGGGCTTAAAATTATTCGTGATATAACTTTAACCTGATTAACTATGATTGCTGGGCGTATCAAGTCTTCAGTTTTGGCGGGAATGGTGACCCGCTATTGCCGCTCTTTTTGTGTATTTCCTTAAATTCTCCTATCTTCAGTGACCTTCACAAATCATAAATTTGGCAGATAAATGTACTTCTAATAGCAATCATTATCATGCCCAGAATATAATGTTTTGTGAGAAATTTAAAATTTAATAGAAATATTGTGGGTGTAAATCTTTAATTTCAATAAAGGAGATTCCCTACAACTATGAAATTTGCCTCCAGAGCAAATTTCAGAGTTGTAGGGAATCTCCTACAAAGAAATTTAACCTTAGCAACAGCATAGCAACCACTTAAGTCGTTTTATAAATATGGCCCCAGTACTCTTGATTTTATATGTACTAGAAGACTTAACGAATCCTTGACTAACAACTTCATCTAAGTAATAACACATCGAACAAGTGGGCCTAGAATGGCAAACACAATAGGCACAGTTAAACTGCTTATACAGGAGCATGCTGATCTGGGTCTTTATTATTTGCTCAGGCACTACATGCCAGTATTTTAGGTCAATTATTTTGTGTATTTTAGGAGTTAAAGCAGAGCCCAAAAGAAAGAAGAACGTTGCGGAACATGCCAGATCTCCTCAGACATTGAAGAATTCATCCAAACTCAACAACCAAACAAGAACAAATACAGATTTATCCCTTACCAGAACTCAGTCATCACCTAAATTGAACACTCCTTCGTCGACTGACTCTGTAATTTCGGTGGCTGATAAATCTTCTGCTGATGCTGGACAGCGCCCTGTATTAAAACCATTGTATAAAACTAAGTCTAAAACTCCATCTCCATCAGACGTATTGAGAATTTCAGATTTAACAATAGGGAATCTTATCTCTACTAAACATAGCAACAGCCAAGAGGACGTCAGCTCAGAAAACTCAGACTGTGTCACTAATAGTTTGTCACTTTCTAATAGAGATAACCAGTCAAAGTCAGATGGAGGTAACAAGTCTGGAAGTGAAAATGAAAATTCAGCTGATGAGGACATGGACAATTCTTTGATTCTAGTCACTGATAATATTGCAGCATCATCTTCTCCACGGGGACAATATGTTTGTAGAGTGCTTCATTGTGAGGCAGTGTTTACTTCTCAAGCTAAACTCAATCACCACATGAATCAGTTTCAACATTCTCCGTGCAACCCATGTCTCAAGGCCAAAGATGGGAAACTGTTACCAGATCCTATTTGTTTCATGTGTCCAAAGTGTGATGAAGATTTCAAGGTATTATATAGAGCATGTTTTCTTTCATTTAAGGTGGTATGGATATAATGCTATGTTTTTCCACTATTTTCTCGCCATTTGTTTCAAATGGAGACAACTTCTGTTTGCTTCCTGGCTGACAAAATCATTCCAAAAATGGGTCTACTCTTAAAAGAAAGAATTTGCTCCTCTAGGATCAAATTCTTTCTTTTAAGAGTTGTCCTCCATTTAGAAGGGAAACAAAAATGAAAAAGACAGAGTTTCTTCCCCAGAAAGTGTACCCATACACCGTAACTATGTTTTTTTCACATTTTCTGGATTTTGCATGCTTTGCTACGTTATTTGTGAGTGTTTTGGAGGAAAGTGTCACATTACATAGCATATAAAAGAGCTGTGAAATGGACATTACATGTGTTTTGCAGCCCATCTGACAGCCATAATAGTTCTTATATCACATGAGGACCTGGTAGCTCAGTGGGCTAAGTGTTGTCCTGCTGATCTAGTGGTTCCAGGTTCGAATCTGGCTGAAGAAGGAATTCTTTCCTGCGGTAAACAGGGTTCCATTCCAGACAGCCTTTTATTATCGATGTCCCATCATCCTGATATGACTGAAATGCTGTGAAAAAGGATGTAAAATCAAAGTTCATCCATCCATCCTTTAACAACACATGATTTCAACAATATCAGTTTAAAAACATTGTGCAAACAGGTCTTGAAATAAGAAAACCATTAATTTTGTACTGAGTACTATATTTGAATGGACTGAAAACTTGTACTTTAGAATTTGCTGTAGGTTCTGAATGCAGATAAAATTTCCTTTTAAAAGGAAGGCTTGCCCAGCTAAGACAGTGAAATGTTCATGAGTTGTTTATTCAAGTGAACCCAATTGTTATTGCACTTTCTGTTCTAATTTTTATTTAGCAAATTATTTAATTTCTTAACATCTTGAATGGCGGCATTATCTACAGGAGTGAGGTAAAACAAGTGAAGAATTTATTTGAAAAACAGACTGAGGAAATATTTAAACACACACACACACACGCACACATGCATGCACGCACGCACACACACACACACACACAGTTTTCCAACATTTTGGCCGTTAGGCATGTCTCAAGGAAAATTACTATATGGACCTATTTCAAGTCTTTTCTATATGGCTGCTAAGTCACATTTAGTTTGAATCAAACTTTTAGGAAAGACTGTTTCAAACCCATGTCAATGGAATCTTGGCACATCTGAACTTGGCATCAAAAGAAGACAACAAATTTATATTCACAGAACTATATTTTTGGTTTTAGTAGCATCAGTGACAGTGACTAGAAGACAATTTTGACACTCTGAGAAGAAAATGCAGGCTCCTATTGTTTGAGATAATAACTTGCTTTACACCATTTGGGAACAACAAAGCACGGAACCCATTGCGTTCATACTTATATGAACTTCTGAAATATGAAATTTATCTCTTATATTTGTGTTATGTTTTCACATCAATTTTGTTACTTATTTGTGAAGGTCTGGCTAATTTAACGCCAAGGAAAGGACGAAGAATAGTTATTAACCAAATTCACACAAATGGCTTGTATACATAATAAATAATGATCTCTTATTCACCACAAACATGTATAATGATATATTTTTGTAAAGTTGCAATAGTATTCAGAAGTTTATAATATCTAATAATTTCATCCTTTTTTGAGAGGTAATTAGTGCTACAGAAAAAAAGAACTGCTATATAATGATCAGAATTTTCCCTGACTTTTGCAGACAACATCTGAGTGCAGAGCTCACATGAGGAGCCAAGATCATGTGCCATACTTACCTCCCTTGAAGATAGCTGGCTACATCTGTCCTCAGTGCCTCGCCATCTTTGAAAACTTTGAAGCTTGCTGGAATCATATTTCCAAACTCTCACACCACATTGTGAGTTATCCTTTCATAGGTAAGATTTGCCGCTCGTTAACACTGTTCTACTTAAATGAAAGGCAATCTAGTTGGTATATCCAGGATTATGTCTGACAATTCACCATAAGCTGTTTATTGCTAAAAACACCTGTAAAGGTTGTCTTAGTAGCAAAAGATGATCAGTTTTCATAGTAACAGCAGGCTTGGAAACATTTGAGCGGCAACACGACAGAACCAACAAAGTGGCATGTGTGCCCAGCTATGACTCAGATCAGCCTGGCATCCGCCCAGTCTGATTAGAGTCTTCGCTGTGCATTTAAAGGGTAGCTCCATTTGGACAGCTAAGTCTGATCAGGCTGATCTGGGTCTTTGCTGGGTGCACATGCTTCTGTTGCTTTTCTCGTGTTGCAGCTCATATATACATTGGCTGTTTCAGTTTATACACAGTTGGATGCTTGAGATTTGACCCATCAAATACTTTATTCTATATTCTAACACAGTGCTCCTATAGAAGCAATGGAAAGTTGCCGTGTTTTATTCTGCAACAATTCACTGTAACGGAGCGTGTGAGTCTAATTGCTGACGTCACCGGAATTACTGACGTAATTTTGCGACGTTTTGAGATGTTAGATGGTGTAACGTGTCTTTTTCTTTCTAAAATTGCCATAAAAACGTACATTTATCTTAGATACATTCAAGAATATTGGCGGGAGCATGAACGCGCTGGCAGGGAGGTTGGGAGAGTTTGAATGAAAAAAAAAGTTTTCCAGCGTTTTTGAGTGTTAGAATCGAAATAGTTCAGCTCTAGCATTGAATTGTTTAGTAATAATGCACCGTTTGTCGGTCTGTTGTAAGTAGATATATCACTTGCGCTCCGCGCTCGTGATATGATCTACTTTACAACTGACCTCCAAACAGTGAATTATTACTCAACAATTCACTGCTAGAGCTGATCTATTTCTTAACTGAACTCAAAATTTCAGGAGTATATACATGTAGTATGTATGCTTAATGATATGTATTACCTTTCATCATACCCTTTCGGTTTCTCGTTAGAAGTTGTGACTGTAGGAATAGACTAAAACTTCAAGCGCTTGTGGTCTAAATGAATCATTCAGTACCAGGGCTACAGAAATTTTGAAATCCAAATCGGTCCGGGACGGCCGATGACGTCATACGAATACAAAATAGACACGAAAACTAATGACTACACTGTGTATTCCAGAATCCAAAAAAAGTCACGAAAACTAATGACCTCACTGGAGCGCCGTTATAACGCGGTTGTCATCGCTGACGTAGCCATTTAGTCCACATGTTCTTACTTATCGTGAAAAATGCGCTTTAAAAAGCGCAGAGACAGTCAGACCGAAAGTGAAAGTACACATGCTGTCAATCGGACATCCTCGCCGATCTTCATTTACGGAATTGGCCGAAGTATTACGATTGACGTATTTTACTGTATTCGAGTTAATTCCCTTGAAATATGAATATACTTGCAAAAAGGTACCTACGGACGAAGAAAATTTCTGCGCGAGAAATGACGTCGGCTAAAAAAACCTGACCAGACTGCACATAATCAAGTCCGGTTTCAATTTTCTTTTTGCTAGTCAAATTCTTTCCTTATACTATCTTTGAAAGTATACAATAGTCAGTAACCTTACGTTGCACAGCCTTTTTCCGTGCATCGGCACGTGTATGTGAATTACGAGTTGTGGAAAACCTTCGCTGCTGGCCAAAATTGTGGCACGTGCTAATTATCGAAGATTTCTAAAATTGAGTCAGTGTTCACACATTGGCAAGACAACTGACACTTTGTTTATCTGTGATAACTTTTGACAGCAGTGCGTGATTATTGGATTAATATATGACACATGTCTAAAATCCAGGTAATTATGTCATCATACATCGCAAATCGTGTTTTTTCGGACCGAAAAAAATGTGCCTTATGCCAACTGAATCGGTTTTTCGAACTCAAAATTGGTCCAGACCGACAAAAAATCAGATTTCTGTAGCCCTGTTCAGTACCTTAGACAGGATTTGGCAGAGTTGGACAGCCTGCTGTCTGCCAAAAGGTTGTTCTTATGATTGAACTTCTGCATGTTTGATCTCTAAGAAGACAATTTTTGTATCCCATAACTTCTTCCTATATGACTGCAGAGGACTGAACAAAGATTAAGCAGAGTAGTGGCACCCAAAAGCTCTGACTTGCATTCCTAAACCTTACATTCCTAAAATATTTCATGAAAATATTATATTCAAAATAGCATTATAATAAATAGGGCTATATCAAGGCTTGGCTGTATTTTCAGATGATGTGAGGGGACCTCACCCAGTTCAGGTTGGACCCGTGGCCATAGCCGAGGAGCTTGCCATGGACTTCATTGAGAAGTGTAAGAAGGTTGCCTTCAGTGTCCAATGCCTGGAGTGTTCCCTGGAGATCGAGACGGCCATGATGCTGACACAGCACATGGCAGAGACAAACAAACAGCACCCCATAACCTCTCTGGCAGATTGTAATCCGGTAGGTTTCTTGACACTTAAAGCGCCAAAATCAAAATTGCTGAATTTGCTAACAGTGTAGATTCAGATGGGGCGGCTCATGATGAGCCATCTCATCTGGATCTACACTGTTTGCCCTATAATCTTTGAGTTCTCAACATGATAGAGCTTGAACAAAACAGTTTTTGAAATATTGCAGACGTAAATTTTGTCGTCTGCTTTTTGGCGCTTTAAGGGTTAATCTATGATCATATTGATAATTGAGCGGCAACATGATCAACAAAGTAGCATATGGGCCATGCGAAGACTTAGATCAGCCTGAGCATCCGCCCAGTCTGATCAGAGTCTTTGCTTGCCCTTAAAAGGTAGCTGAGGGTCTAAGCTACCGCCATGTTGACAGTGGAGACTCTGAACAGACTGGGCAGTGCCCAGGTTGAGCTGAGTCTTTGCTGGGCACACATGCTATTTTGTTTGTTTTTTACGTGTAGTGGCTTGTATATATTTTTAATGACATGAGGTAAACCTAATGAGAGCTCACAAGATACGTTTGTATGTAGAAGTTACAAAAGTTGTCTCAGAATTTTCATTGTTTAAGTTGAATGGGTATACTGCCATGTTTTTCTGCCATTTTTTACAAAGGGAAACGACTTTAGTGAATTCCTTTTTGCTTTCCTGGAGAGAAAACTCTGTCCTTTAAGAGTTGATCTCCATTGAGAAAGGAGGCAAAAGTGTTGCTCCCCCTGAAAGTGTATTCATTTACTTTTCTCCCTATTATCTAGAGCATGTCCTATACAGAGAACATACATTAGTCTGACATATAAGAAAGCCAGAAAGCATGCAAAGTGTCTTTCAGAAAAACAAGCCCAGAGTTCACTTATTACAGCATTTCCTTTTAAACTGCAAATATCCCGGTATGCAGGTATCCTGGTACTTCAGATAAAACATCCAAATATTTCTGTTACTTGTTACTCTTCAAATGACTATGGAGATTATAAAAATGTTTTTCTTGCACACCACGTTTTGTTTTAAGTTCAGAACTTGTTAAAATGTTTAATTATAGTGCTTGAGAGGTTTTTATTTGATTTTAATAGAAGGCACCGCCTTCAACAACCGCCATTCGGGTCTTTACGTCATTGTCTGGCATGCATAAACTAATATCATTTTTGCCAGCTTCTTGATGTCATCATCTAAAAAGCCTTGAGGACTGACACGTGACCTCCAATACAACTATTGCATTGAATGCTCGTGATTTTTATCTGGTCCTGGGTGAGATAACATGGGTGAAATAAGATTTGTAGGTACAGGGCAAACACATGGATATCCTTATCCAGTGTGCTAGAAATCAACAGCACACACTACATGTATTTCTTTCTTCTTGGCTTTCTGTTTTCAGGTTGATGTGTTCGCAGACTACCTCGCAGAATTCCAGTGTTACAACTGCTATCGTTTATTTCCTAAATACATTCCAACTCATTATTGTGCCAAAGATGTTCTAGGAATGATAATTGAAAGCAATGTCAGGTCATTCCATGACTTTGTTAAAAGCTGTGCTCTGACATTAAGTCATGCAGAACCTGACAGTTTGTCACCGTCCACAATAGATTGTACAGAAACTGCTCAAGGACAGGCTTCATGTCTTGATAACTTGATACAAGTCGTTCAGCATCTTCCTGAGAAAGGTGCTATTCCGAAGAACACGAGGCAGGCCAGTGCTCTTAGTATAGCTCCTCAGTCTAAAACAGCTGAAAAGGAAACTCAGGAACATAAGGACAAAGATGTGATTATAATAGATACTCCACCTGACCCACCTAAAGCTAGATCAAGGAGAGTGATAGAAATTCCAGGCTGCAGTTCGCCTGACCCGCCTAATTCCAGGTATGAGAAAGCATCAGAAATTCCAATAGCGTCTTGTTCTGTATCACCAAAAACCAAGCATGGGAATAAACCTGAGATTCCAGGAGGCTCTGGTTCAATGTCAGCTAAAGGCAGGTATGGTAGGCTAAAAGAAATTCCAATAGAGGAACAACAGTTAAATGTTGATGAACACCTAAACAGAAGAAAGAAAACCCGACTGGATACAGAATGTGCACCAGGGATGTTTCCTGAGGTGAGTTTATCAAGATCATTTGAATTTTGACCAAAAACAAAATACTGTTTGATCTGAAAGTAATTAACAATCTTGTCAAACGTCATGTTACATTCGTAAAATGCATTAGAATTGGAATTTCATGTAATGAAACATTCATGCATGTACCTGTCTTTTTGACACGTACAGTTTTTCACAAATGTCAGTCAATTGCCTACTGAAGCCTAGTAAAATAAGTGAAGGTACTAGTTTCTGCCTTATTTCTTTTATCTAACGGTGAAGTCTACAAGAATATAACAATCCATCATGAGTGTCCATGTAGGACAGGGAAATCTCACCCGAGGGGTCGGAATTTCAATCAGGGAAAAGGCTTGCCTCGTCCATGGTTGAAATTCCGACCCCGAGGACAAGCTCATGATGGATTATTTTTCTCCCACTGTTAGCGGATTTTAAACCTCAGGTCGAGGCTTGCCAAGTCCCTGGTTGAAATTCCGACCCCGAGGGTGAGATTTACCATTCCTACATGGACTGGCTCATGATGGATTATTTTTCTCCCACAGTTAGCGGATTTTAAACCTCAAGTCGGATTAGGCTTCAGAACAGGAAAATTTTAACTTTTTATCCAGTGATCTGAAGTAAATTTTGAGCAGCCCAGTGTCTTTATCGGGTCCTAAAATGGATGTTAACTGTGGCGGAAAACACAATATATGGACTATTTTATCTGCCAGAGGGGAAAACAAAATGCAACTTAGCCTAGCCTCTCATGTCACGCGCGTCAGGTTTGCTAGCGACGTTATATAACCGGCTTTAGTGACGTCATTAAAATTGAGTAATGTCACAAACCTATGATCTGCTATCAAACGTCATGCGACATGCTTGCGTGTCCATTTTGTTCATTTAAAATTAAAATAGTAATAAAAAAATGAAAAAGTCTGGTTGCTTATATAAGAAAGATGTTGCCAGGTGTAAAATAGAAGTTTCTTATATGAGCTGAGGGCCTATCTTATATATGCAAAGGTGGGAGAAAATCAATATACCTGAGAAATGTGTACCTGATCAATGGACTTGAAGTTTTTGACTGTAGCTTTGGAAAGTAATTGCTAAAGACCTTCTCTAGAGCTAGAGGTGTTCCAAATTTTAATATGGTTTGGCTTCAGGTACTGAAGGAGTAACTTTTGACACTTTAACACTGTGTCATTATGCCATGGGGCTTAACTTATTCTGACCTGTTTATGTAATTTGTGATAAAGGAAACTGTTCATTTGTAACTTGAGTAAAAGATTTCTTTTATTTACAAAATGTCTCATTCCAATTTTGTTCAGAAAACAGAGACAGAATCTCACAGGCAGAGATCACGAAGTCCAGCCACTCCCCACCCCACTGCAACTGAAAATCTTGTCAAGATGAAGAACATCATCTTCTTAGATCTGGACAACTGGCCCGGCTTCTTCAGCAAGCTTCCCCGACGTCTGCCTGACTGTACGTTTGTGTGGGGATTTTACGGCGGAAAGATAGTATGGAGAGAGCCAGAAAGGTAAACACTACCCAGTTAGAAAAGTGAATGAGTCACCAGGGTTCGAGGTTATAAAACTTGAGAATAATCTCAAACTCAAAATAAAGCACACTGATTGGCTGCTTCCGAGGACATGCTTTGAAGCAGCGAATCGGTGTGCTTTATTTTGAGTTTGAGAATGCACTCAAGTTTTATAACCTCTGGGCCAGACTACACACAAAGTGGTTACTTAATGAGAATGAGGACATGCCCATGTTTTTCTGCCATTTGTACAAAGGGAACAACTTTCATGACTTACTGGTGGCTTTCCTGGGAGACAAAGCCTTTTCACAAAGGGTCTACTCTGAATGGAAAGAATTTGCACTTTAAAAAAAGTAAATTTTTGCCTTTTGGCATCTGCCCAGCCTGATCATTTTTGCTGATTACTTAAAGGGCAGCTTGGGGTCTAAGCTACCTCCATACCAATAGTGAAGACTCTGATCAAATTGGGTGGATACCCAGGCTGATCTAAGTGTGCGCTGGACACACAGGCCACATTGTTGGTTTTGTCATTTCACAGCTCAAATTTACTTCCTCATGCTTTTGTAAGTTACAAAGAACTATCTGAGTCTAAGTTTGAAATTTGGGCAGCTACCAACAAAACTCTAAAACTTGGGACACCTATGATAATTACTATTACTGTCCGAAAACTTGAAAAGTTTGGGTTTTCAACCCAATAATACGTCTAAAAGATATGGATGGAATGGCAAACATTATAGACCCTGATATGACTGCTCCTTTTGGAGCAGTCTGACCTGTGTCTGCAATGTTTGCTCAGACCTGTCTGTCCTAATATATAGAATTATTACAGTGAATGAGTTCATGAAGAGTTTTGAATACCAGAGGTAAAAGATATTCTTTGACCTTTGTCCAAGATTACTCATATTTCAGCAGTTTGAAACATCTCAAAGGGAGGCAGTTTTTGCCTTCCTTGGCAAAATAATTACTTCACTTGCACAATATTGGTAAAAGTGAACTCACCACTGACTACCTTTTCTTTTATATTTTCAGATGTTTTGCTTTCAGTGTGATGAAGAGTAAGAATCTCTTCCACTTACATGACAGATGCGGACACACCAAGGATGCTGCCGACTTTGCTATTGTACTCACAGTAAGCTTTTTCATTCAGATTGGAGCTGTAGCTTGCAAACACGGTTCCCAACATATCTGCAAAGAGCATATACTCAAACCAGTCTGTGAATCTATGAATTCATTTTGTGTCTCTAGATTTCATCAGAGTTCTTACATGGTACATGTATGAGCAAACAGCAATGGCTATGACACGAGGCTTTGATATTTTTTTTTGCATACATGCATTAATACTTGGACATCCATCTTTTGACCTAAGTCAAGCAGTTGGCTTTTCAGATTATTTTAACAGAAGATTTTGTAAGCGCTGAGTCTGTAGTTTATATTTCAGATTGAAAATTAGGGGATAACGGGACTCAAAATAGTCATATGGGGAGGTAAATCGTCAGTCAGTTTAATTGTCGCAAATTTTGTTTTACAGCAATGGGTCAGTGACTTTTTTGAGACCATAAGTCCGACATTTAGGATTAAAATTAAGTGCATTAGAATTTTGCAGTGTATTTTATTATGGTGAGCCTCTCAAAATTTTTTGTAGCTCTGTAGTTTTCTGTAGTTCTGACTGTAAGCTATTAAACTCTGTCATATTTTTCCCTGTCAGCCTGTCACTTTGCTATTATCCTATACATTTGCCGAACAAATACACTTTAGACAGACCTGCCCAGTTTTAATTGTGTTTGACAAAGTCAAAATTGTAATGTGTTCATGATGATCAAATGTTATAAAGTTTAGGAAATCCTGGTGCCAAACATAGATGAAACAGGCACATGAAGATTTGATCTGCCCATGCCCAGCATTGGCCTGATGAAGCCATACTTTTTGTGTGCAAACAGCATGCTTGTTATACCGGTAGGAATAAAAAAATCAACTAATGTTAAAATATGAGCCGCACCACAAGAAATCTAAGTGGCATGTGCACCCATCGAAGACTCAGATCAGCCTGGGCATTTGCCCAGTCTGATCAGAGTCTTAGCTGTCAACATGGAGGTAGCTTAGATCCTTTACTACCTTTTAAGGGCATAGCAAAGACTCTGATCAGACTATATGCCCAGGCTGATCTGAATCTTTGTTGGGCGCACATGCGTTTTTGTGGATTTTCTCTTGGCACAGCTCGGAGTGCATCCTTATCAGTAACTCTGTGCATGCAAAAAATGCTCTTTACATTTGAGCCGCGACACGACAAAACCAACAATGTGGTTGTGCGCCCAGCGAAAGCTCAGAGCAGCCTGGGGATCCACCCAGTCCGGCCAGACTCTTTGTTAAGTGCTTAAAGGATAGCTAAGGGTCTAAGCTACCTCCATGCGGACAGCGAAGACTCTGATCAGACTGGGCGGATGCCCAGGCTGATCTGAGTCTGCGCTGGGCGCACAACCACTTTGTTGGTTTTGTCGTGTCACGGCTGATTTCATTCTTTTAGGTTGGCCAGATGCATGAACGACTTCCAAAACACATTCCATTCACCATAGTATCAGGAGACAAAGGATTCATTGAGGTGGAGAGGCAGATGAGGGACTCCCACAGAAAGGCAGTGGTCATTGATCCCCACTCAGCTCAACAGTTCAGCAATGATATGATTTATACCATGGTCACCAGTGTGGCAGACACATAAGACAATTTACAGAATTTATTTTTGAAAATTTACAGAGCTCCAGATAAGGGTGGATTTTGTGGAAAATTTTGATTTCTCGTTAAAAACATTTGAGTCACGACACAAGAAAACCAACAAAGTGGCTTGTGCACCTAGCACAGGCTCAGATCAGCCTGGATATCCACATGTTGGCATGGAGGTAGCTTAGACACTCAGCTACCCTTTAAGCGCAGAGCAAAGACTCTGATCAGACTGGGCAGATGCCCAGGCTGATCTGAGTCTTCGCTGGGCACTCTTGTCACTGCGTTGGCTTTGTCGTATCTGGTTTTCTCATATTTGGTTTTGCCCAGGCTGATCTGAGTCTTCATTGGGCGCTCATATCACTTTGTTGGTTTTGTCATAAGTATATTTATTTGGATATAGGACAGGCCCTGAGGTTATAAAACTTATTTTTCATGTACAACTCAACTGAGCAGGAAAATTCAAACTTATATGAAATAAAGCATATGCATTCTGCAGAGATGTTTATGGTTTCCAGTATTTACTTGTCACATAGTTTTTCTCATTTTAATACTCAGTGCAGTCCTTATTTAGTATTTCAAATTCCATTCGATAATAAAGTTAGAGCTTAATCTCAGCTGAGCATGAAAAATAGTTGTATAATGTCGGGGCCAGGTTTTATCCCTTTCAAAACAACCCCAGATATTTAGGTAACGTCTCACAAGACGGATCTAGATGTCTGGGATTGTTTAGGATGCAGAAAAAAACCTTACAGCAGAATTAATACAACTAATTCACACATTCAGGGTCATCCGGGAGGATGAAGAAAAAAAAACGCTGGGCCTTGTTGTTCAAAGCATTGTTAGCTTAACTAAGTGGTTAGTCAAGAATCCGTTAAGTCCTCTAGTACACACAGAATAAGTGTGTTTATTTATTTATTTTTTTGCTGAAAAAATGAGGAGAGCTTTTGCACTACAAAAGCTTCTTGTATCTTTTCAGCAAAAAATGGCAGAGTTTTTAGGTATAATACTTTTGAAAATTTAATGTCTAGTAAACTACAGACGTTGTTAGCTTTGAACAACTGGGCCCTGTTGTATAACCAAATAAATACAGTGCTGTGACCTTTCATTAGAGCTGTCTCAGGGAGGCAGTTCTAATGAGAGTTCACAATATCTGTTCAAATGAGATTAACCAGAAATGATCTCAGAACTATCATCAGCATCCACCTTCATCTGGATCCCCACATTTACCTTATTTTTGATACCAGTATTTCTGGAGCGCTTGATAAGCCAAAGTCCGGGGAGGAATATTAAGTTGTTTTTCCTTATTTTTCCACAAAGCATGCATTTTGAGATCTTATTGAAGTAAATGGGTACACTTTCAGGAGAAGCAACTCTGCCATTTTCGCTTTACTCCCCCTTTTGATCGGGGTCAACTCTTAAAGGAAGGAATTTTGCTCCCCTTGGAGCAAATTCTTTCCTTGTAGAGTAGATTCCAGTTTGAAAGGGCTGTGTAATCTAGGGAAGCAAAAGGAACTCACAAAAGTTGTTTCCCATTGCAAAAATGGTGAAGAAAATCATGGACCTGTACCCATACACCTTAAATCACCGTAGCAAGGTTATTCTAATGAGACAATACAACAAATTTATGTTAAACAACCATACTAAACCTTAAGAAAGAGGTGTTTCTGAGGAAACATAAGTAAATAATTATGCTCCGCTCAGAAACTGCCCCATTTAAAGGCAAGCACCCAAAAGATAAATATGGCAATTTTTACATTCCAAAGTTTTGCTTGTATGAGCGCTGTCAGACTAGACTTTCTCAAGACCCTATTTTTATCTAAATTTCACTTTAAAACAGGAAAGCCCCTTTAAGTGAAATAATAAGTGAAAGTGCCTTTAAGTCATCTCTGATTATGTAAATTTTGCACGTTTTTTCTTCCAAGGTGTTAAAAAAAAATAAAATGGAATATTAATTTACAGACTTGGGCAAGTCTACTGTCAGACCAAAGATCTGTATATTTGCTTTTGTTCTTTTTATTTAACTTTTCTTGCCAGAATAGCTATACCTCAAGGCTAGTTTGAGTTACAATAAGAAGTATTTACATGATTAGAAAGATATTCAGATTTAAAAGCATCATATTTTGTGACTGTTTATAGCATTTCATTATTTTACTCTCAGAATTTTCTTATATTTCAAACACTTGAAACTATTTGTCTGGTATCGAGGTAATAAAACTTGAGAATAATCTCAAACTCAAAATAAAGCACACTGATTGGCTGCTTCCGAGCGCGGAAGCAGCCAATTAGTGTGCTTTATTTTGAGTTTGAGAATGTACTCAAGTTTTATAACCTCTGGGCCTGGTTTGTTTCTTTTTGTTAGTTTGAATTATAAAAGGCTCTTAAGGTGAATGAGTACACTTTCAAGGGAAGTAACTGTGTCATTTTCAGATTTGCCTCTCTTCTCAGAAGGGTCAGCTCTTGATATGCCCTCTTGCAGCACAGTATCCAGGCCCTGAGGTTATAAAACTTTTTTTATGCTCAACTCAGCTGAGCAAACTTTTTTTATGCTCAACTCAGCTGAGCTTGAAATTTTACCTGCTAATAAAGAGCAACTTATTGATAAGTACAGTTGTTTTCATGCTCAGTTTAGCTGAGGAGGAAATTTTCTATGCTTATGAATATGAAAATGCCAACATTAGTTGGCATTTTCATATTTATCAGCAGAGAAAATTTCATGCTCAGCTGAGTTGTGCATGAAAAAAGTTTTATAATTTTGGAGCCGGTGTTCAGTGGCTATGTTGTCCAGTGAAGCAAACAGAAAGTCACAGAGTTGTTCCCCTTTGTAAATATGGCAGGAAAATATGGAGTTGTACCCATACACCTTATGGAGAGTTCAGTGTTTGAATTATTAAAATCATTCATCATAATTGAGCTGTGGCACAATAAAACTAACAGATTTGCATGTGCACCCAGCGAAGAATCAGATCAACCTTTGGCATCCATCCAGTCTGACCAGAGCCTTTGCTGTGTGCCGAAAGGGTAGCTAAGGGTCTCAGCCTGCTCCATGCACACAGCAAAGACTGATCAGACTGGGCAGATGCCCCACCCAGGCTGGTCTGAGTCTTTGTGTGGCTCACATGCCACATGGTTTGTTTTGTTGTGTTGTGGCTCATATGTCCATAAATCCAGTGGACACGACGTCCAAATGACGTCATACTGATGTTGATGCCATGTCATTACATCATACTGCCGTCAGTGCGATGTCATTTGATGTCATGTGCCTGCTGGGAATATAGATGGAACTGGCAGCTGTTGTGGAAATGTGGTCTGACAAAATTTTAGCAATGTCCTCAACAATGAATCCAAAACGTCGCCAAATAAATCGGTCATTTATCTTTACCACCGTTGGCATGCTGCCTTGAAAAGTCAGCCTTGAAAAAAGTTTGTTGGTAAAGATCATATTCTTGAAACTTTTGTTGAAGACAAGACATGACAAAACCAACAAAGTGGCTTGTGCGCCCATCAAAGACTTAGGTCAGCCTGGGCATCTGCCCAGTCTGATCAGAGTCTTGGCTGTCTGCATGGAGCTAGCTTAAACCCTCAGCTACCCTTTTAGCGCATAGCAAAGACTCTGATCAGACTGAGCAGATGCCCAGGCTGGTCTGAGTCTTTGCTGGGTGCACATGGCACTTTGTTAATTTTGTTGTGCTGCGGCTGAAGTATGCATATATTTAATGAGGGGACTAATGCCATAAGTTAGTCACTATGTTCTTGGCGATTTGTAAATTTATATGACTGGTAGCCATTCTCTCAAACTATAATACACATATGACATAGAGATCCAGGGCCCGAGGTTATAAAGCTTTTTTCATGCTCAGCTGAGTTGAGCATGAAATTTTACCTGCTAATAAATAGCAAATTACTGATAAGTACCGTTGTTTTCGTGCTCAGTTTGGCTGAGTATGAAATTTTCTCTGCTTATGAATATGAAAATGCCAACATTAGTTGGCATTTTTATATTTATCAGCAGAGAAAATTTCATGCTCAGCTGAGTTGAGCACGAAAAAAGTTTTATAACCTCGGGGCCAGAATTCTTATGATGCAGCCATAATGCAATTCAACACACTTACATAAACAACAGATTTTCAGGAAGAGTTCGTGTTTTTGCAAGATACATTTTGTTTCTACTTTATAATTTCTGTGAAGTTTTCTGCTGATTTGTTTATCACAGTTGATCTGATAATTCAAGAAAATTAATACCTTTCTATTCATTTCATTACATAGTACCAGAGACTAAAAGTTTCTAATAAAATATACCAGTGGTTTGGGTTGTCGCTTTTTCTCTTACCCATCACCTCTTTTATTGAGTACTTAAAGTGGAATGTACACAAAGAACGGCACCATAAATCATGTGTCTAAAACCAGTCGTTGCCATTGGGCTTAATTCAAGTTGA
Source organism: Ctena decussata (assembly GCA_963989385.1). NCBI lineage: Eukaryota > Metazoa > Mollusca > Bivalvia > Lucinida > Lucinidae > Ctena > Ctena decussata. Next base: position 90,453,989 of record OZ022501.1, read on the forward strand.
CATCACGGCAGCTTACTCCAATGTTCAACATAAGGAAACTGCTGTAATGCTAGAATATAAGTATCTTTCATGGGTGTGAGTTGTAGATTGAAAAATCTGTGCCAAGGGTAACTGTTCAGCATCACAAGGTTTGCCTAGTGATACCAGTGATTAAGGGCAGATTTTCCAGTCTGCACTGCACACCTCTGCTTCTGAATTCCAGGCTGGTAGAGGCCCTCTGCCTCTGAATTCCAGGCTGACATTGACCCTCTGCTTCTGAATTCAAGGCTATCAGTGGCTTTGCTTCTGAATTGCAGGCTGGCAGTTGCCTTCTGTTTCTGTATTCCAGGCTGACCGTAGTCCATTGCTTCTGAAGTGTAGGCTGAGTGGCCCTCTGCTTCTGAATTCCAGGCTGGTACAGGCTCTCTGCTTCAGAATTCCAGGCTGGTAGAGGCTCTCTGCTTTTGAATTCCAGGCTGACAGTGGCCCTCTGCTTCTGAGTTCCAGGCTGACAGTGGCCCTCTGCTTCTATATCCAAGGCTGGTAGTTGCTCTGCTGAATCCCAAGCTGGCAGTTGCTCTGTTTCTAAATTCCAGGCTGGCAGTAGCCCTCTGCTTCTGAATTCCGGAGTGACAGTGGCCCTTTGCTTGTATATCCAAGACTGGCAGTGGCTGTGCTGAGTCCCAGGCTGGCAGTGACCCTCTGCTTCTGAATTCCAGGCTGGCAGTAGCCCTCTGCTTCTGAATTCCAGGCTAACAGTGGCCCTCTGCTTCTATATCCAAGGCTGGCAGTGGCTCTGCTGAATCCCAGGCTGGCAGTGGCCCCCTGTTTCTGAATCCCAGGCTGGCAGTAATCCTCTGCTTCTGAATTCCAGGCTGGCAATGGACCTCTGAATCTGAATTCAAGCTTGGCAGTAGCCCTCTCATTCTGAATTCAGAGCTGTCAGTGGCCATCTGCTTCTGAATTCCAGACTGGCAGTGGCACTCACTTTTGCAATTCCAGGCTGGAAGTGACCCTCTGTTCATGAGTTCCAGGTTAGCAGTGGTCTTTTTCTTTTGAATTTGAGGCTGGTAGTGGCCTGATTATGAAACCTGGCTGGCAGTGGCCCTCAACATCCAGGCTGGCGGTGGCCTTCTGATTTTGCATTCCAGCTGGCAGTGCCTCTGCTTCTGAATTTCAGGCTGGCATTGCCCCTTAGCTTCAGAATTCCAAGCTGACTGTTGCCCTTCGCTTTTGAATTACAGGCTGGTAGTGGCCCTCAGTTTCCAGGCTGGCAGAGGCCCTCTGATTCTGAATTCTGCCATTAAACATGTCATGGCCTTTATTAGATCAACCGTGGTGTTTGGGTTTTAATAAGGGATATCAGTGTATATTTTCTATAGTTGGAAATATTGTACCAGTCTTTAAGGGGAACGGGTACATTTTCATGTAGGAGTGAGTCCCAGTCACTCAGTGGTTTAAGTGCTGGCCTGGTAAGCTAATGGATAGGGTTTGATTTCAGATGTGGGAGGAAATCTTTTCAACCCTAAATGGCATTGTATTGTACACAGCTTTTCATTATCACCTCCTGCCGTTGTAACATGACTGAAATACTGTTGAAAAGGATGTACAATCACGTCACTAATCCATCAGTACACGTCATAGGAAGCATCTCTGCTCTTTCAATTTTAGCCTCTTTTTCTCAGTGGGGGTCAACTTTTAAAGCTCAAGAACAAATTCTTTCCTTTATGAGTGGACTCCTTTTGAGAAGGGTTTTGCTGCATAGGAAATTTACAAAAGTTGTCACAAAAGGGTCTGAGGTTATAAAACCTGAGTATGATCTCAAACGCAAAATAAAGCACACTGATTGGCTGCTTCCGAGCATGTGCTCGGAAGCAGCCAATCAGTGTGCTTTATTTTGAGTTTGAGAATGTACTCAAGTTTTATAACCTCAGGGCCAGTCTGCGTACAGAATCTCGCCTGACAGTGCCTTGCCTATCACATAAATAGAGGATCTTACATGAGTGGTCATTTCATACCAAATTTATGATCAAGCCTTTTAGTCCAGTCAAATTGTGGGGGAACCTAAAACAAATTGCAACAAAAGGTTTCTTTGCAGTTATAAGCTCCTTAGACCTACATTTTTAACATACTAAAAGTAGGACAAAATCGGAGAATGCGAAACTTGATTTTTTCGTATGTCTTGTTTTCAAAGGATTTAAACCACTCCACAGCTACTTTTGGTCGGAAATCCACTTTTAAACATTATTTTTACACAAGCTGAATCCATAGAAGTCATTGAAAAAACAGTTGTATACCGTTCTTTAGCTTTTGTCTTCCATTAAATTTGCTGATTATGCTTAACCGATGGATCATACTGTTTATTACTATTGGTTTACCCCACCCACTAGTGCAAATTTTGCTTTTACCATAGCCTCTATTTAGATGGACAATATGGATTGTAATGAAGATAGTAAACAGAATCAATATAATAAATGCAGATTGAGGCAGAAAATTAGAAGAAAACAGCTTGATATAACTCCTATTTATCAAATGACGGGACATCTGAGAGAGCTTCACGTCCACGGTAAATGGCCATGGTCATGTTGGGACAGTCAGTTAACCTTGCGACACTATTCTTGGGCCAGATAAGACCTCCTATGCGGTTAACCAGTACTAAGTGCACATACTTTCGCCAGTAACTGACAACTGTCCTTCTTGAAACAGCAGAAGGAGAAACGGAAGTAAGTAGCCGGACCGGGTATCGAATCCAGGACCTCTGGCTCTTGAGTCGGACGCGCTACCGACTGCACTATGTGGCCCGGCTAAATACTTCATGTGTTGAAAGGATAACCCACTAAAGGGTTAAATATGCCGATAATTTGGACATGCTTAGGGATATTAGGTGATGACCTCCATACCATTTTTGCATTCACTGATGCAAATGTTTACTTTTCTGGTTCAAAATTACAAATTATATCCCCTGTCCCCCACCTTCTTCCTGCCTAACAGCCACCTCCCCACCCGCCCACTCCTCTGGAAAGAAGTCATTGTTTTAGCTCGCCTGAACGACCTTCAGGAAGAGCTTTTGTTGTCACCCCGGTGTCCGCCTCCGCGTCTGCATCCGCGTCCATGTCCACCTTTTGGGTATTTTAGGTTACTTAAACACCCATATCTCTTTAACCCATAGATAGCCTAAGTTGATACTTTCACTTATGCTAGGTTATGGTCTTACGTTTTACACCCTCACTTCCCCCCTCAGTCACCTTGAGGTCAAGATCATGGACTTGGAAACTACATGTTAAAATATGGGATCTTCTTTAAGTTTTTTAGCTGACCTGTCAAGGTGAGCTTATAGTACGCCTTGGTCCGTAGTCCGTCGTCCATCGTCGTCGTCCACACTTTTAAACATGAATATCTCCTAAACCATCTGCCCACTCTTGATCAAATTTATGTGTAGCAAATGTTGGGGTGGAGGATTCACTGCATAAGGTTAAAAGGCAGATCAGACTGGAACTCTTGTTGCCATGGCAACATATAGCTCCCATAGACTTATAATGGGAAAAACTTTTAAAAAAAAAATCTTCTTCTCTGAAACCATGACGCCCAGAGCTTATATATTTAGTATGTAGCAATGTTTAGTGGTCCCGTACATCACTCCTGCTAATCCATCCCCTGGGGTCCAAAGTGGCCCCACCCTAGGGGTCCATTAGTTTATATAGGGCTATATAACTAAAGAACCTTCAAAAAATTCTCTTCTCAAACCATGAGCCCCACAGCTTACATCTTGAGTATTTACATGTAGCATAGTTTAGTGGTCACATACATAAATCTTGCCAACCATGCCCCTGGGGTCCAAATTGGCCACCCCCTGGGCCATTAGCTCCCATAGACTTATAATGGGAAAAAAATAAAAAATCTTTTTCACTGGAACCATGAGGCCCAGAGCTTATATATTTAGTATGCAGCAAGGTTTAGTGGTCCCGTACATCACTTCTGCCAATCAAGCCCCTGGGGTCCAAAGCGCCCCCACCCTAGGGGCCCATTGGTTTAAATAGGGCTATATAGGTAAAGAACCTTCAAAAATTTTCTTTTCTGAAACCATGAGTCCCACAGCTTACATATTTAGTTTATAGCAATGGTTAGTGGTCACGTACATAAATCCTGCCAACCATGCCCCTGGAGTCCAATTTGGCCACGCCCCAGAGGTCATTAGCTCCCATAGTCTTATGAAGGGAAAAACTAAAAAAATCTTCTTCTCTGAAACCATGAGGCTCGGAGCTTATACATTTAGTATGTAGCAATAGTTAGTGGTCCCCTGCATAAATCCTGCAAACCATGCCAACCAACCAACCACCCCAGGGGCTCATTTGTTCATATAGGGCTATATAGCTGAGAGCCTTTAAAAAAAAAATTTCTGAAACCATGAGGCCCAGAACTTACATATTTAGCATGTAGCAATATTTAGTGGTCACAAACATAAATCCTTCCAACCATGCGCCTGGGGTCCAAATTGCCCACGCCCCAGGGGTCATTAGCTCACATAGACAATTTAAAATCATCTTCCCTGAAATCATGAGACCGAGAGCTTACATATTTAGTATGTAGCAATGTTTAGGGCCCCCCTACATATTTCCTGCCAAGGAGATTTACAAATACTATTTATAAGTATGTTGTGCTGTTTGTGTTATCATAGTATGTAGCAATGTTTAGTGGTCCCCTCTGAAACCATGAGGCCCAGATCTTATATATTTAATTAGTATGTAGCAATGTTTAGTGGTTCCCTACATAATTCCTGCCAATCAAACCCCTGGGGTCCAAACTGGCCCCACCCCAGGGAGTCATTTGTTTATATAGAGCTATATAGCTAAATAACCTTAAAAATCTTCTCTGATACCACGAGGCCCACAGCTTACATATTTAGTTTGTAGCAATGGTTAGTTGTCACGTACATAAATCCTACCAACCATGCCCTGGGGTCCAAATTGCCCACGCCCCAGGGGTCATTAGCTCCCATAGACAACTTAAAAATCATCTTCCCTGAAATCATGAGACCGAGAGCTTACATATTTAGTATGTAGCAATGTTTAGGGCCCCCCTACATATTTCCTGCCAAGGAGATTTACAAATACTATTTATAAGTATGTTGTGCTGTTTGTGTTATCATGCATGTAGTATTCTACTTTGCATATTTTACATGTCGCTGGCCGGGTTTGAACCCTCACGGATGCTAAAGCTGACGTACATTGCAGTGCTAGGCGCTGTCGCCGCATCCGTGAGGGTTCAAACCCGGCCAGCGACATGTAAAATATTTACAACAAATTATGTCTCCATTGTGGTTGAAAAGACATGTGTCGCCTCCATTAATGAGAGAAATATCATAATTCGGTAGAAAAAAAAAAAAAAAAATGAAGTTAATAATAAATAGAAACCCCTATATACGGAGTGTACTGCAACGTCGGTTAGCTTTATATACGTTATTTGAGCGTCCTTTTTTTGGGGACGTCTCGGTAGCGTAATGGTTAAAGCTGACGTACATTGCAGTGCTAGGCGCTGTCGCCGCATCCGTGAGGGTTCAAACCCGGCCAGCGACATGTAAAATATTTACAACGAATTATGTCTCCATTGTGGTTGAAAAGACATGTGTCGCCTCCATTAATGAGAGAAATATCATAATTCGGTAGAAAAAAAAAAAAAAAAATGAAGTTAATAATAAATAGAAACCCCTATATACGGAGTGTACTGCAACGTCGGTTAGCTTTATATACGTTATTTGAGCGTCCTTTTTTTGGGGACGTCTCGGTAGCGTAATGGTTAAAGCTGACGTACATTGCAGTGCTAGGCGCTGTCGCCGCATCCGTGAGGGTTCAAACCCGGCCAGCGACATATATGTTTATAGTTTTATTAAGTCGCAATAAAAGCTCTACAGAGCTTATGTTAGCTGTTAATAAAAAAATAAGCGACTATAAATAAAGATTATTATTATAATAAAGTGGGTGGGGTAATTTATACCATTTTTTAGACTTATATGGCTTTACAGTCAACAAGAAAATGTGCCGAATTCAATCTTAAGCTTCTAGATTCAATTCTTGCAGAGGCAGAATAGGTTCTTAGAAATAAAACTTACAACAATAATATTATGTCATATTAAACAATACAGATAAGTGGTATATTTAACACGTAAATAGGCGCTCATAAAAATGCAGAAAAAATAATTTTTGCATTATCCGATTTTATCCTACTTTTGATATGTCATGTGTGAATGTTAGTTCTCAACAAAAATGCAAAAAAAGCTTTTGTTGCAATTTGTTTTGGGTTTAGGGAAAAAAATGGCCAGTTTGCCTGGACTATTTGGCAAGTTTGATATATTTCATATAAAATGACCACAGTGTAAGATTGTGTTTATCATATGATCCTCTAAAATGGGATTTTAACATCTTCAAATTGAACATTATTTCAATTAGAAAACGCATCTTTGACATGGACGTTGTCAATGACGTTACATGTACGCGCCAAAGTGTTATTACTCGCCTTTTCATACGATTTTTATGACATGACGTTATCCACTGAATAACAGCGATGTCATATGATAAAAATCTTTAACCAAAACAATCATAGAATTCAGATGCCAAGGTGACAATAGCCCTTCCTGTGCTTTATTACAGGCAAGCTAAAAATGGTGAAAAAATATGTCAGTGTTTCCTTTGTATCTTGACGTCTCTGCTTATGAACATCTGCAGCTGAGAGTTGTCTGAACAATCAAAGCCATAAAACCTATTGAACCTTATTACAGGTACTGATCAATTAATCCAAGTAGGCTTATTGATATTTTTTTCCGTTTCTTTTTATGGCATGACAGATTAGATTTATTATCCCTCCTGTTAACCAGGAAATGGAGAATGACACCAGGAGGCTTACTCTGTGAAGATTATACCATATTTCTTTGTTATAAGACAGGAGTTTTTTCCCTTCCAAAACAATCCCAAAAATCAAGATCCATCTTTTAACCATATTGCACTCAGAACGGCCAAAACTCTATGGAGTTTTGGCTGTTCTGAGTGCAATAGGGTTGAGATGGATCTAGATTTCTGGGATTGTTTTGGAATGGAAACATCCATCTAATAGCAGAATTTCATCAGACAGATTAGATATTTGGGATCATTTTAGACATGGAAAAACACCGTCTCATGGCAGAATAAATACAGCAGCTTGTTAATTATGGCACCTTGTGGATTACAATTGTTCCCAGAATGCTCATTCCAAGGTCTCTTATAATACAGCTAATGGCATTCACCTCAAAACTGTTTTATTCAGTTTGACATTTTATTTTAATCTGGCAAGAAATAGCTATAGGACATCTAGGTTTTTACTGCCTAAAAGGTCAAGTGTAGACAAATGACATTTTAAGGCTACATGTAGTTGCTTCACCGCTATTCTATAGTTGATTTTACTGAAATTGTATAAGATAACTATCATGGTTTTCATCACTAAATACAATTGAATTATTTCACAGAATGTTAATCCAACCATAGGCTGACAACATTCTGTTGCTCTGAAATTTCAGTGTTTACAATATTATAGTAGAGAAACATCAACTGCTTTGGCATAGCAAAAAGTTGTTTCATGTGTAGTGTAATAAGTCTTACTTCAATTCAAATGAAAGACTAGTGAATGTAATTCATAGAAAAACATGTTCCCAGTGCACCCCCTCAACCAGCATATCCCTTAAGAATGAATTCTAGGTCACAAAAACCTAATCAGGTCTTTAACCTCCCCCACCTCACAAGAATGAAGTTTTCATATTAAGATTGTTTTTTTTTATAGCTTTATGTCCATGGTAAACAGCTATGGTTATGTTGGGATGATCAGTTAACCTAACTACACTTTTCCTGGGCAGGCTTAGACCTCGTAAGCGGTTAACCAGTACTAAGTGCACATACTGTTGCCAGTAACTGACAACTGCCTTCTTGAATCAGTGGAAGGAGGAACAAAAGTAAATGGCCAGCCTGGGTATCAAGCCCAGGACCTCTGGCTTTTTAGTCAGACCCATATCGACTGTGCTATGCAGCCTGGCCGGTATATTCAGAAGATACAGTGCTGACAAGGCTTTTCTGTAACATCCAAGTCCAGAAGTGAAGTTTTCAAGGTAACCAAATTGTACTCAAGCTCAAATCCATCCCAGTTATATATTGTACTAAATTTGGCAAGAATCCATTCTTTGCTTCAGAAGAAGCTGCTTTGGTCAGTTTTTGACCTTTGCAATTTTTGTGACCCTGAAAATGAGATCAAAGCCACCAAAACTCTCCCTACCCTTTCTGTCTGTCTGTCTCAATAACTAGTTATGAAGTTATTTGTCATTGCTTAAATTATTAATGCCTCATTTGTGAATTGAGATGAAACAATAAACTATTGTAATTGCAATGAACATTTTAAATCTGCCCATTGGTTCAAGAGATAGACATAAAGCTATTCCAGTGCATATTGGTTAACACCTACACATTATGTCCCCTTCAGATTGGGTGGGTGAGTGGAGGGAGGAGGGGGGGGGGGGGCATGGAATAAAAATTGTCCAGGTCCTTTTCTCAATAACATAATAGTTACAAATTTTATCTGCAGTAATGCAGAATGACAGTAGGTGCCTTATTGTGCAGACAGAGAACAGCCAGTTCACAGCAATCTGATCAGGTTCTACTCTGCAGATACTCACCTTTGACCACCAGTATACTTACAGTTAAGGTCCCAGTGTGCATGTGAAATGCTTATTTAAGTGGTGAAAGAGAATTGTTACAATGACATACTATAGCAGCTGTTTGATGTATTTATGACATTTGCCTCAAATAGAAGCAACCAGCATGCTTCAGAAATAAAAACATTGTGAATTCCTGAACAAAGACAAGCATTTTCATGTAAAGGCTCTATATATGGCTCAATAGACAATCTCCATTATGCAATGACATCTGTATTTCCTTAAACCATTTAAGTGCCAAAAAGAGCAGATGACAAAATTTATGTCTGCAAAATTTTAAAAAATGTTTGGTGCATTGAGAATTCAAAGACTAGAGGGCAGACAGTGTAGACCCAGATGAGGCAGCTCATTATGAGCCACCTCATCTGGATCATGAGCTGCCTCATCTGGGTCTACACTGTCTGCAAATTCAATTATTTTCATGTTTGACGCTTTGAGTGTTAAAATGGGACATAGAGTAATTGAGGAGCTGATTTATTGAGAATTCTAACACTGGTCGCCTATATAGCCAATGGATAAATCTAGTGATATATTGCGTGACATATCACTGGGCGGCTAGCCTGATGTTATTTAGCGCCATTCTTGCGTCATTTTGATTCGTTTGGTGACGTCCATTTTCATTTCCTTGAGGATAGACAGTGTAACATCGTTTTCTCGCATCAAAAGGTTAAGAAATACATGTAAACGCCTCTGTTACAGTCAAAGTTGTTGGCAGGATTTCTTCATGTAATCATGGCAGAAAACTGGAAAAATCTGAAGAAAACACTTGCATTTTCGACACTTCTTGCGTGTTAGAATCGAAATAGATTCTTGCTTACAGTGATTTATTGCCCAATATAGCACTGGTTGTCGGTCAGTCATCATGGAAACAGCAACAATCCACATCAGCCTGTGTATCCATGTTGTCTTATCAGGCTAATGAATATCAATTACTGTATTTATCCAAATAAATGCCCCTGCTCTAATAGGCACTCCCAGTTTTCTCAAAAATAATATTTTGACTTGCCAATCTTTGTGTTTTCCATCAGTTTTACAAAGAGAAACATCATGAATTCCTTTTTAGCGCGTCTTTGCGAAGCAAAGGAGGGCTTATGCAATACCCCCGGCGTCGTAGTCTGAGTATCAGTTAGCGTTAGTGTCCACGTTCGCGTTCACGTCCGCGTCTCCGTCAGTGTCGGCGTCCGTGATCAGGTTAACCAATGTTAACTTTTGCGTTTAACTCGATGTTTAACATTGTATCTTACAAACTACAGTGGCTACAGTCATCATACTTGGTACATATATACATCCATATGACTGCAGCAGCAGCATCACACAATTGTGTGTCCATGACCTATATGTTACTGTTGATTGACGTTGCTGTTTGGCACTGTTTTGAAGGCAATATTTGCAATTTTCATAATACCTTTGAGAAAAGAGAGTTGATACTTGGACAAAACACAAGCTGCTGCAAAGCATCCAGGCTAACTCCTGTGCCCTTGACCTGTATTCACGGTCTGTTGATTTTGCATTATATCTCTAACACTATTTGATGAATTAACATTATACCTGGCATAGTGGATCAGCAGGACATTGCGAATGACCTCATACTATTTATAGATCACTACCTGCTTCGTATTTGGTCAGGACCATCCCTGGAGCATTGGGTTGCAGCAGCAGCAAAGCATCCACGCACTCTTGTCCTTGACCTTTATTCATGGTTGAGTGATTTCGTGCAATATGAATATACATTTCTCTTTGATCTCATAATTTCGATACCTTATATGCTACAAAGTTTAGACGTAGTATAATACTTACCCAGATCAACATCTTTGACTTTATGGTAGAGTTCCCCTTGTTCGGGCCAGGGGTCAGAATGTATAACAGGTAATATTAAACACTTGCAAAATGGGAATAAAATCATAAGTCTGGTACCATTACTTGCCCTGGAGAGTTATAAACTGGACATAATGATCACAGATGAAATAGTTTATATGGAGACCAGGCTTTGACAACTGGTTAAGCCTAGGGGTGTGGTCATGGGTGGGGCCAAAGGAAACATGAAAGTCTGCAAAGGGTAAGGAGGTGTCATCAGACCGACTTAGTACTGGGTAAAGGTGGTGTGAAAACCCATACTAGGAACCATCCTTTGTCACCATGAGGCATTATAAGTTAGACTTAGTTTGTATCTGTCCGTCTGGTGCACGAGGACCCAACCCTCAATGTCCGCAAAGTGTCCAGATAGTGGCATACAAGTCGGCCCTGTAAGCCAAAGGGAACAACTGACTTAGTCTAGCTTCTGATGCAAACTTCATTTGTGCACTAGTTTCCACACTCACCCCTGGTTAATTATGTTAACAATGTTTTGAGTGAAGATACTTTGTAACCTTGAGAGTCAGGCACCCATTAGGCGCGCTTCGTTGTCTTCTGGCAACTCTTGTTTGAGATATATAATAGCTAAATAGCCACAGAACTGGGATAGACAGAGATAAGATGTCCTTACTGTAAATAAATATTAATATAAACCACCCAACAATGTGGAGCATTTTGACCAGTATAGACTTAGATCAGGCTGTAAAGCATTTCTTCGAGTTACAATGTGTAACCTTTGATGTGAAACATATCTATGAAGTTTCATTCAGAAATTCCATATAGTAAAGGAACTACAGAAAAAAAAACATGTTTTTCAGATCAACCAAGGGTAGATAACTCACGAACTGGAAAGGTCAGAGTGACAGTTCTCAGTCACGGTATGAAGCCTTTGATGTGAAACATATCTGTGAAGTTTCATTCAGATTTTCCATAAAGAAAGGTAACTACAGGTCAAAAACCATTTTTCAGACCTATCAAAGGTGGATAACTCATAAACTGGAAAGGTAAGAGTGATGGTTCTTTGTCACAATACGTAACTGGAAAGGTCAGAGTGACAGTTCTCAGTCACGGTATGAAGCCTTTGATGTGTAAGTTTCATTCAGATTTTCCATAAAGAAAGGGAACTACATGTACAGGTCAAAAACCATTTTTCAGACCTATCAAGGGTGGATAAACTGGAAAGGTAAGAGTGATGGTTCTTTATCACAATATGTAACCTTTGATGTGAAACATATCTGTGAAGTTTCATTCAGATATTCCATATAGTAAAGGAACTACGGGTAAAAAACCATTTTTCAGTTCAATCATGGGCCGATAACTCACGAACGGGGAAGGTAAGAGTGATGGTTCTTAGTCACAATATGTAACCTTTGATGTGAAACATATCTGTGAAGTTTCATTCAGATATTCCATATAGTAAAGGAACAAGGTCAAAAACCTAATTTCAGACCTATCAAGGGCAGATAACTCACAAACTGGGAATGTTAGAGTGACGGTCCTCAGTCACAATATGTAACCTTTGATGCGAAACATATCTGTGAAGTTTCATTCCTATATCATAAACAGTTGAGGAATAACAGGCCAGAAACCATGATGCAATACGAAAAAGGGCAGTAACTCTGTTAAAAATGGACGGATTTTGCCCATTAACAATCCCATATCAATCATACCCGATAACAATATGTATGCAAAATTTGAAAATATTTTGTGAATAAATACTCAAGTTATCGATTGGAAATAGTGAGCACGGACGGACTGACAGACACCAAAAGGTATAACATAATACCCCATCACTGAAGTGTGGTGGGGTATAAATAGGAGTGAGAGGAATTATTTTGTCTGAAAGTATATCCAATCACCTAAACAGTTTTATCAGAAGTATTTTGGCAGTCTTAATAGTCTTTAAATAACGCCCCCCATTTCGTAAAATGCACCACCCCAGTGTGTTTATTAGGATTAGTAAGGTAATCAGAATACTCAAGGGAAAAATTTTGCCTCTAACACCTTCACCACCACTGAGGCCTTCACCACAACTGAGGAAAAATTAATACAGTAATCGACCCTTTTAGCGCCCTGTGCGCATAACTTTTTCAAAATGGAGGCAAATACTTGTAGTAAGTTTTCTTTCTTATTAGCGCACATTTTAATTGTTTTTTATGTATTAGAGGAAACAAATTTAAAAGTTATCATAGTAGAAAAGCTGCTTATGGTCATAGAAGGATAGAGAAGCTTTACAAATGAAAAGTAAAGTAAAAAGTAAAAATATAGGCGCTTATAGCCATATGCCTCATCAAGTACCATGATGTGCGCTTATAGGGCATGTGCGCTAATTAGGTCAAATACGGTACCTGTGTCTCGCTTCTGCTAGTCATAGGCGAGACGACCAATCTGCAAAAATGTACAGGGTGACCCATGTCCTTGCTGTTCACACATGCAAAACATAGTCAACTCTCTTTATAAAGGCATGCATTACAACAGTGAAGTTCCTAAAAAATCATCTTTAAGATATACATTGGCTGGCTTTATTGTACAAATTATGTATTCCTTATCACAAAATTCAGTTAAGCATCAAATATTTGGGAACAATCATAGATCTAAAGAGGGTCTGCTGTATTTTCTTGTAGAATGATGTATGCATTTCTTGCTGGCAAACCTTAAAAATTTAATAAAATAAAAACAAGAAACTCATTTTCAGTGCAAAAATAACATTTTATTGAAATTGATGATATTAATTTCAATTAATAACAACAACTGGGAAACAAAATTAAAATGTGTCGCATAAAATCATTATAAAATCTTACTGAATAACTCAACAACAACAGAACATTTCACATAATGAGAAAACCCTGTCTTAAGGTGACAGTTACACTTTCAGAGGAAAACTGCCTTTCATTTTAGCATCCTTTCTTAATGGGAGTCAACTCTTAAAAGAAATAATTTGCTCCCAAGGGAGCAAATTGTTTCCTATAAGAGTTTACTCCATTTTGAAAGGGGCTTCTTTGTGCAAGGAAACAACAAGGGCTTCGCAAGCGGCGCATAATACGCCCGTTTTAATGTCATAAAGGAGTATGGAATGAACAAGATTGTTTACAAAGGATGGATAGGCAGACAAACAGGGGCAACCACTTTATAACTAATGACGGCAACATTATTCAAATATTTAACACATCAAATACTATGAGTATACCAAAAATCAGCTTCAAAGTTATTGTGGCTCAAAAGTTGAGTAATGGCATAGTTGAACAAGGGAGATAATTCATAAACTAAATATACTAGATTCTTGGCTCTACTACATTCCCCTGACAAAATCACATGTAGGGTTGAGGAATCACAGAGGAAACAGGAAATTTATGCAAGGGCAGATAATTCAGTAAGCCAGAGTTGTGGTTCTTGCTCGGGATACATTGCCCCATTATTATACATATTCCTACAAAGTTCCATTCTAATATTTCAAAAGGTTAAGGAGATATGGAGTGACTGAGAAATGCCTAAAATTACTTATCAAAGGGAAGTAACTCCAAAATGAAGGGGGAGCAACCATTCTTGTATGCCACGCATCGTCTTGTGATCATGCACATTGCTATAAAGTTTCATCATGATATTCCAAACGGTTACAAAGTTAAGGTATGCACAAGATATGTATACACAAAAATAACCATAATCAACTAATGAAAGGGATGTAACTCTAAAATGAAGAAAGGGAGAGCAGCCATTTTTGTATGCGACACATCGTTGAGACTTCATACACATTGCTATGAAGTTTCATGAAGATATCCCTAACGGTTATCTAGTTATGGCACGCACAAGACTGGCAGGGAAAAAATTAATCAAAGGGGCATAACTTGGAAACTAAGGAAGGGGGAGCAACCACTTCTGTACGCGACACGTTCCCCCAACCTAGTACATATTCCTACCAAATATCATGAATATATCCCAAACGGTTAATGAGTTATGGAGCGCACAAGAATGTTTACGGACGGACGGACAGACAGATGGACGGACGGACGGACAGCGCCATGACATAATACGTCCGTTTTTTCAAAACGGGCGTATAAAAAGGAGGCCACAAATGTGATTCGTCTAGCTTATGCACCTGCACACATGCTGTCAATTCAGGCATGTTCAATTTTCTTAGTATACTGGATGTTCTAACCAGACTGCACATGTGTCTCAAGACAGGGTTTCTCTTGATGAACCTCATAATACAAGTGAACACTGTACGTAAGAATACAGTGTGGTTTTTGGCAGTTCTTCAAACTGACTAGAAACAAAAACTGAGCTGAGGCACTGGAGAAGCTGTTTTATGGCATCTCTAAACTTTAGGCATTAAAGGTGAGCATATATTCTTTCGATATGAAATACTACTACCATATTTGCCGTGGTTAGCACACAGCCTCTTATAAGCACACAACTAGGGTATAAAAGATGGCCTTTACAAGCCCAGAGCTTCCGACCAAATCCTGATAATTAATTTGTACATTTGTATGCGGTAGTTTTCTAGATATAAATATTGTTTAAACCAAGTAGGGTATAAGCATTCTTTACATCACATTAAGCACAGTTTCTGGGTAATTTTGTCCTTTTTATTTGATATTGATACTTTAGGCTTCAACTTTATTTTCACCCAGCATTCGACCTGTGTTAGTCAACCTGAGAGGCCATTCCTGAATGCTTCAGTTGGTACTTGATTGAGTGCTTAATGGAATGACTCTTTAATGACAATTTTTAAGGTAAAATGATATTTCTAAGCACACTGTGCGCTTATTATGGCAAATACAGTATAAGTAAATACTTTATAGAGGAATAAGAAATCAAGAACAGCATAGTAGGTGCCACACTCCATATGACATAATATGAATGTTTTGGGGAAAGGGTGTGTTTTATGGAATATTTAAATTCTTAATCATGGAGTACACTTAGATGGGTTTTTTTTGGGTTTTTTTGGTGACCATACTGACAGATGCTTTATGTGCACTATGCAATAAGAATTTTATGCTTTTCTTTTGTGCTCCAATCTCTGTGCTGTTTTCTATGATTTAATAAATCACAAGTCAATGTAATGTCACTAGACATTTTGTCCAGCACAAAGTAGAATCAGGGTTTGAGGTTATAAAACTTGAGAATAATCTCAAACTCAAAATAAAGCACACTGATTGGCTGCTTCCAAGCATGTGCTCGGAAGCAGCCAATCAGTGTGCTTTATTTTGAGTTTGAGAATGTACTCAAAGTTTATAACCTCTGGGCCAGGCTATTATCATGGTATAAATTTACTAGTAGGCAGAAAGGTCCTATTAGCGAGTATGCCAATAATGCATTTTCTATTTCTGCTTCCAAATGTAGGAGTTAACACTGAATGCACATTATCCAAGTAGCTCTTTCCAAGTGCCACCTCAGTAACAATTATATGAGCCCCTACACAACAAAACCAACAAAGTGGCATGCGCCCTCATTGCAGACTCCAATCAGCCTGGGCATTTGCCCAGTCTGATCAGTCTTTGCAAGTAGCAAAGGGCCTGTGCTAGCTCCATGTGGACAGTGAAGACTCTGATCAGACTGGGTAAAAGCCCAGGTTGATCTGAGGCTGCCCTGGGTGCACAACCACTGTGTTGGTTTTATTGTGTTGGGGCTCAATTATATGGCACTTGAGTGAATGAAAACTGAACAAATGAGGTTTATTATACTAGAACTTTAAATTCATTCAGACCCCCATCTGTAAAACAGGCAAAGTTTCTGTACCAATTTTGTTTCATACCAAACAGGTAGTCACAAAAGTTGCCCCCTTTGTAAATATGGTAGAAAATTATGGAGGTATATCTGCCCTCAATTCGACAGTTGATCAGTAAAGCATTTATTGCACAAAACAGACTGAACACAAAATTACGAGTATCAAAAATTGTCTTAACCTTGGTGAAATACGACAGCATTTCTGCTAGCATTGGACTTACTTGTGCTGTTGACTATATGCAGATAATTACATGTACGTGCTTGTACACGGTGCTGACAAATAATGAATTAGAGTGTGTATGCTAAAAGCATACAGATGCTGGCAAGAAATGAATAAATACAACAAACTCATGCAAAGAATGAATATATGCCGTGACACGAGAAAACCAACACCCAATGAAGACTCCGATCAGCCTGAGCATTCGCCCAGTCTGATTAAAGTCTCTGCTGTGCACTGAAAGGGTAGCTAAGGGTCAAAGCAAGTTCTATGCACACAGCAGACTCTGATCAGACTGGGCGGATGCCCAGGCTGACCTGAGGCTTCGCTGGGAGCACATGCCACTCTGTTGGTTTTGTTGCCTGATGGCTCATATGCAGTAAAGATACGATGAATATGTGAAGGTACTGATAGGAAATGAATATTGCAGCAAGAGTAGAAATCTATTTGGGTACTCTTCCATGTTTTCCCACCATTTTGACAAAGGGAAACAATTTCTGTGACTACCTGTTTGCTTCCCTAGATGAAGAAGTTCTTCCAAAATGAGGTCTACTCTTACAGGAAGGAATAACACCTACTGAAACAAATTCTTTCCTTTAAGAGTTGACCCTAATTGAGAAAGGAGGCTAAAAACTCCCTCCGAAAGTGTACCCATTCAGTTTGGTAAAGTGCAGGTAAAACAGTACTAATTGCAGTAACAGCATACACAGAGTTAAGAATATGTTGGCAAGAAATAAATGTAGTGCAAGTATATGATGGTTAGGTATATCAAGGTGCTGGCAATAAATGGATAAATGCAGTTGCTGAGTGCATACAGGTGCTGGCATGTAATGAATTGTGAAAGTGCTGGAAACCAAAATTTCAAATGAATCCCAAGCAAGGTGTAGGAAGAGATGCAGGGACAACATTTCGGACGGATGGACAGAATAATACACACACATATTGGCAAGGGTCATTTTTCCACCAATGTCAAGTGACAAAAATGGCAGGAGAACACAGAGGTTACCCATACATCTACAATAGTTCTGGGCCCAATCATTCAAAGCATCAGTAGCTAAAGAAGTTGTATGTGTTAAATCTTACAATAATCATAAAATCAAGTGAAGTAATATTTTTTGCTGAAAAATTATGAGGAGCTTTTGTTTGCACCGCTTTTTTGGCAGAGTTTTTCGGAATAATACTTCTAAAATTTTAAAGTTTCTTTAACTAATGTCATTAGCTTTGAACAACTGGGCCCTGATATTGCATTCCCAGTGAAACCACTACCAAGTACACAAGTAAATGTTATAATATATATAACATGAACACAGAAAATGCAAGGAAAAGGCACAAACAGGTAGATTCATAATGTGCTTAGATATTGGCATTATTGGGATGCCTAAAACTGTTAATTTTTCATTTGGCACAAATGAAAATTTAAGGTTTTAGGTGTCCCAATACTTAAGCATGTTAGGGTAAACCTGCTTTAACAATTTTTTTATCTGAACATTTTCAATCTCAAAAGCCCTTACAAAAGCAAATTCATTCATTTGACAGAAATTTATACTCAGCTTGCAAAAATGAAGACCTCAAGGAAAACAGTCAGCATACTGTTTCATATCATTTGAGATTTTTTTCACAACAGGCTTTCAAGTTAATTAGTTCATGTATACCTGTGTACTCAACTCCTCCTTAGTTTCTAAAAATTTGCATCTTAATCAGACAACCTGAACATGTTAGCCTTA
The DNA here is from genome assembly GCA_963989385.1 of Ctena decussata. Classification (NCBI taxonomy): domain Eukaryota; kingdom Metazoa; phylum Mollusca; class Bivalvia; order Lucinida; family Lucinidae; genus Ctena; species Ctena decussata. Next base: position 90,472,209 of record OZ022501.1, read on the forward strand.
AACATACATACAAACTCCATCCTTAGAAACCCTTGGAGCTCATCCTATAGAATATGCACTTTATTCTTCTGTTTTTAAACAACAAAATGCCTTGGAGAAAACAGTATAACATTGCACCCTCACCCCCGCAAACTGTGTTTGTGAGACATATAATAATTTTTTTTTTTTATTCATAATAGACAGCATAAACTGTTCCCACAGCATACAGATGTTTATTACTCCAGTCAACAGCACAAAAACTATCCCTTTCTGCATCCCAGAGGAATCTGCTACCAACCCTCACTCCCTGGTCTTTCTTTTGCCCTATAGTGATTAATGACAGGATCTTGTACCTGAAGATATGAATAATAAATTATATTAAGGTAAAAAGGTATACTTTAGGGAAAGGAGCTTAACCTTTTTTCATTTTTTCCTTTTTTTTTTGCCTCCCTTCTTAATGATTTTCAACAGTTCAACTCTTAAAAAAAAAAGAATTTGCTCCTAGTAGAGCAACTTCTCTACTCTAAGAGTAGACCCCATTCTGAAGGGCTTTGTCAATGGTAAACAGAAGTCGCTTAACCCTATTGCACTCAGAACGGCCAAAACTCTAGTTTTGGCCGTTCTGAGTGCAATAGGGGTAAGTAGTTTCTCTTTTTTTAAAAGTGGCAGAAAAACAAGGTGGTGTACACATACACTGTGATACAACAAATTTTGAACACTTTGTAACAAATTACAAGTCACTGACACAAACTAATCACTGTTAAATTTGGAATTTTCACAAAAGCAAACTTTTTTTCCAAATAGGAGCAACAGTTGTACAGTGGTTTATGCGTAAGACTACCAATCCATGGATTACAGGTTCAATCCGCTGCTTCTTGGTCTTCCAGATGAGACTTTACACCAAGGTCCCATCTCTGTGTGATCTATGTGTTGGTGGAATGTTAAACCCAAGTTCATTCACTCACTCACTTTTTTGCAAATAAGTGTTTAAGGAAATACTAGCGAAGTTTTGGTTTAAAACTTTCATAAAGTCCCATACACAGACTGAGGCCATAACACTTTCTGACAGTTTACTGTTTTGCACAGTTTCATGAAATTAATCTATAGATCACATAATATTTCCAGATTTTGTTGTCACCATATAATGCTATGAACTTGCCCAAATAAATCCCTTGTTTTGACTTTTGTATATATTAAAATATATACAGGTAGAGGCTGGCAAGTACTTAGGACTGATTAAACATACCTTTGGAAGTTTAACTCCTTTACATGCATTTTGATCTCTTCTGCTAAGGCCTTGGACAAGATTGAGCACTCTATTGGATCATATTTTCTTCCTGAAAACAACAGTCAAACCTGACATAAAATAATAAGAAAGTATGGCCTGTGAAAACACACACTGTCACTAACTCAAAGAAACAACAGAGACAGTGTAAAATACATTTTTTTCCACATAACTTCAATATGGAACATTTTACTGGCCTCTGGATCACATTAAGTTCATTGCTACAAATGAGCAACGCTTCTTCACAATAAAGGTGCCACATTGTATGAGCAAACAGAAAACACAGATCGGCTGGCAAATCCTTGCCATCTGATCATTCTTTTTTCTTTGCATCACTATTATCTATGAACCCTTATACTTATGGCGAGAAGAGAAGAGATTTATTTCTTCAAAGCATGGCTCAATACAGTTTTTTTCACTTTCACTTGTAATTAATTGTAATAGTTCTTAGACCACAAAAATCAATTTACTCATAAATGAATGCAAAGTTTTGCAAACCTCAAAGAATCCAATACTGGTAGAAAAAAGACACATCAAATTCAACAACTGAGGTGTCTTGGTTCTGCTACTTTGATGAACTACCTTTCTCAACAAAGCTAGGCTATAGTGCAGAAGGTCAAGGCTTCAAAACCCCTGATAGGCCCACCAGTGACTGAAACACTCTCCCTTTCAACTCTGCACTACCGTAATTACCCTAAAATTTTGGAAACCTGAACTTCAGACAATTATTGTTCCAAAATTCTTAGAAAGTGGATTTTACACACATTAATGCATTCAAATGATGCTTAGTGAATGGCAAATGTTGTAGACCCTGATCAAACTGCTCCTTCGGGAGCAGTTTGATCTGTGTCTACAGTGTTTGCTCAGACCTGCCTGTCTGAATATTTAGGGTCGTTACCAGGGCTACAGAAATCCGATTTTTTGTCGGTCCAGACCGATTTTGAGTTCGAAAAACCGATTCAGTTGGCATAAGGCACATTTTTTTCGGTCCGAAAAAACACGATTTGCGATGTATGATGACAAAATTACCTGGATTTTAGCCATGTGTCATATTATTAATCCAATAATCACGCACTGCTGTCTAAAGTTATCACAGATAAACAAAGTGTCGATTGTCTTGCCAAGGTGTGAACACTTCGATAATTAGCACGTGTCACAATTTTGGCCAGCGGCGAAGGTTTTCCACAACCCGTAATACACACATACACGTGCCGATGCACGGAAAAAGGCTGTGCAACGTAAGGTTACTGACTATTGTATACTTTCAAAGATAGCATAAGGAAAGAATTTGACTAGCAAAAAGAAAATTTAAACTTCATTATGTGCAGTCTGGTCAGGTGTTTTTAGCCGACGTCATTTCTCGCGCAGAAAAAAAAAATTTTTTTTTTCTTCGTCCGAAGGTACCTTTTTGCAAGTATATTTCATATTTCAAGGGAATTAACTCCAATACAGTAAAATACGTCAATCATAATACTTCGGCCAATTCCGTAAATGAAGATCGGCAAGGATGTCCGAATGGTACAGGATGTGTACTTTCATTTTCGTTCTGACTGTCTCTGCGCTTTAAAGCGCATTTTTCACGACAAGTAAGATTATTTGGACTAAATGGCTACTTCAGCGATGACATCCGTGTTATAACGGCGCTCCAGTATAGTCATTAGTTTTCGTGACTTTTTTTGGATTGTGGAATACACAGTGTAGTCATTAGTTTTCGTGTCTATTTACGATTCGTATGACGTGATCGGCCTTCCGGACCGATTTGGATTTCAAAATTTCTGTAGCCCTGGTCGTTACGGTAAATGGGTAAATTTTCAAATCAGGGAAAGTTGAAGGCAGTGAAAGGAGAAGAGATGGGCTCTATCTTTCATATGCTGTGCCCAAGATATGTTGGGCCTCTAATACCCACTCTCTCAAGGCCTCTAGGCTACAAAAAATAGTTACCTATTTGTACTAGCAACAACAGCTGTTTTAGACCAAGTATTAAGGTGAATGGGTACACTTTCAGGAGAAGCAAGTAATTTCATTGTTTCCTCCCTTCTGAGGTCAACTCTTAAGAAAAGCATAAATTTTGCTGCTCTAAGAGCAAAATCTTTCCCCTAAAAGTAGACCCCTAGTTGGATTTCGTCTTTCAGGGAAACAAAGAGCAAGTCACGGAATTTGCTTCTTTTTGTTAAAATGGCAGAAAACATGGAAGGGTAACTATTAACTTTCACATAAAATGGCAGAAGTTACCTTCTAAGTTAGTTGAGAGCACCTTCTGTATAATAGGTCTGACTTTGTCAGGTCGAAATTTCTCCGGTGGTTCCATCTTGTATGTGTTTTCATATGCAATCTGTAAGTTTACATTAGACATAATCATTATGGAAATCTAAAAATTTATACTACCATATTTGTTTGGCTATAATTCATAATAATTGAGCCGCCACACGACAAAACCAACAATGTGGTTGTGCGCACAGCGCAGACTCAGATCAGATTATCCGCCCAGTCTGATCAGAGTCTTCGCTGTCCGCATGGAGGTAGCTTAGACCCTTAGCTACACTTTGAGCACTTACCGAAGGGTCTGATGAAACTGGGCAGATGCCCCGGCTGATCTGAGTGCGCAGGGCGCACAACCTCATTGTTGATTTTCTCGTGTCGCGGCTCATATAAGATGATTTTTTTCCCTTCCAAAATTACCCCAAAAAAGGAAATCAGTCTTGTGTAATTAATCTATATAAAGAAGGGTTTTTCTCTTCTAAAACAATCCCCAAAATCTAGATTCCTCTTGTAAGAAAAGTCTAGATTTTTGGGATTGTTTTGGAAGGGAAAAAACTCTCATCTTATAACAGAATAATCATTCAGCAAAAGGTCCTCATTGTGAAAACCCCATATTTTCAGAGATATTAATGTTTTTTCCACTGATCGAGCTGCATCATGACAAAACCAACAAAGTGTCATGTGCGCAACAAGAAGACTCAGATCAGCCCGGGGATCCACCCAGTCTTCACTGTCCGCATTGAGGTAGCTTAGACTCTAAGCTACCCTTTAAGCATGCGGCAAAGACTCTGATCAGACTGAGCAGATGCTCAGGCTGATCTGAGTCTTCCCATGGCACACATGCCACTTTGTTGTATTGTCCAGTTGTTTAAAACAAGTGATAGTTTTAGTTAATAGGACGTTAAATTTTCAAATGTATTAAATGCAAAAGTACTGCCTTTTTTGCCAAAAATATTAGCATACTTCATGTTATACAGTGGACTCGACAGTATCGGATCATCGACAGTATCGGATCACTCATAAGTTATCACCCATTTTTTCTCACAAATGAAGCAAATATTTTTACCATCATATTACAGTCATCAAGTTAGACCAATGGCATGGTGCAGGATGAAAAATTCGATAGAAATCTGCGGCTGTGAAACAAATCAGAGTTGTTGAAAAGCTTGGCCCCTCTTCAGCGGTGCTTGCATTTTGCCTGTTGCTCGTTAACCCCAAAATAGATTTCGGTTATTTAAACTATTTTATCATTAGGCGATTGAATCCAATTTTGCTTTGTAATGTGTCCTAGCATCCCTAAAATTGCAGGCAGTCATTATTTTTGTGACATCCCAGTATTTGATAAAACTGCAGACTTGAAAAGTGGGGCACCGATGTGCGACAGTAACAGATCATTATATAATTTGAACTGAAATACAGGCCTCAGCTGGAAAACTGCATGTTGGATGTATGGTCTGTTGCTGAAAACAAGTCGTAAATCAACTACCTGAGTGGCTGCTGTGTCTTCTTTCAAAGGAAATCAGTATAAAACTAAGACAACATCGTTTTTGTAAAACACCCCCATCCCACGCCCCACATGCAAGCATATGCTAATGAAGGTTATACATAGCACAACTGAGCTTCTGCTAAACATTCTGAAGAAGCATGTGAGATCAGCTCGCATGTGTGTTCTGAACCCAATAATGACTGGATGGACATCCGTATACCGTGTAGACTCAGATTAATGCCGGAGAACTTGTTGAATGACCATGTAGTGTTTATACACAGATTGCACTGAAATATCGTTAGGGCGGAAAATCACCGTAAATTTGTTGATCCTGATCAGACCCCACAGTTTTATCAGGGTCTACACTTTGCAAAGGCAGATTATTTATTGTTTGAGTAGTTCCGTGCTATGGAGCGCAGGGGATTACTGAGTTACGAATGTTTGGCCTTTGTATACATTTAACTTTTATTTAAACAGACATAACCCTTGCTGGTGAAGGACTACATGAAAAATATCGTTGAAAGGTTGTAAAAGTTTTCTCTGAGAGTTTAATAGGTCCAACTGTTTATATAGCAAATTATTGAAGCTAAGAAGGTTGGCAGAATGCCTCCGAGAAACTCTCCTATAAAATAATATATGATCCGATACTGTCGCACCTGATTCGTTACTGTCGTAAGACCCCCCCCTGTAGGTCTCGATAGGTTATCTGCCCTTAAAGAAATAAATTTCATAAATATTTTGACATGGACAGATAGCAGGGATATTTTGCAATTGTTATGTGTCATAACATACATACTTTTAGCATTCACATACAACAAAACAGGAGTTTTATTGAACTTGATCCGATACTGTCGGGTCCATTGTATGTGTAAGAAGATTTAGTGAATTCTTGACTATAATTTTCATGAAGCTAATAATCCTTTGAATAACTGCGCCAGAGGTGGATGTGCTCTCCATGAGCATCAATGAGAACACTTCCCTTTCATTTTACCCTAAGTGATTTATTTTGGCAATTTCATTATTCTGTTACTCTAGCACTGCACAAACGCAGTATCTCTGCATCAAAACCATTTCATATTCAGCATCATTGTTAGGCAAAATATAATGTACCTAAAAAGAACCAAAATAAATGAATCTTGATTCAATTGTATTTGGTGAGAAAATATTGTTTTTTAGCATTTGTTGAGTCGCTTCATATTGCATAGCTACTGTCATGATGGCATTAATGTTTAATGATGTCACAAGCAGTCAATGAGGAAGAATACTGCGAACAAATAGAAACAGTGTCCGGATTTTTCATGTCCAATGCAATTTATCTTAAAAATTCTAAGTATTGGGACATACAGGGCAGACCCAGATCAGACTGTTCTTAGGAGCGGGTGTGTGTGTCCTATTTCTCTTCCTCTTGGTGTTGTGGGTTGGCTGCTGTTTGTGATTGTGGCATACCCTGGACCTTTTTTTTTACACTGTTTGCCATTCCATCTGCGTATTTTGGATTCATTACTGCACTGTAAACCAATTCTTTTTTCTGTTTTTAGAACAATTATGGTAATTATTTTAGAGGAACTTTTATGGAAGTAGAAACTCCTATCAATCACGTGACATGATATATTACCTGTTCACTAGCAAAATGAAGCTGCTTTTATTCCCTTGAATGTTTCTTTTTTTCCCCTGATTTCCTTCTTTCCAGGTAGAAAATAAAATCTAAGCTCACTGCCCTGATTTTAGTAAATTTCAACAAGCGATATTACTTTATCCAGTTCAGAAAATTATATACAGTTATATCCCACCTTTTTCACTCGCCTATGGTCCTCATCTTTTGGTTCCCAAGCAAATGAAGTGATACTTGAGCCATGGGCGTGTAGCTCCCTCCTCTCTGGGATGTCAAACAGGCTTGACACCTTGCTAGACAGTGGAATGTTCGTCATCTTACCACTCTGAGTATGACTAGATGAATTAGCACCAGAAATTGAGTTGTCAGACTTCTTCAGTCCTGAAATTTGAAAAAGAGAAGAGATGTCGTATAAACTTCAAGAGCATGACATAATCGGAAAAGTCTGGTTTCGATATCTCAAAATATATATAATTTACACACCTAAAGACAACCGGAGTCTTGACATCACAAAACCAACAAGATGGCATGTGTGCCCAGAAAAGACTCAGATCTGCCTGGGCATCCGCCCAGTCTGATCAGAGTCTTTGCTGTACACTTAAAAAGGTAGCTATGGGTCTAATACCCTGTTTAGACTAGAGTTTTAATCCGAATCGAATCCGAATTCGCTTCGAATTAACTGTTTACACTAGCAAATCTAATTCGAAGTAAAAACTAATTCGTAGTAAACTAATCCTACAGAGCACCCTGGATCGAAACCGAATTAACTTTTACTTCGGATTAAAAGTCGTGTCTAAACAGCAAACCGAAGCGAATCCGCATTAAAATTTAGTTTTGGACTAACCTCGGGCATATTAAAGTCATGTTTACATTTGAGCATGCTGCATTTACCTTACTGCGAAGTAACTTGCACTGAATCGAAAAAGGTATAGTCTAAACAGATAAAAGGCCATCGGCCAAGTGTCACCCGACATTTGAAATGTGTCACAAACTGCAGCCCTTTATTCAGTTTCTGAGTAACTATATGGCCAAAAACAGAAAATATGTGTATTACAGAACCTGGTCAGCAAATAATAACTGAAGCACAATTACTGGGCCTCTATGAAGTTATAAAATACTTAAGTTTAGAAAGGGGCATTTATGTGTAAAACCAAAAAATATGTGTATAACAGAACCTGGTAAGCAAATAATGATTGAAGCATAAGCAGAGACATATACCCCAATTACTGGGCCTCTATGAGGTTATAAAATACTTGAGTTCAGAACTGGGCGTATATGTGTAAAATCAGGCTACTGAAACTTTAGGCCCTTACAGAATGCCCAAAACATAAGACTGTATACCCAATAAAAAATAACAAGGGCCATAATCCTCCTAATATGAATCTGATGAAAAAGACCAATGCACTTATGAAAATTCAGCCCATTAATATGAATAGTTCTTGAGTTATCCCTTTACCTTTAAGTGAATGTCTATTATCTATGAAAGGGGAATAACTCTGTCACTAATAAATTTAGCATATCCTAACAATAATCAGAATACTCAATTTACCAAATGCTAATAGCATACCAAATTTCAGCTCTCTCGGTCAAACGGTTCAAAAGTTGGAAAAATACCAAAAACGACAAAGGGCCATAACTTTGTAAAATATAGGACAATTGAAATTCCAAAATCACATGCACATCTTCAGATCATGATGAAACATTCTGCACAATTTCAAGTCAATCTGATAAAAGATGTGACAGGAGTTGCGGGGACAAGGTCTGAGTCAGCAAGGGCCGTAACTCCATCAAAAATGGCCGAAACAAAAATAAAAAACCACATGCACATCTTCATATCATAAGAATATAATCTGTAAAATTTCAAATCAATCCGATGAAAGACGTAGGAGGAGTTGCGGGGACAAGATTTCGGACGGACGGACGGACGGAAAGACGGACGGACTGACACACGGACGGACGAGGGTCATTTCTATAGTCCCCCTCCGCCTACGTCGGCTGAGGGCCATAACTTTGTAAAATATAGGACAATTGAAATTCCAAAATCACATGCACATCTTCAGATCATGATGAAACATTCTGCACAATTTCAAGTCAATCTGATAAAAGATGTGACAGGAGTTGCGGGGACAAGGTCTGAGTCAGCAAGGGCCGTAACTCCATCAAAAATGGCCGAAACAAAAATAAAAAACCACATGCACATCTTCATATCATAAGAATATAATCTGTAAAATTTCAAATCAATCCGATGAAAGACGTAGGAGGAGTTGCGGGGACAAGATTTCGGACGGACGGACGGACGGAAAGACGGACGGACTGACACACGGACGGACGAGGGTCATTTCTATAGTCCCCCTCCGCCTACGTCGGGTGACAAAAAGTGGGTTCGCTCCGGATTACCTTACTGCGGAGCAATCTGTTCCGAATCGAAACAGTTATCGTCTAAACAGAGTCTAAGCTACATCCATGCCGACAGCAAAGACTGATCAGACTGCGAGGATGCCCAGGCTGATTTGAGTCTTTGCTGGGTGCAAATGCCACTTTGTTAGATAAGTTTTGTCATGTCGCAGCTCATGTCATAAATATGCTTTTACATGTATTTATATTTATCATATTAATTAGAATAATATCAAGTATGAGATATTGCTTACCTGAACAGATCTAATCCAACAGATTTTTCACAGCCAATTTTATGTTTTAACTTATAAAAACAATATGCACCACCACTTTTGTATTTAAAAAAAATCAGTCCTAAACTCCTACTCACATTCTACTATGATTAAAACAAAACAGATGCAAAGACGTATTTCTTGAAAAGCACGATCCAAAAATATTTCTTTAAAACTTTAAAATTGAAGAATATAAAACTATAAGAAAATAATCGTCTTCTTTCCTGAGCACAGTAGCTATGAAAACAATCTGATGACACTGTGTGCCTTGCATCAGAACAAGACAGTGGATTAATTACTGTACATGTTCATTTATATTGAATTCTATTCTAGTCGTAAAATCCTGATCATTGATTTACAACTTAGAACCTCATTAAACCACAAAACACAAGTCTGTTACAATTATCACAAATTGTTCCAAGGTTAATTGCAGGCATTATGCTGTAATGCAGTAATACCAATCAATGAAATACATGTACCTCCCTAAGCATTCACTGGAGAGACAGAACCATTTGAGCATTTAGATCAGGGTTTGCAATGCTTCCAGCAGTATCTGACATATGAGCCACGACACGAGAAAACCAACAAAAAGGCTGTGCGCCGTGCAGACTCAGATCAGCCTGGGCATCTGCCCAGTCTGATCAGAGTCTTCGCTGTCCGCATGGGGGTAGCTTAGACCCTAAGCTACCCTTTGAGCCTTTAAAGAAGAGTCTTATCAAACTGGGCAGATGCCCAGGCTGATCTGAGTCTGCGCTGGGCGCACAACCACATTGTTGGTTTTGTCGTGTCGCGGCTCATATTTCCTAGACAGTAAAAACTTGTTCGAATTTATGGCATACCCTGATATCAAAAGAAATGAAAAAAAAAGAAGAAATATCATATACATGTTGTTTCTGGTAAGGTAAAAGTCTTATTTTCTAAGATGCTATAATAACAAGAGCTCTGCAAGCGGGGCAATATACACCCGTTTTGGAGTGAGTTTAGGCTCAGTCAGTACCTTGGGCAGATTTATATCTCTAACAATCAGCCACAAACAGGTACTAATAACGTGTGCACAAGAACAGTCCGCAAATACTAATTCCAAAATTAAGTAAGGGGAAGCAAGCATACTCAGGACACAGTATTGCACATTGCTATGGTGTGTCATCAAGATATCCAAAACAAATACCTAGTAATGGCGCCCACAAAAATAGTCTAAGAAATAATAAAAGGGATGTAACTGTGAAAGTAAGTAATGGGGAGCAACCATTCTAATATGACACACACCGTTTCATGCTTGTCTACATTGCTATTAAGTTTATCAAGATATTCCAAGCATAAGGGTTCTCAAAGAAAAGCCTTAAAAAAGTAATCAAAGGGATGTAACTAAAAAAAATAAGGGAGGGGAAGCAATTATTCTTTTATTAGACATACTGTCTCAACCTTATACACATTACTGTAAAGTTTCGTCAAGATATTCCATATGGTTAAGTAGTAATTACTTGCCCAAGAATAGCCGTAGAAATTAATCAAAGGGATGTAACTCCATAAATAAGGAAGGGTGAGCAATTATTCTCATATATAAGACACACACCCTCAACCTAATACACATTGCTATAAGTTTTAATCAAGATATGCTGTATGGTTGGTTGGTTGATTTGATGCTTAACGTCCACGGTAAACAACTAAGGTCATGTCGGGACGGTCAGTTAACCTAACCACACTATTCCTGGGCAGGCTTAGACCTCCTAAGCGGTTAACCAGTACTAAGTGCACATACTTTCGCCAGTAACTGACAACTACCCTTCTTGAATCAGCGGAAGGAGAAACGAAAGTATGTGGCCAGACCGGGATTCGAACCCAGGACCTCTGACTTATGAGTCAGGTGCCCTACCAATTGCGCTACCCGGCCCGGCATATGCTGTATGGTTGTCTACTTATCGCTTGGGCAAGAATAGCCTTAGAAAATATTCAAAGGGAGGTTACTTCAAAAATAAGTAAGGGGAGGCAATTGTTCTTATATGTGGCATATTGTGTCAACCTAATTTACATTACTATTAAGTTTCATCACAACAGTCCAAAGGGTTAGTTAGATATGAGGTGTACAAATATAGTGACAAAATAACCGAAGGGAGGTAACTCAAAAACTAAGTAAAGGGGAATAACCATTCATGTATGAGACACGTTGTCTTAACCTCATATACATTGCTATTAAGTTTCATCATGATATTCCAAAGAGTAACCAAGTTATGGGATGCTAAAGAATTGCCATACAACCTGCCATAGTCAAGTTTTTCCAAAGGGCTGTAACTCTGCTAAAAATCATCGGAGTGTAACCTCCAAACAATATGCGCTACTCCACATCGTAGTCTTACTATTTACAAAGATTCAGCTTAATTGGATAAAAACTGTAGGAGGAGTTATCCGGAAACGAACAACCCGAAAATTCTAAGTAAAGGGCTGTAACTGCTAAAAATCATTGGAGCGTAACCTCGACACAATTTGCCCTGGTCCACCTCATAGTCTTACTATATACCAAGTTTCAGCTCCATCAGATGTAAACTGCAGGAGGAGTTGTCCGTAAATGAAAAGTTTATGAAACAGATGAATGGATGGACGGCAGCGCCATAACAATATACGTCTCTTTTTTCAAATGGGCGTATAAAAATGACTACAGAAAAAATAAGCGCCCCATCACACCACCCCATCTCCCTTACCCACAAACAAGTGAAATGCTGAAGATAATTTTTCAATAGCTTTTTTAAGGTATTTCTACATGTAAAAAATGAGAGGAGATGGCAAATCCCCCGACCGAAGGCCCCCTGCGCCTTGGTAAACAGGGTGCACTTCAAAACGCATATAATTAGTATACTGTCATTCTGTTATGCTCCTTATTGACATTATCTGTTTAACAGATGCATGATTATCTAACACTCAGACCAAAATAGTATGCCAGATTGTTAAAAAGAGGTAATATCTCAAATAGCAATCATGTAGACAATGTACTGCATATGATACATTCAACATTTCAAAATGTGTGAATAACTTCTAAAGTACAAGCCCTACAAATCTAATTTTGAGCTCTCTAGTAAGTGAATTTGGACAAAGAATCCAAATCTGAAAAAAAGAAAATTTTTTTTGTTTTGTTTTGTGTGTGAGTGTGTGTGTGTGTGTGTGTGTGTGTGTGTGTGGGGGGGGGGGGGGGGGGGGGGGGGGGGGGGGGGGGGGAGGGGGGCGAGGACACGGAAAAGTATGAAAGCAATAAGCTGTCATTCTTGTATGAGACAAACTGTCATCATCTGATCTCCATATCTGTGAAGTATCATCAAAATATTGCAAAGGGTATTCAAGTTGTGGAGCAGACACTAAATCACACCTAAAACCATCAAGGGGTAATAACTCAAAAAGTTAGAAAGCAAGAGTTGTCATTCTTGTTCGCGACACATCAGCATGACCTGTTCTACATAACTATGAAGTATCATGAAAATATTCCAAAGGGTATTCCAGTTATAGAGCGGACACGGATTCACACCTAAAACCATCAAGGGGAAATAACTCAAAAAGTAAGAAAGCAAGAGTTGTCATTCTTGTTTGTGACACATCGTCATGACCTGTTCTACATATCTGTGAAGTATCATGAAAATATTACAAAGGATATTCAAGTTATAGAGCGGACACTAAATCACACCTAAAACCATCAAGGGGAAATAACTCAAAAAGTAAGAAAGCAAGAGTTGTCATTCTTGTTCGCGACACATCGTCATGACCTGTTCTAAATAACTATGAAGTATCATGAAAATATTTCAAAGGGTATTCAAGTTATGCAGCGGACACGAAATCACACCTAAAACCATCAAGGGGAAATAACTCAAAAAGTAAGAAAGCAAGAGTTGTCAATCTTGTTCGCGACACACCGTTATGACCTGCTCTACATATCTGTGAAGTATCATGAAAATATTCCAAAGGGTATTCAAGCTACAGAGCGGACACGAATCTGCCAAAAATTCACCAAAGGGGAGATAACTAAAAAATTACAAAAGCAAGAGTTACCATTCTTGCACGCCACACATTGCCATGACCTGTTCTACATAACTGTGAAGTATCATGAAAATATCCCAAACGGTATTCAAGATATGGAGCGGACAAGAAAATGTTTACGGACGGACAGACGGACGGACGGACGGACGGACGCCAGGCTCATCGCTATATCCCCCGAACCTTTCGGTCGGTGGATAAAAATGACTTGATAGCTAAAATATATGAGTGCTCTGAATTTTGGGTGTATCGAGAACAATATCCATTTTTGTTCTGAATTACAGAAAATTACCCATTTACCAGGCATGTAGTTTACAGTGTTCATAATATAAATGTATTTTTGTTCAGTGGAAAATATCCAGTGATATGATTAACCCTTTTCTGACCAGTGGACTTGTAATCCTAATCATTTGGATTAGTCCATTTCTAGTTTTAGAGGTTTCTGGTTAACAGTTTCACTTTTACTGTATTTTCCATGGAAATTCCTGTAAGCAAACAGTGTTGAACCTGATCAGACACCGCATTCTGCGTCATCTAAACTGGGTCTGCACTGGGTTTGCACTGTTTGCATATGTCCCCAAAATGGGTTTCTGGTCTAAAACGGTTTAATCCCTCAACTCCGCCTCACAAAAACATCTAATATGAGCCGCGACACGACAAAACCAACAATGTGGTTGTGCACCCAGTGCAGACTCAGATCAGGCTGGGCATCTGCCTACTCTGAGCAGAGTATTCCCTGAGGGCTTAAATGGTAGCTAAGGGTCTAAGCTACCTTCATGCGGACAGCGAAGACTCTGATCAGACTGGGCGGATGCCCAGGCTGATCTGAGTCTGCGCTGGGTGCACAACCACATTGTTGGTTTTCTCGTGTCGTGGCTCATATGTATTTTTCAATAATGCACTGAAAAGAAAATCTCAAGCACTTACGAGCTGTTATCTCCGACTTGTTAGGCCTTTTAATCATTTTCACCAATCAAACAAACTACTACAATTGTACTTTCAATAATTAAATCCAATTCAGAACTGGTCAACCAAGAAAATTAGCTGATCATGTAATGTTACACAAAACAATATGTTTCTCACTGCTGCCAATGTTAATGGCTGTTTTGATGGCTCTGAAATTACGTTTCTATGGCAACTAATGATGCAGACTCCTTATACAGGTAAATTCCAGAGGTATAAATCTTAAAACAGATTGCATGCTACTAATTACCGCCAATAGACTCACTTGAATCAATGAACGTTGATTGGAGTGATTTTAACAAACACGGATATAGTAACTAGAACTGTCAGAGGATCCAACTATACCCCCTGCTGAACAGCTTGATTAAAATGGTGTTATATATATTAATATGCAAAGTATATAGCAAAAAGATGCCAATGTCAACATTTATACCTAAAACAATGTCTTGTTCTTGATCCCAAAATGCAGGTACTCAGTGTAGACCTATCTACCAAATCTGAGTATTTTATCTTGAACAGTTCAGAATCAGAATCAGTATTGTTTACTGGTGATACGTCCAAGGACAATTATTCACCAGAAACTGTGATCAGGGAAGCTAGTCCCTAGCCCTTACATGAGAAACTTAGTAACTGAATCCTCTGCACACTCAGCAGCAGAAATAAGGGAATCTTCCAGGGAATTCCAATCTCTAATAGTCTGGGGGAAGAAACTGGACTTGTAAATGTCAGTCCCAGCCAATGGGGTTTGAAAAGCCAGGGAATGATGATTCCTGGTACGCCTACTTGGGGGAACAAGGTCATTTATGGGTAAACTGGCTGCACCCTTCAGACCTTTGTAAAGCATTATGAGTCTACTATCTTTCCTTCTCTTTTTCAGAGATTCCCACTTAAGTTTCTCCAGAATGCGAGTCAACCCACACCGAAAAAAAGTACAAAATTGGTACATTTTTATAGGTACAAAAAAGGTATACCTATTTTGTACAAAATTGCCAAAAACATCTGAAATGAGGCCAATTTGATACAAAATAGGTACATATGTACCTAAAATGTACACAGGTGCCCAATATGTACCTAATGTGTACCTGATATACCTAAAGTGTACCTGATGTACCTAATATGCACCTGATGTACCTAAAGTGTACCTGATGTATCTAATATGTGCCTGATGTACCTTAAACATACCTGATGTATCTAGTATTTACCTGATGTACCTGGGGTACATTTTAGGTATACAGTGAATAAAAATGTGCCATTTTTGTACCTGAGGTACATTATAGGTACAGATACTGACCAATCAAATGTATGCAGGTATATTTCAGGTACATTGATAGCCAACTTGTGAAATGTACCTATAATGTACTTGGGGTACATTATAGGTACAGAAACTGACCAATCATACTATGTACCTTTAATGTACCTGAGGTATATTGCCGGTACACCTGCTAACCAATCAAAAAAAAAATTCTTAAAATAACTGACCAATCATAAGCTGTATCTTAAGGCATATAAACAGTAAACAGACCAATCACATGCAGGTGCCAGGGTACATTATAGGCACATGAATTGACCAAAAGATTTATACAGTATTAATCCTAATAAATGCCCCTGCTCTAATAAAAGTGCCTTGGTTTGCCTTTCCAGTAATAATGTTGCCTTAATTTGCTAAACTCCATGTTTTCCATCAGGGGAACAGCATGAATTTCTGTTTTCTGTCATGCAGATTGCAACCCTTCAAATAAGGCCCACTATTCAAGGAAATTATTTGCTCCTAGAGGAGCAAGTTTTTGTCTTGAATAGTGGAACACTGAGAAGGGAAGCAAAACAGTAAAACTGCTCCATCTGAAAGTTTATACATTCACACTAATACTGTTTATTGTAAATTTATATTTTGGCAGTGGCTGATCTGCTACTCTGAAGGCTCTAATTAATGCCGCCTTTCGTAAAATGCAACATCCTTGGGTGTTTACTAGGACTAATATGGTAGAAAACACAACTATATATTTCAAATACTTTTAGGGACTAAGGAAGATATTTAGTAGATACCCACACCAAAAAAAAAAACAAAAACAAAAAAAGGAACAAAATTAATATATTTTTATGGGCACTAACTGCCAAAATATAATACTGATTCCTGCTCTTTTCACCAGTGTTTGTATGAATGAAATTTGCTTCCATCTGAAGTGTTTTTCATCATTTGTAAATCCACAATTTCTCTTGTATTCTCTAATAAATATGACAGTGTAGCTTTCAGATATCTTACACTTTCATTTCTTCACTCAGTTTTTCTTAAATTACTTAGCACACATATATATATTTTCAGGTAAAAGTTTATGTTGATGGAAAAGTGCTTCCCACCTGAGTGAATTTCTGCACTATGAGCACATTTTTTTTTAATTATTAATTTTCAAAATTATGTTCCTTCAAGTAAAAATTGAATCTAATGCCAATAAATGTTTGCAGATCAACATAATGTTTTGGAAAAAGCTGCAAGTCCTGAGTCATAAATATTATTAGTTGCATTTATCTTCTCTTCATATAGCACTTTAGGTCATCTAGTTTTCAAAAATTTAAACTAATTGAACTTTTTGAAAATGATAACAATCTCAGGAGATGTAATTCAAGCTAAAACATTCTGTACTATTCCCATGCATTATACAAAAAGAAAAACAAATATGACTTACCAGTTATTTGATTGTCAGCCATTAGAAGAGTGCTGTTCTTCATTGTTAACCAAATCAGAATACATTTTATTCAAGAAAAGTAAGATTATCCAGACTATAACACACACCATCACTCTATAAAGATCCTTTACAAACTGCACACTGACCAAAATATGTGCAAGTTTTCAGATGTGTTAATTAATCCAACCTGCAAAGCTCTCTGAGGTTGGGTCAAAGACAGCCTAATGGCCACTATAAATGTATCATATTTCATTGAAAGACAGTACATGTAGATTCTGAGTTTATTAGTATATGACTGCATATGTAATTAATAACATCTGCCTACAGCTCCACGTTAGGTACATTTTAGGCACATCAGAAAATAACTAAGTTCTTCATTTGCAAGTAAAAGAGTCAGTGAAATGTCTAAGTTTTTCGAGGTACAAAAAAGGTACGGTGAAAAATGGCTAAGTCCAACATAGGCACGCAAAAGGTACATGGAAATAAAACTAAGACTGCAAAGGTACTATAAAGGCACATCAAAAAATGACTAAGTTCGATAGAGGCACACAAGAAGTACATGGAAAATTGTCTAAGTTATCACTGGGGTACATAAAAAGTATACTTTTTTTGTACCTTCATTCAAAAGGCACATAAAAAGTACAGAAAAGGTACAAAATTTTGTACCTTTTTCGTACTTTATTTCGGTATGGGAATACTTCCAGTTTCATATGTGTAATTCCCCGTTACAAATCTAGCTGCTCTTTTCTGCACCTTCTCAAGTTCACCTTGCAGAGTTATACTTTGGGAGTCCCAAACTGAACTACCAAATCTATGACAACTCACCGACAGACAACTGGCCGACACGACAAGTCACAGACATACTTTTTTCACCGACAAACAACTCACCGACACGACCACTGGCCGACAGGACAAGTCACAGAGAATTTTTTAAAAAACTCACCGACGTTCGCCAACACTCATCGACACCCATCGACGATGTCACCCCTCATCAGATGAGGGGTCACAACATATGGTTTCAATGAGAAATTAAGAAATATCCCTCAATTATCATCAAATACCCCTCTTGTCTAGAGCTCTCATATAGAAATATTATGGTGAATCTTTACATTTAACATAAGAAGAAATGAAACTATTTTATCATACATGAATACTTTTATACAACTAATCTATGAGAAGTCGTTAGAAAATAGTCATGCGCAGAACCAGACCAGTGAGAGTCATGTACTAATCTGTGTATTCCCATTGGGCATGCATATTTTAATGCTTGCTGTCGCTCGGCGCGGCAAATACTTTCCTCTGAATATTTACGCATTTTAGCTGGTCTTTTTGCTGCCATTATAGGTCTTTTTGCCACCTTATTTTGTAGTCTCTCTGCGTCTTAACCAAAAGTCGTCTTAACCAAAAGTCGAAATATAAGAAAAAAATATCCGTTATACATGAGCTTTAGGGATTATTGAAGTTGTATTCACTTTTGTAAAGAAATATAATAGGGTTTTGTCTGTGAGTTGTCGTGTCGGCGACTTGTCTTTGTCGATCAGTTGTCGTGTCGGTGAATATTTTTTTGTCTGTCAGTTTTTGTCTGCGAGTTGACTTTCGGTCAGTTGTCTGTGGGTGAGTTGTCGTGTAGTGGAACTACCATACTCCAAGACTGGACGCACTAGTCCCTTGTATGCTGACTCTTATCTCTTGTGGACATGCTGCCAAGCTACGTCTCAGGAAGCCAAGGGTCCTATTAGCCTTTGTGCAAATATTGCTGACATGTGTGTTCCATTCAAATCATTGGTAATGGTTATGCCGAGATACTTGATAGTTTCTACGTTATTGAGGACCGTTCCCTCTAAGGTATCAGAAGCATTGATCTTCTTGATCCATTTCCTTGTAATCTGCATTATATTGCATTTGACCCGTTGAAATCTCATGCCCCAACTCCTTGCCCAACACCCTAAAAGATCTAAATCCTCCTGAGGTTTAATCACTATCTCTGATTTCACGATAACAAACACAGTCGTCAGCAAAAAGTCTTAATTCAGAGTAAATATTTTCTGTTATATCTTTAATGTACAAAGAGAACAACAGTGGCCCAAGCACGGAGCCCTGGGGGACACCTGACAAAACTGGGACCCAATCTGATTCAACTCCATTTACTACTACACACTGCTGCCTGTAACAGAGAAAAAGAATCTATCCATTTCAGAGTCCTCCCACCAATACCATAGCCGTAAAGCTTACATTTAAGTAATTCATGAGTGAGGGGGTGTGTCAAAAGCTTTCTCGAAGTCCAAGATAAAAGTGTCAACCTGACCGCCCTTATCCAAGATTTTCACCCAGTCATTTATAACCGTGATCAACTGAGTTTCACAACTATGTTTTTTCCGAAACGCATGTTGTCTGTCTGACAAAAGTTTATGTTCATCCAAATGTGCCATAATATTAGAGCAAACAACAGTTGCTGTGAAATCTGTCAGGAAAAACTTAATTATTCCAAGCATGTGCACACAGTGAGAGAAAGAGAGAGAAAGAGAGAAAGAGAGAGAGATAAAAAATGACCAGAGGAAAAAAAGAAAAGAAACCAAATCAGTTACTCCTCATAGTCATTTTATCTACCAAGTTGGTCAAAATTTGTCAATTTAACATTAAAAGTCCTCAAGGGAAAATAAAATGAAAGTCACTATAATCTAACCAGCTTTTCAGCTTTGTCCAACTTATTAATCCATGACCGTTTGGTAAAAATCCTCTCATTTAAGACTGTAAGCCTTGAAAATAGGGTCAAAGTCACAAAAACCTGATCATCTCCTTGTCTTATCCTTATCATATATTCATGCAAGTCAGATGAAAATCCAGGTAATATTGTACTTTTGAGAATAAATTTAATATCACAAGTTGCCCTGTGACCTTGAAAATCAGGTCAAGGTCACAAAAATGAGATCAAGTGTTAGGAATGTCTTAATGATCATGCTAGTTTGGCTGCAAAATAACAACTAGTTCAAGAGATTTCATACTTTTGGCGAACATTTAACAGATCTAAGTCCTACTGTGAACTTGAAAATAAAGTGAAAGTCAGTAAAATCTAATCAGCTCCTAAGTTTGTCCAAATGATAAATCCATTCAAGTTTGGTGAAAATCTTCCCATTGTGCATAAGAGACTGTGACCTTGCAACTGGGTCTAGGCCACCCAAACCCAATCATCTCTTTCAGGTGAGACTGAGAGATTTTCTCTCATTTTGCCAAAAACCTTGCTAAAGTTTGCCTAATAGTAAAAACCTGAATTAACTCCCTGGAATGTCCAACTGATGTTTCTTTGCAAGAGTCTGAAATTCCCCCGCTGATTCAAGATCAAGAGCTATCCTCTTTTTATTGAAAATTTAACATTCCTAAGCCCTACTGTGACCTTGATATAGATGCAAAGGTCACCAGAATCTAGATAGCTTTAAAACATGTCTAAATGATAAATCCATGAAAGTTCAGTGAAAATCCACCAACTGGTTCAAGAGCTACAAGAGGGGCGAGAAACTGTCATGCCAATGCCAAAGGGATCCACACTGAAAACAATATGGCCCTTGGGGGAAGTGTGTGGTGGGGTGGGGGATGGGGGGGTGGGGGCATAATCAGAGAAATTAATATGGCTACAAATGCGGAAATCACAAACTTCTTGTCCAAGTGAACAAAAGTAAATGATAATGAATAAACAATTCTTGAAATGCACACAGCTGGACTGAAAATCAATTTCACTTCTGAAACATAAAAATTGTATAACTGATTTTGTCAATAAAAAGAATACTGTTTTTGCAGGATCAAAGGAGAGCAAGAGCACTCTTACAAGAGAAGATGTGCCTTTTTTTGGACTATGCATATATGGAGTCTCATCATTAGTGTTCCACAGTCTCAGTTATACATAACCTTAACAAAAGCATTTGCAAATTACATTGTTTGCTCAAAAGTCAAAATGACTATCCATTCTATAATATTATATGAAAACTTTTGGACAGTGACTGCCAAGTACAAGTTTTGGACAACTCCCAGGCTCAACGTGAGCCTATGAAAAATCTTATTTTAGTGTATATACACATCCAGACAACTAGAATTCCAGATATCAAGGCTAATTCAAGCCCATTAAATGTGTGTATTTTGGACATTTTGTAAGTCACGCTATGAATTGTGAAGCATGAATCACCCAGTGCTTAATGATTTTTTAGCGTGAAGAACTTTTTCTATAGAAAAAGTGATTCGAACTGAAATTAAGAAGCACAAAATGCCCTGTGGAATACAACCAATTAGGGGATAACTGTCTTGAAAATTGCCATTTGGGGGGGTTAAACATCGGTTTTATGGTCGGAAATTTCGTTTTACGGCGACGCGCCAGAGGAGCCATAAAATGCAATTTGCGACCATAAAACAGATGATTTACCTCCCCAAATGACAATTTTTAATACAGTTATCCCCATTCTAATGCACTTTTCCACATTTTCACCTTTCATAATGTACTATTTTTCACTATTTCAAGCGCTGTCAGCAACGTAAAACGAAGCGTCAGCCAATGAGAAGCGACGTTACTTAATGACGTCGGGTTTGCGACAGTAAATCGCAGAATATACAGTCACAAATTTTTGACGTTATCCAATCAGACGTCGCGTTATATTTGTAAGTGCATTAGAATGCTAATTCTATGATAATCATGATGACAGTATGACCTGTTGTTAAGAAATGCCTTGTTATGGGGCCACAACCTACATCAATTATTTTACACCTCGTATTACATGAGGCATGCAGTTCTAATGCTGGACAACAAATGCTTTAATGACACTGCCCTTAATTGCTCCTCAGCAATACCCCACTTGTCTTGAGCCCTGGACAAAAAATTAGACCAGGCCCCGAGGTTATAAAACTTTTTTCATGCTCAACTCAGCTGAGCATGAAATTTTACCTGCTAATAAACAGCAAATTACTGATAAGTACAGTTGTTTTCATGCTCAGTTTAGCTGAGTGAGAAATTTTCTCTGCTTATGAATATGAAAATGCCAACATTAGTTGGCATTTTCATATTTATCAGCAGAGAAAATTTCATGCTCAGCTGAGTTGAGCATGAAAAAAGTTTTATAACCTCGGGGCCAGGACAAAAAATTAGACCAGTTTTCAGAGGACGACGGTGGCTTCATTAACTTGCTTTCAATAATGGAAAAAGATTTTTAACAGTTATTGATTGAGACTTGAGCAACAATCAGCCTGTTGAAAAAGAAGACATACATGAATGAGATGTGCGTTTGTATTTCTTGTTGTCATAAGAAATCAGAAGAATTGCTCATTTCCTAGCAGGAAACTTCGGCTATCGATAAAGTAATCATAAAACCAATCACCAATGGGCGTGAAATGTTTTCTAGAGAATTGATTACACTTGCTGGATTAAATCAAGCTGGGTATTAATTACAATCAATACATTGTTAAGCACTCAAAGACTCCGAAACAGAACAAGCTCTATTTGATGCTCATAATTAACATTACTAAAAAATATTTTTTTATAACATGTACGCTGTGGGGTCTTCTTTGAACCATCTTACTGAAGTGATTTTAAAAAGACCCATCATCGTATATGTATATATTGTAAGATTTGAAAAAAAAAAGTTTAAAAAAAAAAAAAAGTCCCTAAGTTTTGTCCTTTCAGCAGCCTTTTCTCTGCACTCAAGCTTGTACAGGTGCTGAGATAGTTGTAAATCTGCCAAGAATCAATAAAATAAATCTATTACTCTTCAGGAAGGTCCTTCAACAAACACTTGTTTAATCATGTTTGTCTTAGATACCTGCAGTTTTTTTAATTGGCAATTCTGACAATGGAAACAGGCTGCCTATTAAGTATGACAGGTGAAAGGTTTCCTATTTTTCATAGCATATCACTGGTGAAATGAGATACTGGTACAATATTTACCAAATCTGAATTAAAAAATATGACACTGATTTACTAGTTCCCAGATCATCAGATAGGCTGTAAAATCTGATGATAGCAAGGCTTCCACATCACTAAGAAAAGAAAAATGCACAGCAAATAAAATATGCAGATCATTTAAAACTGTGAAAGTGATGGGTATTCCAATAACTAAGATTGTGACAAGTGTCTGTGAGACACTGGTTGCCTAATCACCAAGCCAAGAGTCAGATTCATATACAGAAATGTGATTCCAAATCATCAGTAAAATAATGTAATAGTAAATCATTGGATGTCTAATCATAAACAAATATCACCAGACACTGAAGAAATATGGCAGCACACCACTGGGTGTAGCCTCTTAGAAATGTGATAGCACACCTTTCATGGTTGTAAGTCACCTAGAAATATGACAGCTCAACAATGTATGCCTAGCCACCTAGAAATCATGGTTACTTAGCACCAAGAAATACAACAGCTCACCACTGGGTACCTATCCTCCTAGAAATATGATAGCACACCACTCATGGTTACCTCGGAACCTAGAAATATGATAGCTCACCACTGGATGCCTAGCCACCTAGAAATATGACAGCACACCACTCATGCTGACCTAGGCACCTAGAAATATGATAGCTCACCAATGGATGCCTAGCCACCTAGAAATATGATAACACACCACTCATGGTTACCTAGGCATCTAGAAATATAGCTCACCACTGGATGTCTAGCCTCCTAGAAATGTGATAGCACACCACTCATGGTTACCTAGGCACCTAGAAATATAGCTCACCACTGGGTGCCTAGCCACCTAGAAATATGATAGCACACCACTCATGGTTACCTAGGCACCTAGAAATATAGCTCACCACTGGATGTCTAGCCTCCTAGAAATATGATAGCACACCACTCATGGTTACCTAGGCACCTAGAAATATAGCTCACCACTGGGTGCCTAGCCTCCTAGAAATATGATAGCACACCACTCATGGTTACCTAGGCACCTAGAAATATGATAGCTCACCACTGGGTGCCTAGCCACCTAGAAATATGACAGCACACCGCTCATGGTTCCCTAGGCACCTAGAAATATAGATAGCTCACCACTGGATGTCTAGCCTCCTAGAAATGTGATAAGACACCCCTAATGGTTACCTAGGCACCTAGAAATATGACTGCTCACTACTGGGTGCCTTGCCTCTTAGAAATGTAGTAGCACACAAGTCATGGTTACCTAGTCATAGGGGTGTAACAATTCATCAGACTATCAATGTATTGCAATAGTAACATTGGCAATAGTCACTATCAACAGGGAAAGCTGCAATGTCAATACTATCGACAATAGTGTTTCCAATATCAAAATAGTTTCAACTGCTTCAATATATGCATCTATTTCTTGAAAGAAGTGTTTTTAGCTTAAATAGTTCAATGCATGTGGTTTAGTTCTTATGGATTCCAAACAATGAAAAATAAAATATTTTCTTGTATTTTGTAGTCCTGTAGTGCAAGTTTTGAAACGAGTCACTAAGTAATGCTTTTCAGTCGTGAATTTATTTGAAGAAACCAGACTTTTATACAGAAAAGCAGAGTTTCTGAATAAAAAAGCTGTCTCAAATAGTTATCGCAATGCATTGCAATAGCAACCTACAATAGTAATAGTATTGCAATAGAGATTTCTTTTTTTGACCTGCAAAAGTCAACCCTACTTAGTCACCTATAAATATGATAGCTCACCACTGGGTGTCTAACCACAAAGAAATGTGATAGCACACAATTCATGGTTTCCTAGTTGCCGAGAAATGTGATAGCTAGCCACTGGGTGCCTAGCCTCCTAGAAACCTGATACCATTCATGGTTACCTAGTCACCTAGAAATCTGATAGCTCACCACTGAGTGCTGATCCACCAAGAAATGTGATAGCTCAACAATGGCAGTTACCTAGTCATCTAGAAATACTAGAAATTGTGTTTGTGAAACACTATGCCCCCAACCATATGCTTGCCACTAGAGGTGTCAAACTTTAGAATGTCTGAAAAGGAACAAGTTCTGTTAATTTCTAAGGAAATTCCTCTGAAGTTAATCAGTTTATCTACTTACTGATTCCAAGCTGTTGGCCAAATATCAAAATCCTAGGCTGTAGCTCATTTGGTTCTCTAGATAATATTGTTAAAACTCTTGTTTCAGCTAAATGTCTAAGTCCAAAAGTCTAAAAACTTTGTTATTCAATGAATGCAGAGTTACCTTATCTTTACTAAAATATTAAACTCACCAAACACTACTACTATTCCAAAAATCAGCTTCCTAGGTCAAGTGGTTCAAAAGTTGGAAAAATGCCAAAGTCAAACTCTATCAAAATTTTACTGAATTCTCCCATAAGTCAATTGGGTAATACCGATCGGTATACCAAATATCAAGGTCATCACAGCTGGAACACTTTTTGAGATATTTTTCTTACAAGATATTCATTTCCATTTTATAAAAGGGGGACAACTCCAAAAAGGGGCATAACTCAGGAAAGAATAAACATATGTGTCATGTGAATTTTCAAAACCCTACGTCAGAGTTTCTTGTGCCCAGTAGCTGCGTAAGTATTGAATGTCAGGGCAAACAACTCTGTTATTAACGATTGCACAGTTACTCATCAAGGGCTATAATTATACCCAAAATCAGCTTCCTAGGTCAAGGGCTTTAAAAGTTGAGAAAATGCCAAATTCAAACAAGGGCCATACCTCCATCAAAATTTGACCAAATTCACCGAAGGCCAAAAGAAAAAATTTCTTGTTAATCTGGTTATGTCTCCAAAATTTTTAGGGTCGGTAGGTAGGCAAACTATTTTTTCATAAAAACTTTTTGTATGCAAAATGTACAAAAATCCTTTAAAGTAGTCTAAAAATAGACTTTAAAATCCCATAAGGTCATAAAAAAAGTTTGGGTAGGCCCCAAAAACATAGTGTCGGTACGGTAACCGGAAACAAGTGATTTCTTTTTTTGGCCTAAAGGTAATCAGGTAATATACACGATCTGTATATCAAATATCAAGACCATAGCTCAAGACTTTTTGAGCTATCTTGGTAACAAGATACATGTATTCATTTTTTTTAAAGGGGCATAACTCCAAAAAGGGGTATACCTCGGAAAAGGAAAAAAAATATGTGTCAGCAATTGTTCCATGAGGAATCCATTATATGAGATTTTGAGACCCTAGCTGGCACTGTTCCAAAGTTACAGCAGGCATAAAACAAGAGCTGTCGCCTGACAGCATAGCTCACCTGAATTGGTGCTTGCCCATCACACAGCCGCATTGGTGGTGTGGACTGCTATGCATAAAACTTCAGGCAAACATGTCCATAATGAAAACACATTTATAAACAAAAGCTATCTCAGAAATAAGTCAAAACCCTGAACCATTACCTAACATCAGTCCAAGTATTAGTATCAACCGAGTCCATCATCATGGCACTGTGAAATTATGACTTCATAAATATAAAACTTTAACCAAAATCTTTAAGACAAAATTCTAAGTCGATGACCTTGACTTCAAGGTCATCCAGTGGGGTAAGTATAAGGTGTTTTGTGAAAACTCAAAAAAGTGTCTAACATCAGTTCAAGTATAAACTAAATCTCTGAAAAGCATTATGAATCAGTATGCAATTACAAAACTTTAATAAAGACCAAAATTTCCTAAGTCCCTGACCTTGACATCAAGGTCACTGAGTGGGGTTGGGGTAGTACTCTCTAGATCTAACTACAGTGCAAATATAAAAAGAATTCATCTATGGGTTCAGGAGATATGTGTTTTTAAAAAACTTTAACCAAAACATCCAATCAATAAAAAGACAATTTTCGAAGTCCATGACTTTGACATCAAGGTCACTGAGGGGGTTGGGGGTAGTACCTTCAAAAACTTTAGACCAATATCTAACTTCAGTGCAAGTATCAAAGGAATCCATCCATGGGTTAAGGAGATATTGGGCTTTATAAAACTTTAACCTAAACATCCAGTCCAAAAAACTCCCAATTTTCCAAGTCCATGACCTTGACATCAAGGTCACTGAGTGGAGTGGGGTGGTACCCTTTTAAACTTTAGACCAATATCTAACTACAGTGCAAGTATCAAAATAATCCATCCATAGGTTAAGGAGATATAGGTCTT
Organism: Ctena decussata; assembly: GCA_963989385.1. Classification (NCBI taxonomy): domain Eukaryota; kingdom Metazoa; phylum Mollusca; class Bivalvia; order Lucinida; family Lucinidae; genus Ctena; species Ctena decussata. Next base: position 90,499,224 of record OZ022501.1, read on the forward strand.
TAAAAAACTTTAACCAAAACATCCAATGCGAACGCCGACGCTGACGCGGACGCCGTGGTGACAACAATAGCTCTTCCTGAACTTTCGTTAAGGTGAGCTAACTAGAAAGTGTGTTTATAAAACACTTTGACCCCAACCATATGCTTACCACTAAAAGTGTCAAACTTGAGATGTCTAAGCCTGAAAAGGGGCTGCATAAGTACTGACTATCAGGAGGACTAACTCTGTAATCACTTAACCCCAAGTTACCTCACCTTTATCGAAAAATATTTTATACAGCAAGAAATACTTATTTACCAAAAGTCAGGTTCCCAGGCCAAGCTATTCAGAAGTTACTATCGCCGACACAAGATTAGTATGGGACAAACATATGACCTTTGATTGTGACCTTGACCTTGGCCGTGGGAACCTAAATTGTGCGCGACACACCTCCTCATTGAGGTTTAATTTTCTGTGAAATTTGATTAAATTCACTTCAGCGGTTTTTTAGTTATAGCAGACACATGATTTGTAAGGGACAAACATATGACCTTTGATTGTGACCTTGACCTTGGCCGTGGGAACCTAACTTTTGTGTGCGACACACCTTCTCATTAAGGTTTACCTTTCTGTGAAGTTTGATTAAATTTACTTCAGTAGTTTATGAGTTATCGCACACACAAGATTTGTAACGGATGGACGGACAGACGGACGGACGGACAGATGGACGGACGGTGCGATTTTAATATGCCACCCGAAGTTCCTTCGGGGGCATAAAAATGCCAAATTCAACAAAGGGGCATAGCTTGCTTTTGAAAGAATTCCCCTAAAGTAAATGAAGTGATTTATACCTTAGCCCCTAGCAGTATGCCAAATATGAGCAGCCTAGCTCAAACTGTATTCCCAGGATTTTGGGAACAAACTTTCATGAAATTGTTTGAAAAAAGGGGCATAATTCTGTAAGTACATGGCAGACGGAAAAGAAATAAAAAATACGGTTCTGCTTATTTTTTCATGCTCTATCCATCTTTTAAAAATCAAGGCCTCAGCAGTTATTGTTCTTGAGAAACAGCCTTAATCATGTTTTATACAGATGAGAAAAGGGAAATAACTCTGTTAAAAGTGGATGCATCATAACGCAACTAACATCAAAATGATCAGCACATCAAATACTAGTAGTATATGAAACATTAGGGTTCTAGGTCAAACGGTTCAAAGTTAGAAAAATGACAAATTCAACAAAGGGGCATAATTCAGTCATTTTTCACGGAATTCACCCAAAAGTTAATCAGGTGATCTACACCTTAGCCCTTAAATTAGCAGTATACCAAATATGAGCATCCTACCTCAAACGGTATTCCCAGGATTTTGGGAACAAACCTTCATGTAATTTTTTGAAAAAAGGGGCATAATTCTTTAAGTACGTGGCAGACGGAAAAGACCAAAAAATATAGGTCTGCTTATTTTTCATGCTCTGTCCATCTTTTAAATATCAAGGCCCCAGCAAATACTGTTCTTGAGAAACAGACCACCCATTATTATGCTTTATACAGATGAGAAAAGGGAAATAACTCTGTTAATAGTGGATGCATCATAACGCAACCAACATCAAAATGATCAGCACATCAAATACTAGTAGTATATGAAAAATTAGGGTTCTAGCTCAAACGGTTTGAAAGTTAGTAAAAATGCCAAATTCAACAAAGGGGTATAATTCAGTCATTTTTCACGGAATTCGCCCAAAAGTTAATCAGGTGATCTACACCTTAGACCTTAGCAGTATGTCAAATATGAGCATCCTACCTCAAACGGTATTCCCAGGATTTTGGGAACAAACCTTCATGTAATCTTTTTAAAAAAAGGGGCATAATTCTGTAAATACATGGCGACTGAAAAGAAAAAAAATGCAGGTCTGCTTATTTTTCATGCTCTATCCACCTTTTAAATATCAAGGCCCCAGCAAATACTGTTCTTGAGAAACAGACCACCCATTATTATGCTTTATACAGATGAGAAAAGGGAAATAACTCTGTTAATAGTGGATGCATCATAAGGCAACCAACATAAGAATGATCAGCACATCAAATCTTAGTAGTATACCAAAAATTAGGGTTCTAGGTCAAACGGTTCAAAAGTTAGAAAAATGCCAAATTCAACAAAGGGGCATAATTCAGTCATTTGTTGACAGAATTTGTTCAAAAGTTAATCAGGTGATCTACACCTCAGCCCCTAGCAGTAAACCAAATATGAGATTCCTAGCTCAAAAGGTACTCTGCAAGTACAAGGCTGACTGACAAGAAAAAAAAATATGCGTCCTCTAGTTTTGATAGTCTACAGACCTATGAAATATCAAGGCCCCAGCTGTTACGGTTCTTGAGAAAATTAAGCGTTAAATACGGATGGATGGACAGATGGATGGTCAATCCCAAACCAATATGCCCCCTCAACTTCTTCAAAGTTGGGGGCATAAAAACAGTGATGCACACACTAATGCAGGCATGCACTGACAAAGCAATATGCCTCACAAACTTTTTCAAAGTTGGGGACATAATGATAGTTCACCACTTGGTACCTAGCCACCTAGAAGTGCGATAGCACATCAATCAAGATTGCCTAGTCATCTAGAAACATGAGGGCACACCACTGGTTGCCTAGTCACCTAGGAATCAGATAGTACATCAGACGCCTTGCCTTGTCACCTAGAAATATGATCATTAATAGCCCCATCACTCACTGCCTAGTCTCCAAAAATATGATAGCACATCAGTGGTTGACAAGTGCACTACTTATATACTGACTGCCTACTCACCAAGAAATACGACAGCTAATCGCTGAAAAATACAAACAGGGATATTTGAGAAGATTTGAGGGTAACGATTATACCATTCATGAAGAGAATCTTGTTTTAGTTAAGTACCAAAAAGCAGACGAAAAAATTTACCTCTGCAAAAATTAAAAAAATGCCTTGTCAAAGACATTTCATACTGAGAATTCAAAGACTTGAGGGCAAACAGTGTAGATCTAGATGAGGCAGCTCATTATGAGCCGCCTCATCAGGAACTACGCTGTTTGCAAATTTTGCTAATTTTGTCACAGGGGCTTAAAGGTAGGTTCCTGTACTTTGGAATGCATCATAATCTTGATGATGTTGGAAAGCACTTATAAAAGGGAATTAATAAGTTTCACTAAAAAGTGTAAATCAAAAAAATATTAGAAAAGTTGTTTTGCGCAAGGGATTTCCTAACTCTGCTTCGCACACCAGTTAGCGCTATTTTTAGTTTGCGCCAAAAATAGATAACGCAGCCGATGTCATGCTGCATTGCATTTTGGGATAGTTTTAACCCATCCGCCCTGCCAGGACCTCTAGGAGAGCTCACGTCAAGGGAAAATTGACCTTTGGAGAATGGCATCAGAAATCGCGCACTTATAGACATAATAAACATAGTTATAATTAGAACTGGAATTCTAACGAAAGAAAATAAACCAAAAGGGAAAACGACTATTTTCTTCAACATCTGACGAGTTTCTCAGTAGCAACAAATTCAGAAAAATAAGAGAATTCAATACTGCTCAGAAAAAAGAAGAAATCATATTGTGGACATAATTGACATCGCTAGCCAAGGAACCGACCTTTAAAGAGTTAAAATAAATCTCAGCACCTGTATCAGGGGATACAACCTAAGAATAGGAAATGAATAGAATACATGAGTGTTGTCTTTTCCATGCCGTTATCATTGCAAGCTGTCAGTGTAGTCACTTTTGAAATCCCCAATGTATTCATTTCAATGTGGTCAGATTATGAGATAAATTATAACATTTTGCTGACAATATAGTTTTCATCAACAAGAGAATACGAGGGTTGTTCAGAAAGTTCTGATTCTCGCCGCATTACTTTGTTTAGCGGCATGCTGGGGACAAATGCTCTGCATATATTGAAAGTACTACATTTCACCTTTTCAGTGATACCAAACAATATACAAAGATACATTTTCTTATTGAGTTACAACACATTTTATTATAGGCCCAAGTTATACCACTGGGTTAAATTAATATGTTAATTTATTTTCAGTGTGTCATTCAAGTCAAAAATCATTGTAAATACAAAATAAATTTTAGTCAGCTTTTATCAATCCCTGCCGTCAATGTCCATTTAAATATTAGGAGGATAGCAAACGTTACTGATTCATTGCTCGCACAGCTAGGCGCAGTTCTTATGACATCACTGAAATCGACGTCAACGTCAGTTTTGAAGCTTGTAGCAACTTTGTCTTTTATATTAATTTTAATTTTTCGACAGTTTCGAATTGGACCATGCAAAAGCTTTCCAGACACAATTTTGGATTTTGTTTGCATTTGTTTTCATTACAAAATATGATAACTTTAGTAGAAAGGGGGAATTCGCAAGCACATAAAATGCAAATAATCCAAATTCACGGAACTGTATGGAACCTAGATAAAATATTATTTCAGCGATTCTTACAGGACACAGTTGCCTGGGGACTGTGTTTAAGAAGCAATGATGAAAAAAATTTAAAGACTGCTCAAAAATGAATTATGATCTTCTAAAGTAAAAAATTACAATGGCTGTAGGGATGATCTTCTAAAGTAAAAAATTACAATGGCTGTAGGTATACCTCTTTCAAACACGTTCAAAAATGTGTCCTTCAGAAAATATAAGATGAGTTTGGGGAGTTGTCAAGACATATCACAGCTTTATATTTTTTCGCTATCAGATGTTCTGTCTTTATGATGCTCACCAAAATATAACGTCACAATCAGAACTTTCTGAACATCCCTCGTAGCATTTTCATGGCTGTGTGTAGTACTGTTCAGTTTCTGAAATCTGTATCATAGTGAATAGCATAATGTCTCAACTCATTTGTCTGCTAAGAGGCACAGGCTGATCTGCCTTTTTGGAAGTCGGTTGGTTGGTTGTAGCTAAGCCCCAAATGGCCGTAGTAGTCTCTCAGTATATCACAATTCACATCTGTAGTAGGAGGAGAAAAATCTGTAAAGAAAATTTCATCAAGCGCCCCGACCGGGGATCGAACCCGCGATCCCAAGATTATAAAGCGAGCACACAACCACTAGGCTTAAAGGTCCGGACCAGTTAGACTGGTCAGTTATACACTCTATATATCTATATACATATTTACACATCACTAATTGGCCGTACTACTACACTCCTCCATCCTACCAAAGAACATTTGTATCAAATGTTAAGGAAATGAAATAATTATCATCCAGGTTCTTTTTGACTCCGCAGCCATTGCTTCGCCCTTGAGCTCCAAGGGTAATCATCCTGGCACCAGGCACCAATGTAGTAGGAGGAGAAAAATCTGTAAAGAAAATTTCGTCAAGCGCCCCGACCGGGGATCGAACCCGCGATCCCAAGATTATAAAGCGAGCACACAACCACTAGGCTAAAAGGTCCAGACCAGTTAGACTGGTCAGTTATACACTCTATATATCTATATACATATTTACAAATGTGACGCGTCATGACATTTTGGGTCCAAATGAGGTTTGACGTCATTTGAGAAAAAACGCGCTCGAAACGTCACGACGTGACGTAGGCCAAGTTAATTTACGTCGCACCTGTTTTAACGTCGTGGTGAAACAAGTCTCGTATCTTCGTATTAACGAGTATCTAGCTACTATAATATGGGAAAACAAACGCGTAGAAACTAAAATCATTTATTCAAAAAGGGCATCAGACCAGATACATGGCAAAAAATATGGAATGTGTTCTCGCGGGATCTGTATTTCACCACACCCGGTAGGCGGCAATCGAAAACGCTAATGCAGTCGATGAAAGCGGATCAAAAACCTTAAGAAACAGCATTTTCAATTGCAAATTGGCGCCAATTTGTAATCAAAAACGCTGTTTCTAACGGTAATTGATCCGCGTTAGTCGATTTTTTCGGGCGTTCTCGATTGCCGCATACCCGGTGTGTTCACGCTACCGATAAATTTTAATCCAGAAATTGCAGTTGCAGTTGTACCTATTTGAGCTCTTACAAGATTTATCTATCTACTTTGATTATCAGACGGCTCGGCCTCTTTCTTCGAGATTCAAGAAAAAGTGTCCGTTTTTTTTTTTTTTTGCATTTGTGTTTAAGGATCAGGTTATTACAGATTGCTATTAATATTAAAGTTTGACCAAGTTTTTTTATGTGTAGAGAATCATTTTCTTATTGCGGTCCCAAAAGTTTGTGGTCATCGGATGATGGCTTGCAATTTAACGTCCTTTTCAACAGCATTTCAGTCATAGCAAGACGATGGGAGGGTGATAATGAAAGGCTGTGTGCAATGGAACCTCGTTTACGGTTGAAAATATTTCCTCCTCCAGCACAAACAGGCGAACGCCAGCCTAATTTTTCTACTGAGCTACTGGGGCTTTTGTGGCCATCGATCCTGAAACTTTGTGGTCATTAGGGCACCTCAGCTGATCTTTTCTTTTTTCAATTTCTGTTCTACGTAACCTTGTGGTCTTTTATTCCCCAGCTTAGAAATTCCCGACGACTGCTACTGAGCAACATACACATTTTGCAGAGAAATACTGATCATATAATGGAAGAGCCTCATTTTTTGTTCTTCCTTTCTTTTGTGCATTATTTCGCCAAGAAGTAGATTTAAGATGTACTTCTTACATTACCGCTTTATAGACAATTTATTATTCCCGATAAAGCATAAAATCATAAGTTTTTCTTCTTAAAAATTGGGATACCCTGAAGATTTTGACATCGCTATAAATACTTTTAAAGTGATTCTGTGGACAGAGCAGTCTTGTTTTGGTATAGGTTTTGCTTACACCCGAAACACAGTGTGTGTCCAGAACCTTTCGGACATAGTTTATGTTAGTGCAGAAATATTAAGGCTTGTATCAAAGTACTGTACCAGGCATTGTCTCAAACTTCTGAATACCAAGTTCATGCTCCGTTCAATAATTTTTTTATGCTTCCGTCAAATATGCTGAAACTTTTACTTGAAAAATTCAAGAATGATTGCATTTTAAGCTGACTGCAATTTATCCGGGGAAGCAACTCTGCATCATTTAGCCTCCTTCATAAATGTTAAAGAAAATATCTTGTGTGCAGGAAACTGTAAAAATAGCAATTTGATAAAGGATGGCTGGTTGATTTAAGGTATATTGAATGTGTATGGGCACACTTCCGTGATTTTCTGCCACTTGGTCGCACCTGCTGCAGCAAGAAGCAATATAGGAGTTCACTTTTTCCTATGTCTTTCAGTTTTCCGTTAGTTCGCACGTCCTCAATCAGGCCCTACTTCTACTCTAACCTTATTTCCATTATTCTGAAAATGTGATACATACAATCACCAAGCTTGGTTATACTTTTGTCTATTTTATTATTAATACTCTGCTGACTTGGTAAAATTTTACATTCAAAATTACTTTATCTCTGGCGCTTAAGTCCATTTCTCTTAAAGTATGACACCTGCAATTTAACAAACCTGGCATAAAGTTTCTTTTTAGAATTACAGAGATGATTACTCTTGACTTATATTTCATACTCTGAGCACTTTATAAAATTCTGTGTCGACCTTAGCATTTAAGTCCATTTCTCATGCCTATTATCATTTCTTCTGATGTCCTTCTGGATGCTGCTGTAATATGTACATTTACCCTTGACTTATATTCTATGCTATGCTGACTTTGATACATTTGAAACCAACTTTGCATCCTCAGTTGCATAGCCTCTAGTGTTTAAGCTCATTTCTCACTATTTCACCTGTAATCATCAGACACAGCATAAATATTTTTCTCCGGCTTGTCATCTGAATCATAGGACTACTGAATACATTCAAAGCTTATGTACTCACACATTGTTGACTGTGGAATTTTACATCATGAATTGCATCCTTCCTAGCTTGTAAAAGCCAATTCGCTCCAAATGTTCTAAATAGAGCCATTAAACCAGCCATGCAGTTTCTTTTATCTATGACCCTTACTAACTATGGACGCGAAATGCAGGTACATGTACCAACTAACATTCTGTGGAATTCTTATTTTCAACGAGAAACAGCGTTTTGACTTCCTGGTGCTTCCAGACTCTTCCACAATGGGTCCACACTGAATAGAAAAAAGTTTCCTCTTGGCGCAGCAAATTCTCTCCTTTAAAGATGTGGCCTCAGTTGAAAAGGGAGACAAAAATGAAAGTAGTAGAGAAGCTTCCCCTAGAGATGCACCCATCTAGATTAAAATTTGATACAGTTTTGTGACTGTGTACGATTTGTTTTGGTTAGAAAGAAGATGGTTGCCTTATTGTTTTTAAGCCCGGCTCTGACAATAAATGTGTAGAATTGTCATAAAAACGCTGCTACAAAAGTTTCTGAGAAGAGAGACCGCACATCCAACACATGTTTGCACTTTTTAATACTGAACAGCCCTTTCAAATGCCCATGAGTTCATAGTGTTTTACAGGACAACTGAACCCGGGCGTTGTTTATTTAAGAAAATATGCCGCGGACGTGGAACAAGTATTGGTGCCTTTAAAACTTAAAATGACATTTTTTCAACTGTGTGTGTATGAGCAAAGAGTTATCAGGAACCATTTCCAGGGACTCAATGCGCAAAGACAATGGTATATTTATGAAGAGGCTGCTTGATACTGCTCAGATGCAGAAGTATGCCTAAGACCAGCTGCCCAAAGCCAAATATGAAGGCGGAACCTAAAACACTTCAGTATTATTTCAATAACATTTAACAATAGAAAGTTTTCAAATTCCTAAATTTTAAAAATTGCAAATCAAAAAGTGAAAAGTAAATCTATGCCCAGATTTACCTGATAAATAAGCTAAGCCAACATGCTCGTTGTTGGCATGTAACGATGATGTCGGTTGCCATAGAAACTTTTTTTCTGATTTCAGACTGCTGGATGATTAAAAAATGATTTTATTTACTTCTTATTATTTCTGCAGATAATATATCATTTTAAAGAGAACTTTTGAAAGCATAAGGTATCTAAGTCAAAGACCGCTTGAAAATGTTCTTTTGAAACTTGAAAATCTCATGTTTGGGTCAACGTGAAAAGAATCAAATTTCAGAAACCGCTCACTATATTGAGTTGAAATTTCATATATGCACTCCAGCATTATCAAGCTATCAGAAAATGGTGATATCTCATTTTCGCCCATGGGCCTCATTTGGACCCAAATTCTCATGGTCGGTCACAAATCACTAATTGGCCGTACTACTACACATCTATTGTAAAACATCTTTTTGAGTTATACAGGGCCAAAAAACATTTTTTTTTACTTGTTTGCAATTGCCTACCTACCCACCCGAAACCTCCCTACCCAAAAAAATTTTATGGCCATTTGGGGCAGCATTTTTTTTTCTTTGAAGATGGGAAATTTACTGTGATCAACGTAAATGTTAAGACAAACAGGCCTGAGCAAACAGTGCAGACCCAGATCAGACTGCTCTCCAGGACAGTCTAATCCTGGTCTACACTGGTTGCCTTTCCATTAGCACATCATGGGTACTCCATGTAAATATTAAGACAAACAGGTCTGAGCAAACAGTGCAGACCCAGATCAGACTGCTCTCCAGGAGCAGTCTGATCCTGGTCTACACTGGTTGCCTTTCCATTAGCACATCATGGGTACTCCATTTGTAGTAAGGTTTGTTCATTTTGTAGGATGCTGTTATCTTTGTATGTAATAAGGGTAATTAATATAACATTTTAACATGTTATGTAGTATTTGGGCTGGTTTTACGGTTTGCAAGAATAAAACAAGAAATGTTACAGTATGTAACAAATGCCCCCGAAGGCCCCTAGAACTAGCCTTTGACCCATGGATGTTACCTTAACTATACAGGCATGCAACCTGAGTTTTGCACACCACATAGGTTCTCAATTCGTTTTACTTTTCTGTGACATTCAACTGCAATTCATAAGTTTAAGAGTACACCAGGACATAAACCACTACTCAATCAGTGCTGTCATCCCTGAAATCGAGTGTAGGAATATAACCTTGCACCTTACACAACTTATCAATAAAGATTTGCTTCTGTGGTTTCGCCTGTGTCATAGAGAGAGGAGCTGACCTTTGAAGTTGGATCCAAACTTGTTTTACTCTGGCATACCTTCTCATTACCCTTTATCTGTCTGCTAAGTTAAATGAAACTTGCTTTGGTACTTTCTTGAGTAAATTTCCAAGACCTATTTTGACCTCTGACCCCAGACTGTGACCTTGACCTTGAATTTTGGAACTGTGTGTGACATACCGTCTCATTACGGTTTACCTTTCTTAGAAGTTTGATGAAATTCCCTTCAGTAGGCTTTGAGAAATTGCAGAGACAGGATTTGACCTCAGACCCAATTGTGACCTTGACCTTGGATCTGGGAACCTAATTCTTGTGCGCAACACACCTTCTTGTTATAATTTATCTACCTGTGTAGTTTCAATAAATTTGCTTCAGTAGTTTATAAGTTATCGCTGAGACACAATTCTGAGTCACGGTTTGATCTCTGACCCAATTGTGACCTTGACCTTTGGCGTAGGGACCTAACTCTTGTGCGTGACATACGTTCTTGTTATGCTTTATCTATCTGTGAAGTTTCATTAAAGTTGCTTCAGTAAATTATAAGTTATCGCTGAGACACGATTCTGAGTCCAGGTTTGACCTCTGACCCAATTGCGACCTTGACCTTGGGCGTAGGGACCTAAGTCTTGTGCGCGACACACCTTCTCGTTATGCTTTATCTTTCTGTGAAGTTTCATCAAATTTGCTTCAGTAGTTTTTAAGTTATCGCTGAGACACGATTTGTAACGGACGGACAGACAGACGGACGGACAGGGCAATTTTAATATGCCGCCCGAAGTTCCTGTTATGCTTTATCTATCTGTGAAGTTTCATTAAAGTTGCTTCAGTAGTTTATAAGTTATCGCTGAGACACGATTCTGAGTCCAGGTTTGACCTCTGACCCAATTGCGACCTTGACCTTGGGCATAGGGACCTAAGTCTTGTGCGCGACACACCTTCTCGTTATGCTTTATCTTTCTGTGAAGTTTCATCAAATTTGCTTCAGTAGTTTTTAAGTTATCGCTGAGACACGATTTGTAACGGACGAACAGACAGACGGACGGACAGGGCAATTTTAATATGCCGCCCGAAGTTCCTGTTATGCTTTATCTATCTGTGAAGTTTCATTAAAGTTGCTTCAGTAGTTTATAAGTTATCGCTGAGACACGATTCTGAGTCCAGGTTTGACCTCTGACCCAATTGCGACCTTGACCTTGGGCGTAGGGACCTAAGTCTTGTGCGCGACACACCTTCTCGTTATGCTTTATCTTTCTGTGAAGTTTCATCAAATTTGCTTCAGTAGTTTTTAAGTTATCGCTGAGACACGATTTGTAACGGACGGACTGACGGACGGACGGACAGGGCAATTTTAATATGCCGCCCGAAGTTCCTTCGGGGGCATAAAAAAGAAAAAAGCCGACCTACCTATCCTAGGAAATTATCCTTGGTTGACAACTGCAAACAAAAGATTTTTATGCTTGGCCTAGCTACTATGTTATAGTCAACAGGTACTATTTCGGGGGGAAATAACTGAAGTTGTCATTTCTGCCTCCTCTGTGTTGTCAACTCTAAAGGAAACAAGACCTGTCGCCAGACAGGACAGCTCGCCTGAACCTGCGCTTGTCCATCTTCAAGTGCTAGTATTTGTTTCTTATGGTAGGGGATGGTGCTGAATACAATTTCCGAATTATATCTATCATCATACTAAATATAATTCAAATCCATCCAAGGGTTTAGAAGCTATGAGACTTCAAAGACTTTGAAGTGAAACTTTAATGTAAAATTTCTCTAAGTCTGTGACCTTGACCTATAGGTCATGTCCAGGGGTGGGGATGCAGTTGAATAAAATTTCTAACCAATACCTATCATTGAAACAAATATAAATCAAATCGATCAAAGGGTTTAGAAATTATGAGATCTTAAAAAACTTTATTGTAAAACTTTAACATAAAATTGCTAAGTCCACGACCTTGACCTGTAGGTCATGTTCAGGGTTGGGGATATGGCTAATAAAATATCCAACTAATATCTATCATCAATCCAAATATAATTAAAAAAGATCAAATGGTTTTAGAAACTATGACATCTTTAGAAAACTTTAACAGAAAACTTTAACATAAAATTGCTAAGTCTGTGACCTTGACCTACAGGTCATATGCAGAGGTGGGGATGTGGTTGAACAAAATTTCCGACCAATACCTTTCATCATACTAAATATAATTTGAATCGATTAAAGGGTTTAGGAACTCTGAGATCTTAAAAAATTTAACAATAAACTTTAACATGAAATGTCTAAGTCCATGACCTTGATCTATAGGTCATGTGCAGGGTGGAGTTGCTGCAGAATAAAATTTCAGACCAATATCTATCATCATACCACATATAATTCAAACTGATCCAAGGGTTAAGAAAATATGACATCTTAAAAACTTTAATGTAAAATTTAAGCATGAAATTTCTAAGTCCATGACCTTGACCTATAGGTCATGTCTAGGGGATGGGGATGGTGCTGAATAAAATTTAGGACCAATATCTATTATCATACCATATATAATTCGAATTGATCTAAGGGTTTAGAAACTACCAGATCTTAAAAACTTAAACGTAAAACTTTAACATTTTGCTAATTTAATATATGTTAATTTATTTTCAGTGTGTCATTCAAGTCAAAAATCATTGTAAATACAAAATAAATTTTAGTCAGCTTTTATCAATCCCTGCCATCAATGTCCATTTAAATATTAGGAGGATAGCAAACGTTACTGATTCATTGCTCGCACAGCTAGGCGCAGTTCTTATGACATCATTGAAATCGACGTCAACGTCATTTTTGAAGCTTGTAGCAACTTTGTCTTTTATTATATTTTAATTTTTCGACAGTTTCGAATTGGACCTGCATGCAAAAGCTTTTCCAGACACAATTTTGGAAAAATATGACAGAAAATATGACATCTTAAAAACTTTAATGTAAAATTTAAGCATGAAATTTCTAAGTCCGTGGCCTTGACCTATAGGTCATGTCTAGGGGATGGGGATGGTGCTGAATAAAATTTAGGACCAATATCTATTATCATACCATATATAATTCGAATTGATCTAAGGGTTTAGAAACTACCAGATCTTAAAAACTTAAACGTAAAACTTTAACATTTTGCTAATTTAATATATGTTAATTTATTTTCAGTGTGTCATTCAAGTCAAAAATCATTGTAAATACAAAATAAATTTTAGTCAGCTTTTATCAATCCCTGCCGTCAATGTCCATTTAAATATTAGGAGGATAGCAAACGTTACTGATTCATTGCTCGCACAGCTAGGCACAGTTCTTATGACATCATTGAAATCGACGTCAACGTCATTTTTGAAGCTTGTAGCAACTTTGTCTTTTATTATATTTCAATTTTTCGACAGTTTCAAAAATTGGACCTGCATGCAAAAGCTTTTCCAGACACAATTTTGGAAAATATGACAGAAAATATGACATCTTAAAAACTTTAATGTAAAATTTAAGCATGAAATTTCTAAGTCCGTGACCTTGACCTATAGGTCATGTCTAGGGGATGGGGATGGTGCTGAATAAAATTTAGGACCAATATCTATTATCATACCATATATAATTCGAATTGATCTAAGGGTTTAGAAACTACCAGATCTTAAAAACTTAAACGTAAAACTTTAACATTTTGCTAACGCCGACGCCCCTGCCGCCGCCAACGCCAACGGTAGTGCAATAGCTCCTCCTGAACTTCGTTCAGATGAGCTGAAAATTGCTCCTTTTCTCTCAAGGCTTTTGTTATCAAGGGAAGTAAATAAATGTTCACCTTTGTACAAATGGCAATGAACAGAACAGAACAGAACAGAACAGAACAAAACTTTATTCAAAATCAATTCTCAGGCCATACGCAGATGGCATAGGAGAAAAGTATAAATAATTTCCACATTAAGACGTCAATAACAGGATACAACATCATACAAACTGCACTATTGTTATCATCATCCCGAGAAAAGGAACCTTAGTTCGAATGTGTAGAAAAAGTAAAGTACCTGTCATTCCTAGGGCCAGGTACATTATAGGATGGAGGCTATGGCTCCGGTCAGTCTGCGTTCAATACCCAGGCTGACCCGCGCCCAAGCCTCTCGTAAAACAGTTAGGAAATAAGGTACCCCTTTTCACGATGTGGTTCACAACTATCATTTTATTTAAGAACAAAAAATATGCTAAGGCAACAGATAGTTAGAATGTGTGAAAGTGTACCCATCTACCTTAAGATGTAGTACAATAGTATAGTCCCATGAGTACTTGTAAAGTTTGCTCTCTCAATCATGATTTGCTCTCTCTCAAAGCATATGAGCTGTGACACGACAAAATCAACAAAATGGCATGTGTGCCCAGTCTGATTGGAGTCTTCGTTGTGCACTTGTAAGGTAGGTAAGGGTTTAAGCGAGCTCCATGCGGAGCAACAAAGATTCTGATCAGACTGGGTGAATGCCCAGGCAGATCTGAGTCTTCCCTGGGTGCATATGTCATTTTGTTGGTTTTGTCATGTCACAGCTTTCCTTTAAGAGCAGCCTATATGAAAAGGGAGGAAAACTTTCAGGGCCCAGTTGTTCAAAGCATCGTTAGCTTAACGAGCTCATTAAGAGGTCAACTCGTTAAGTGTTTTATGACTTTATAACTAAATACACTGATATTTTTTGTTGAAAAAAAAAGCTTCTCACATTTTTTCAACAAAATATATTGGCGTATTTGAGATTTTAACATTTGAAATTTTAACGAAACGTTAACTGACGACGTCGTTAGTTTTGAACAACCGGGCCCTGATCTGCAGTTGGGGTGTAACGATACATTGATATATCGATGCATCATGATAGTGGTTGCCTTGATAGTGCTATCGTGATAGTGTTTTCAACTATCGATAACTATCGCCGATAGTGCTTTCAGCTATCGATAGTTTTGATAGTTTTTGTTCATGTAGATTTTGACACTTGTCTTCCAAACAACTGTCATTTAGGAACCTGAAAGGTGTCTGCTTTGCATAAAAAAAACTTCTGTTAAGATGGTGGTAAAGATTACACTCATAGTGGACAGCACTGGCATGTAATTTAGAGATGCGGGACTTACTTAAATCATCTGAATTCTTAAGAAATTGCAATATTCAGAGACAGTGATAGTATCGTGATGCATCATGATGTAAGACCCTTGATAGTAATAGTATCGTGATATGGTTTCTCCGAGAATGATAGTATCGTGATAATCAGAATCTGGGACGATAGTCAGCCCTAATCTGCAGGTGTATCCAACCATGGATGTATTCTCCAAGCTTCATTTTTCAGTTGGCATGTACATTGCAAGACTTATCAGACTCACTAATAATTAGACACTAGTATTTTTTTATTTTCTGCCTGGCTGTGCATTTCAGTTGTAGCTATATGAAACTAAACTCCAAATGTCGCAAAATATGGAAGATTCGTGAAGCTCTGGGATGAACTAAACTGTATATTACACCAGAGCTCCAGATAAGAGTGGGTATTGAGGATAATTCAAAGATAATTTTTCTTATTTCTTAACGAAAACATATGTTGTGACCCCTCATTAGAACCGTCTCGATGAGACGGTTCTAATGATGGGTCACAAAATATGTTTTTATGGAGAAATTTGGATAATTATCCCTGAATTATCTCTGTTACCCCTTCTTATCTGGAGTACTATTACACTGTTAAGTCTGCTTACCTGAGTTACCTCTGAAAGTTTTACTATGAATTCAGCTTTTACTTCATTGTTGCAGACTCAACATTTCCTGGAAAAAAAAGAAAATTTTTTTTTTGAGATTTAATCAATTTCTCTCTCTCCTTTTTTTGTCTCTGGATCTACCAAATTGATGTTGTTTCTTTTGCATGCCCATAATTAAAGTCTAGTCAAAGCAGGGGAAGTTTATCTAGACATTAACTAAAGAGGCGGATCCAGGAGTTTTGGACAGACGGTTCAAATTAGCTGAGGCAGGTTCGATTTCTGAAGGTTGACCTATTTTTCCTGAAATTCCCCATCTAGGAATGTAGTAAATTACATAATAATTCATACCTGTGCTTTATGGCAGATTTTTTCATGCCATCAATGATCATAGTATGATATATGGACAATAGCATGAGAAAAGGTGCCTCTTATCATGTGTGAATAAGTCCGGCCCAACGCTGTCATTCGGCCATATTTGGTATATATGTACTAGATTCATCAGGCTTCCTGCATGATGAGACTGAACAGGCTGATTTCACTTTACTTTCTCAAGAGGCTGTGACTTTTCAGGTCTCTTTTCTCATGGTGTACAGTCACACATATACATAATTTAAGACATATATGTACACTTCTATGTTTTCCCACCATTTTTACAAAGGTCAACTTTCGGGACGTCTCATTTTGTTTCCTGTATGATGTAGCCATTCCAAAATGGGGTCTACTCTAAATGGTAAGAATTTGCTGCCAGAGGAGCAAATTCTTTCCTTTAAGACTTGACCCCTATTGAGAATGGAAGCTAAAATAAAACTGACAGAATAACTTTTCTTAATAGATAACCCATTTACAGTGGACCCTCTTTACAACAACATCTTTTTGTTCCCAAACTTTTTTGACTTTAAACTAAATTTGCTTTATATAGAAAACATATTTTGAAAAGTAAAACCATTGGGCCGATTGCACAAAGCTAGTTAAAGAGTTAACCTTGGGTTTATCCTCAGGTTTAAGGGTTTTGGATTGCACAATTGCAGTTTAAATTAACCTCAAGGTTAAGTGAAAGTTTAACGCAGACGGATTGCACAAAAGTAGTTTAAATATCCTCTGGCTAAAGGATAAATTTTTTTGGATTGCACAAAACTATTTTAGCTAAACCTTGGTGCTAATCTATCCGTCACCTACTGAATATTTAAACCTGCCAAGGGGGTAGTTTAAGACATTTTTTATGTCAAACTTGCAGAATGTACTGGAAGAAATATGCGCAAATTCCAAGTAGCAACATAAAAAAAATCACAAAAAGTAAAAAAATAATAAATACAAACAATGAGATGAAAATATAATTTCGGAATCAAATTTTCAGACAAAAGACTATATTCCGAACAAGGATATATGCTTTTCATGTGTCCTATCCCAAACACTAAATACAAATATCTGATGTACAATGTATTTGTTTTTTAAAATAAGCATTTGAAGACCAACATGTCATAAAACAGAGCTTCAATAAAATGACAATTTGTCATTTTGGCTCATTTGTATAAAAGTACAGCTAAAATAAAGGTAACTGAGGTCTAGCAGCCAGATGGGCATGGTGTGGGAACACTGCATCAGGTTACTCGGTCTGGATAATTTGGCATGCAATTTTAAAGATCTGTGTATGTATCTATCCTTGACCCTTTGATGGAGTTTGTAGATACTGCAGTAGACTGCAGTGGTCCAACATATAACATATTTCTACCTTGTTATTTTCAACCGTCAAATGGGTTCTGACACACACAAAGCATTTCAAATTGCCCTCCAATCATCCTGAGAATATTGAAATACTGTTGAAAGAAGGTATGTAACCAATCATCTATTTTCTCCAGGAAACTGACTTAAAAACTTAGTATTTAGGTTAAGTTTCCTAAGAGTGTACAGTTTCACAGCACACAGATGGATTTTGCTGGTATTTGAATGTCTCATTTCCCTCCCAGTGGTATTAATTCATTTAATATATATCTTGCAGTATCATTACAAGATTTCTAAACAACTTGTCACAGTTAATTACCGTGAATGGCCAGCTTTCAACTAAAATAGGGGAAAAAAAAAAAAAACAGCATTGACCTTCTCATCGAAGTGACCGTCTTTCGGTATTATGAGCATTCATATATCCTAAAAGTATCATAAACAGGTGAAGTATACCGTCATTGTCTTGCTTTCGTTCAAAAGGGCAGTAGAATAAACAAGAGGTCCATGATGGACCTAAATCGCTCACCTGAGTTATGATGAATTAACATGGAAGATCATCTATTTGATGACAGTTAAACTGGAGCAGTTTTGCACTTTCCAATATATTATTCTGACAAAGTTTCATGAAGATTGGATCAAAACTGTGCCCTCTAGAGTGTACACAATGTTTTTCTAAGATCTGACCTGGCTATCTACTTTTCGATCAGACAGTATTCAGTTTCAAACTTGGCCTAAATTTCATGAAGATAAACATTCTGACAATGTTTCCTGAAGATTCAATGCAAAATAAAACGACAATTGTGTACACAAGGTTTTTCTAAGATTTGACCTAGTGACCTAGTTTTTGACCCGACAAGACCCAGTTTCAAACTTGGTCTAGATTTCATAAAGATAAACATTCTGACAAAGTTTCATGAAGATTGAAGAAAAATTGTGCCCTCTAGAGTGTTCACAAAGTTTTCCTAAGATTTGACCTAATGACCTAGTTTTTGACACAACATAACCCTTTTATGAATTTGCCTAGATTTTATGAAGATAAACATTCTGACAAACTT
This sequence comes from Ctena decussata, assembly GCA_963989385.1. Taxonomy (NCBI): domain Eukaryota; kingdom Metazoa; phylum Mollusca; class Bivalvia; order Lucinida; family Lucinidae; genus Ctena; species Ctena decussata. The sequence continues at coordinate 90,517,762 of OZ022501.1, forward strand.
TCAAGAAGATTAGATCAAAACTGTGCCCTCTTGAGTGTTAACAAGGTATTTCTAAGATCTGACCTAGTGACCTAGTTTTTGACCTTATGTAACCCAGTTTTAAATTCATCTAGACTTTATGAAGATTAATATTCTGACAAAGTTTCATGAAAATTGGATCAAAACTGTGCCCTCTAGAGTGTACACAAGGTTTTACTAAGATTTGACCTAGTGACCTAGTTTTTAATCCGACATGACCTCCTTTCAAATTTGGCCTGCATTTCATTTAGATAATCATTCTGACAAAGTTTCATGAAGGTTGGATCAAAACTGTGCCCTCTATAGTGTACACAAGGTTTTACTAAGATTTGACCTAGTGACCTACTTTTTGACCCGACATGACCTAGTTTCAAATTTGGCCTATGACCTACTTTTTGACCCGACATGACCTAGTTTCAAATTTGGCCTAAAGTTTATCAAGCTTATCATTCTGACAAAGGTTCATGAGGGTTGGATCAAAACTGTGCCCTCTGTGTCATTTAAAGATTTATTTCTATTTTTAGCTCTGGTGGCCATCTTATTCAGTGGAGTGGAACCGTTTTAGCAATTTTGGTTCAGGGCCATGAGTCAAACATTTCTGTGAAATTATTTTGAAATCCGTCCACTGGCTTGGGAGGAGATGTCGTTTAAAGATTTTTCTATTTTTAGCTCTGGCGGCCATTTTGTTCAGCGGAGCGAAACTGTTTAGCAATTTTGGTTCAGGGCCATGAGTAGAACATTTCTGTGAAATTATTTTGAAATCGGTCCACTGGCTTGGGAGGAGATGTCGTTTAAAGGTTTTTTCTATTTTTAGCTCTGGCGGCCATTTTGTTCAGCCGAGCGGAACCGTTTTAGCAATTTTGGTTCAGGGCCATGAGTCAAACATTTCCGTGAAATTATTTTGAAATCGGTCCACTGGCTTGGGAGGAGATGTCGTTTAAAGGTTTTTCTATTTTTAGCTCTGGCGGCCATTTTGTTCAGCGGAGCGGAACCGTTTTAGCAATTTTGGTTCAAGGCCATGAGTCGAACATTTCTGTGAAATTATTTTGAAATCAGTCCACTAGCTTGGGAGGAGATGTCGTTTAAAGGTTTTTCTATTTTTAGCTCTGGTGGCCATTTTGTTCAGCGGAGCGGAACTGTTTTAGCAACTTTGGTTCAGGGCCATGAGTCAAACATTTCAGTGAAATTATTTTGAAATCGGTCCACTGGCTTGGGAGGAGATGTTGTTTAAAGGTTTTTCTATTTTTAGCTCTGGCGGCCATTTTGTTCAGCGGAGCGGAACTGTTTTAGCAATTTTGGTTCAGGGCCATGAGTCGAACATTTCTGTGAAATTATTTTGAAATCGGTCCACTGGCTTGGGAGGAGATGTTGTTTAAAGTTTTTTTCTATTTTTAGCTCTGGCGGCCATTTTGTTCAGCAGAGCGGAACCGTTTTAGCAATTTTGGTTCAGGGCCATGAGTCAAACATTTCTGTGAAATTATTTTGAAATCGGTCCACTGGCTTGGGAGAAGATGTCGTTTAAAGGTTTTTCTATTTTTAGCTCTGGCGGCCATTTTGTTCAGCAGAGCAAAACCGTTTTAGCAATTTTGGTTCAGGGCCATGAGTCGAACATTTCTGTGCAATTATTTTGAAATCAGTCCACTGGCTTGGGAGGAGATGTCGTTTAAAGGTTTTTCTATTTTTAGCTCTGGTGGCCATTTTGTTCAGCGGAGCGGAACTGTTTTAGCAATTTTGGTTCAGGGCCATGAGTCAAACATTTCTGTGAAATCATTTTGAAATCGGTCCACTGGCTTGGGAGGAGATGTCGTTTAAAGGTTTTTCTATTTTTAGCTCTGGCGGCCATTTTGTTCAGCGGAGCGGAACCGTTTTAGCAATTTTGGTTCAGGGCCATAAGTCAAACATTTCTGTGAAATTATTTTGAAATCGGTCCACTGGCTTGGGAGGAGATGTCGTTTAAAGGTTTTTCTATTTTTAGCTCTGGCGGCCATTTTGTTCAGCGGAGCGGAACCATTTTAGCAATTTTGGTACAAGGCTATAAGAGGAACATTTGTGTGAAATTATTTTGGAATTGGCCTACTGGTCTAGGAGGAGATGTCGTTTAAAGAAATTGTTGACGACGGACGGACGGACGGACGGACGACGGACAAATTTCGATCACAATAGCTCACTTTGAGCACTTCGTGCTCAGGTGAGCTAAAAACAGGCCTCATACTGACAAAGCTTTTCCAAGCCTGAAATGCCTGCTTTCGCAGCCTAAAATAGCCCTTTTTAAGCAGAAAAAACACTGAAAACTTAAAAATCAAAACCTGAAATCAAGTAAAATTCAAGAAATGAAAGCCTGAAATCCTGCAAAAGCCTGAAAAGTATGAGGCCTGAAAAAAGGACTTTGTGGTTATAGGTCTGCCATTTTCATGCCCCCAAAGGAACTTTCGGCGGCATGTTAAAATCACACTGTTCATCCATCTGGTCATCCGTTACAAATCATGTCTCAGCGATAACTTAAAAGCAACTGAAACTCCACAGAAAGATGCAGCATAATGAGGCAGTGTGTTGCATATAAGGTCAAGGTCAAGGGTAAACAACCCGCCGAGATGTCAATTTTTGTCTCAAATCGTGTCTCAGCAATTACTTTTAAAATACTGAAGCAATTAATGAAACTTCATAGAACGATAAAGCGTAATAAGAAAATGTGTCACGCACAAGATTTGGGTTCCCACATTCAAGGCCAATGCCACAATCAGGGGTAAGAGGTCAAAGAACTTAAAACCTGCTCAAGCAAAGTTTATCGAAGAAAGGTAAACCATAATTATACCCCTGGCATACGAAGAATGTTGGCGGATATTTAATTTTCGTCTTTCCATCCGTTCGACCGTCTTTCCGTTTGTTGGTTCGTCCGTTCGTTTGTCAATCCGTACGTAAGTTAACAATTTGCATTAAAGTTTTGTGTTAATTTTTTTTCATTTGCTTCTATTGTCAGGATCTTGCTCAATGATGCTTAGTGTTTTAGCTGAGGATAGATAATAATATGTTTGCATCATCTACATGCTGCTGCTGCTGTCCTAAGGTCAAGGTCACAGACTTTGTAATTAGTACAATAGCATTAACAATTGCGTTAAAGTTTTGTGTTAAGTTTTTTTCAATTGCTTCTATTATCCAGACCTTGTTCAATGATGCTTAGTATTTTAGTAGAGGATAGATACTGATTAGTTTGCATCATGTAGTTGCTGCTGCTGTCCTAAGGTCAAGGTCACAGACTTTGAAAATAGTATAATAGCATTAACAATGTGTTAAAGTTTCGTGTTAAGCTTTTTTTTTTGCTACTAGGTTTACTTCTAGGTTGAAACTGATTAGTTGACATCGTCTGGATGCTGCTGCTGACTTTAGTTCAAGGTTACAAACATAGAAAGTTATGTAAATTTGTGTTGAAACTTTGTGTTGAATTTTTTTTATTGTTTTTTTAGCAAATTTTAAATGGGACCTTTTGGCTTTTGTCTATAGGCCTTTAACTGGGTTTGTTATAGATTGTCCATCTGTCTTTCTGTTTGTTATTAAAATTTCGTTTAAAGATTTGTTTGTATTAAGTGTGTTTTTATTAGGCGGTGGCACTGGCCGGGGGTATATTTGAGGCCCTGCTCACTTGCTCTAGTGAGAATATATTCACACACAATATGTATTTTCCCAAACCCAAGGTCAAGGTTACAATATGGGGTTAGATCATGTCTTGGCATTTACTCAAAAAAGTACCAAAGCAAACTTCTTTAAACTTCACAAAAAGATAAAACCTAATGAGAATTATGCCAAGCACAAGACATAGGTTCCCACCCCAAGGACGAGGTCGCAGTCAGAGATCATGTGGCTTTCTCTTCATTAACTTAAACACTACCGAAGCAAATTTGATTTAGCTTCATGCAAAGCTGAAAAAAATATGATGGTATGTCACAAACAAAATTAAGGTTCTACTGCCCACGGCCAGGGCCACATTCAGGGCTCAGAGGTCAAATCATGTCTTTGAACTGACTAGACACTGCTGAAGCAAATTTTATCAAACCTCATAGAAAGGTAAAACATGATAAATGGTATTGTTTTTTGCAAATTTTAGGATCCCATGCCACAATGTCAATGTCACAATCAGGGGTAAGAGTTAAGATTTCTATATACTAACTCGAAAATAGCTGAAGCAAATTTGATCAAACTTCACCGAAAGGTAAACATGATGAGAGGGTCATACTCAAGATGTCCCATGTATAGTCTTCGACTTCTGAAGTGCATTTGAACATCACAGAAAATACTAGAAAATTGTGTCTGTAAGACACAGATGATGCCCTTGTGCTGTGCGTGTCCCCAACTTCCCCTCTTCTCCCCCTCTTTTGTTCTTCAAAAAGGCATGTGCATATTTTCAATATGTTGGCAACATCTGCAACAGGTCTCAGACATTGTTTAAAAGCTGTTGACAATATTGAATATACAAAATTGTATTGCGTTAAAACTGTATGAGGAGTTGATTATACAATGTTTTCATCCTGTATTAGACAAACCTGAAAAATTGCTAAGTTTGAAAAGGCAGTAATTTTGTCAAAAATACTTTTCTCCTCATGAAAATGACACATGCATATTTTCAATATATCTGGAACATCTGTTCTAAATTTGTAGCTGATAGCTTACAAACCCTGGGGCAGTTTGATTATACAAACTTACCATCCTGTATTAGCCAGAACCTGTAGAATTTTAAAGTTTGAAAAGGTCGTAATTTTGTCAAAAATGTTTTTTTTCTCTTCAACAAGGCATACACACATCTTTAATATGTCTGTAATATCTATGCAAAGTTTCAAATTGATAAGTAATAAATTACGGAAGGAGTTGATTATACAGTTTTGTCATACTGTTATAGTCAAAACCCAAAATAATTTCTAAGTATAAAAAAGCCCGTAATTTTGTCAAAAATTATTTTTTCCTCTTTGAAAAAACACATGCACATTTTCAGTATGTCTAAAACACCTGTGCAAAGTTTCAAATTGATAGCTTAAAAACTGTGGAAGGAGTTGATTATACAAACTTGCCATTCTGTTTTAGCTAGAACCTTTAAAAATTTCTAAGTCCGAAATTGCTGTAATTTTGTCAGAAATGATTTTTTTCTCTTCAAAATGCCAGATGCATATCTTCAATATGCCTGCAACAGTTGTGCAAATTTTCAGATTGATTGCTTACAAAATTAAGGAGAAGTTGATTATACAAACCTTTTAGGCGAGATGGACAGACGGACGGACAGACAGGGATAAAACATAATGTCCCCTGACTATCGTCACGGGGGCATAAAAAGGAAATAGAGAACATGTGTCAGTGTAAGACTCAGGTTCCATGCCCACAGTTAAAGTAAAAGGTTCCCTGTTGAGCAATGGAATATAAACAAAGTGGGACAATGAACAGGTCCCATGCTTGTACATTGTATTTTTACCATTTATTTATTATTATTTTTTGCCAACTAAAATGACCCACTTAATTGATAAACCTTTTTATATGAAACTCAGGGACATTTTATTGGTTAAAAGTTGGCTACTCACTGTTATTTACAATGACAAAACTGTACTGAGAATCTCATGATAAACTAAATATGCATTTCACCATGAATAGAGCTATGGGGCCTTTCTGCAGCATTTTAAGTTCAACAGCAACAACTTTCTGCGAAATGAAATTTATACGGCGTATTTGTTTCTTGATTTCATAGCTTACGTCACACACTTACAGCATTTGTTATCATAGGCATAATGAAACCCTTCAAAATATGACATGTATGATGTTGATCCGGTATGCCCCATGATTTTGGAGAAAAATATGATTTTTTTAAAAGTGGTGAGTCACTGATGCTGAGTGTGATAATATCGCTATAAGCAACTGCGAATCAAGACTCTGAATGCAAAAGCATTCCAGTACTTCTTTTTTCCAGGCTCTTCTTTTCTTTTTCATACATATGCAAGAAAAACACCTTTATTCAGCAGGGACAGCTCATATACAACCTGGGCTTACTTCCTTGGGGCTAAATCCACGGCTATAGCCGCTGTTCCAATAATTAGTCAGTTCCCACGTAAAGCATCTTCCAATCAAATGTTAGCGACCATTTGCGTGATCTTCCGACAAGGTTTGATACATATTCACTGATTGGTCAAAATTTCTCATCCGGGTATTTTTTGGCTATAGCCGCGGCCATTCTCAGAGGTATGGTCCGAGCTATAGCCCCAACCGAACATCAGTAGCTCGGCTATAGCTGCGGAATTAGCCCCAAGCGAAGTAGGCCCTGGTAGCATTGTTTAACCCAGTTACTAATGGCAACACAGGTGATATGAGACAAATTGCATCAATAATTTTATCTGGGCTAACCTTGCGCTTATCCTAGGATAACTATCCCAGGGATAGCTATTCCTTGCTTAAACTTCTTTTCTGCAATCCACTTTAGTACTCAGTTCTAACTATCCCAGGATAAGCCTTAGTCAAGGGATAAATTAAAATAGTTTTGTGCAATCGGCCCATTCTGTTCATATCAAATTGATGCTATAGAAATTTTTGCTGTTGTAATGAGTGTCGTTATAAACAGGGTTGACTGTACCTTAAAGGTTCACCTACCTTTGATAATATGGTTGTTTCTTTTCATATTTTCTTGTTTATTAGGATGACTGTGTGTATCATTTTGAAGTGTGATAAATTCTACTGTTGATATCCGGTCATGATATCTGAAATTATCTTAAGTGTTTAAAGGTCACTTTGCCATATAACACGGCAAAGTGAACTTTAAATACTTAAGATAAGATCAGATATCTTGCAGGTTACCAGTGATGTTATCACTGATCTTGACAAAAAATTTACACACTTGCGAACAATAATATGAATAACCGATAGAAGACTAGTTAACTACATATATGGTTTAATACATCATTCTTGCTAAAAAGCCTGTATCTTACATATTCAAAATTGTTCAAATATACAAGCCAGCCTTTCTAAACTTCTATATTTTCTTCCTAAAACATGTAAAAAAAAAAAAAAAAAAGATACTATTCAAAATGAAATCCATAAAATCCAGAAATAGTTACAAAATAGTTTAGTTTAGTTTCTCTGCTTAAATTTTGCTAAAAATGCTCTGTTTTTAGTTTTAGCTTGAAATTATGCCAGGCTTCTGCTTTTATTTACAAAGTTTTACAGATGTCAGATAACAAGCAAAGATAATCTCCCTTGACAGACTCTCTTCAATATGGCTGACAATCGTTGATTGCTAAAAGCTAACTCTGTGCACATGGAGTTGCAGACTTTGATTTTTGTATGCACTTGTAGATGAATAAATGTCCTTTGTCTCCAGCAGGAGATATCTAAATTGTAAGTATTGCTAGTTTGTTTATTTCTTATTTTTCTTTTATCTCAGCAATACATGCAAACAACGGGCTAGAAAACAGGGAATGTCAGGCAGAAGGGCTGGGACGGGTAGAGATTTCGTACCCGGTATCTGAGTCCCTATTACCAGCGGGTACCTGGGTACCCGTTACCATAGCATTTTCAGCATGTCCACAGTTAGAACATATATGTTTACCTAAAACAATAAGTAAGGTATATGTCATTTGCTTACTTATGCATGGGAAGGGCAGGAAAATGTAGAAATCTTCTCTGTTATGGTATATATGGTCGATGTACCTGTTTTCAGGGTGCTCCAGAATTCAGGGTATTCTAATAGATTATACCTGTCCTTTTGCCAGGGATACAGACTAGCGGTCGCCCACTCACCCACTGCGAGTAAAAAATCGGGTGGGCGCCTAAAATTAAAATGTAAGTCACCCAGTTTATGATCGTCAGCTGTCGGCGTGTATCTGGCGTGTTTTCGGCTTGGAGTAAAATCTGCCACCTCTAAGGGTATTGCTAACTTCGGCGCTGATATCGGCTATGAATATTCGGTGTTCCGTCACACTTGTGTGTTGGATTTTACTCATTATCGAGAAACAACATGGCCACCTCCTCGTAATGGAAAAGAGATAGATAGACCGATTTGTTAACTAAAAGTCTTAACCGTTTATAAATTTTTCGCTCATAATATGGTGATACATCGCTGGTGTTTCACACCCGGTTGCTAAAAGGAAACAAAACCATGAAGAAAGGAGGGCTTACTACAAAGCCTACGGAAACAGCACAATTCTCGCGCAGGTTCCGAATAAAAGATTCCCATGTTTTAAATGTGGGCCCCTAAATTTCTGGCTGGGCGACTAAGTTTCAGTTTTTAGGGGCCCAGCTTGCTCCCATGAAAAATGAGTTAGTCTGTATCCCTGTTCTGCCGAGGACGTCTACAGACGACTACATTTTTCAAATAGAAAGTTGAATCATGACACGGCGATTAATTCAATTATGAACTTTTTTCTGAAAATTCAACGATCGTTTCTACATGCTAAAGAACTGCAAGTCTCCCTAAGGCAGTTGCTATCAGAAGCATCTGCAGCTTATGTATTTTGAAGGTGTGTTCTTTAACGGAACCCAAAAACTGGGGCAGTTTCGGAGAGCAGATTCAGTTGAGCATCTGTTTAGATTTGATCAACTTTGTAAACATGGAGACATGCCAACAACGAAATGTAAGTTACATATTACTTAACACATATTTTTATATCCACACAGACTATCAGTTTGTGATCTTTGTTATTCACACAGTTTTTATGTTGCGAATAAACGTTAATACCCCGAAAACTGGTGCAACCATCATAAAAATCATAAAACGTTTGGCCATTTATACAAGCCTTGAAGGTCACACAAAACTTTGCTCTATTTGCTTGGAATTTTATTGAAACAGAATGCTCATAAAATACATAATAATGAGGATTCAGGAACGGGTAGTTGGTATACCCCAGTGCTGCAGATAAGGCCGCGTACTGCGTATTTACGCATAATTTTATTGCCGGTACGCAGGAAATTCCGCGTCTGCCGAGTACAGAAAACCCCGTCAAAATTAGCGGTACGCATCCTTTCAACGAAATCATGCGTACCGGATAAACCGATTCAGAGTATCCGGTGCCATAACACCGATCTGTGTTACCGAACGCTGATTAATAAAATTATTGATATACAAGCATCTAGTGATAGCAGACTAACGGTGTAGTGGTAAATATTATTTCAAGGGAATTGCGAGTCAGAAAATGATTTACACGTTTTTTAAAACAGAATCTGTCGAAAGCGGCAGAAGCGTAGTGGTCCTAATTCTAAACAATCTGCTACAAACTGTTGTGAGGCTTTGCCTCAATAAGTCCGTCAAAGGTGTTGAATCTGCTGAAAAATAGAAGAAGCTCTGCAAGCATCCTGAAGTACAGCCACTTCCATATCAAGCCATCTTTTGTTTTTAAAAGATCTTTTTGGGTAAAAGTCAGGTCAACATTCAAACATAGATAAATGAAAATATGTATTCCCACCACTTTTTGAAAGTAGTGGCAAAGGATATTGTCTCAAAAATTGAATGTTGATCAATTCTTTAGGTATGGCAGTAAAATGGGTGGGTAGCCTGTTTACTCTGAAAACAAAGAGCTGAAAGTTGTTTCTGTGTCTGGCTTCACCTAGTAGATCAAACCTTGCTCAGCAACAACTTTTTGGTCAAGCCAGGCACAACAACAATTGTTAACTCTTTGTTTTCAAACTGAAAACAAAGTTAACAATTGAATCAGAGTAAACATTACCCTTCATAATGAAAGTTCCTTGGAATGAAAGGAAGAGAAAACAAGCTTTTTTATTCTTTTATTTTTTTTTAAGCACAGTTATGGAAGAATATCTGACTATTCTTTAGTCAGTCCAGGGCTCAGCCTAGAGCTGCAAAAGAGGGATAAGTTTTTAGACATTTTCTAACTTTCTGGAGAGGTTTTGGTCCAAATTTATGACTTCCCTATATGTTCAATACAGTTAAACTGTCTCCTCCCTGTTTTGAGCTAAGAGAGAAGTTAAAACTTTCAACTTTTCCCTTAGTTCAACACAGAGAGAAGACAGCTAAGTAATGGAGAGTTTTCCTCTAAAATGTCCCCCCCCCTAGAATGAGCCCTGCTTCAGTGTCATGGATAGAAAAGTAACCAATGAGTCTTTACTCTTCTAATCTGAAGCTCTTCAAGAAAGGAAAACAGTCTATCAAAATGTAATCTTTCTATTTTTCTATGTCCAGTGGCTCATCTACTGATACTGTTTAATAATACTAAACAGAATCAGTTGATACACCATGTCCTACTATACATAGACAAACATAAAGATACAAGATTCTTCATGTCAGCTGGATTGTGTACTCCACTAGCTTTCCTTGTACTCCTGTTTTCAGCATTTTGAGGAGTACAGTACTCCACTGTAAAAATAATTATCTGCAGCACTGTACCCGACCTGGACTTGGGTACCCAGTGCTGGAAACGGCCAGTGGCCCGGTGGCCAAATGCTCCTAATTTTTGTCTCGGGCCACCAGAAATCTCCAAAATATTACCTTTAGTGGCCCAAATTATCTTTCTGGCAATACTAAATGAATGGGAACTTTAGGAAGTCCATAATTTGGGCCACTGCAAGCTAGGCATGTTAAGCTTTTGGGCCACCACATAAATTTTGTGAGTTTCCAGCACTGGTATTCAAGCTAGATTTATATATCCAAATTATTTTGACACAGTATCTGTTGTTATGCATCGTTTTCTCATAATTTTTTGTCATTATCAACAAGAATACTTATTTCCGAACTCATATGTTGTCTGAAATTAAGCTCTTCACTGTCATGAATTCAGTGTAACTGGCTTCCACTGCTGCAAAGAAAGGTGTAGTTTTGCTGTTCTGAGCTTCACTAATTAATGTTTTTAATGTGCTTACTGACTAGAATATGCACCCGTCCTATACTTACAAAAACAAAATCAAAATTAGCAAGTGGTAAAAAACGTAATCGTCTGCATGAGGAAGTCTATATCCGCTGGACGCTTTCGCCTCTATTTTGGTGCAACTAACCACCGAACCCGTTCTATGTAGCTAGACCTCCTTTGAAGGAGAACCATGTTACTGTTCGTGTAACGTAAAATCCTGTTTTGTTAAAGTCTATGAAATTTTTTTTAAATAAATACCACGAGGGTACTAAAATATTTCTGTATCCGTCACGAGAATCGCCAACACCCTTGATGTAAGCAAAACAACACTGTAATTATATATTTTTATGGTGCGGCGTTCAATTGATACATGTGGAGATCCTCAGAAGCTTCAGCAGAGATAATAAGTGAATAAAGAAGAGTATTCCAATCCCATATACTGCCATGGATGAAGCTATGCTTCAAAATGATATGAACTAGGGCACAGCTAGAAACGGGCATGGAAAATCAGTTGTTAGTTCAACGGGTGGGGCGGATTATAAGAGGCCATAATTAGTGTCCTTGTAGGATAGGTAAAATCTCAATCGAGAGGTCAGAATTTCACCGAAGACGAGGCTATAAACGGGACGGGCATGCATGAAAAATCAGTAGTTGTGCCAAGAAGGACGGATTATAAGTCCGTATTTAGTGTCCATGTAGGATAGGGAATCTCTCTCGAGAGGTCGGAATTTCACCGAGAACAAGGCTTGCCGAGTGTCTGATAACAGTGATCGCAATAAGACGTATAATCGGGACACTTAATTTATTGATTTTCCGTAAAATTTGTTGTGACCCTTATTCAAACTGCATCATCTTCTTTATTAGAACTGTCACACTGAGGTAACTCTAAAGAGAGTTTCCAACATGTTTTAAATGAGGAACCTAAAAAAATTTTTCTCAAGAACCTTGATTTTGTCTGTCTTGTAGAATAGGGTGACAAAATATGATTAAAATCAGCTAGTTTCCCACCCGACATTAACCCCCTTCCCTTTTCCAACTCAATTCAACCCACCCGCCCAACCACCGCAGACCCCACCCTCCCCATCGGACCCTCCCCCACCCCATCATATCAGGCGCGCGTCAGTTCAGGGTTTGCGTTAAATTTATCACAAATAGCCTTTTGAATTCTTGAAAGTGAAGGCAAGGTTAAAATACAATCTGACAGCAATAGCTAAAAACAAAATAAAACAGCATCCTGGTATTATGGCAATGCATGGCTAACAGTGCAAGTGCACACTGCCAACTGGAACGATTAGAAAAATAGGGCAGTAGTGCGATATGGAACGGCAGTCTGTTTCATTGCACGGAATTCTATTCTATTTCTATTCTATCCCATAGCCTTGCATGGTCGTTGGGGCACCACGGATGACTTCGCAAGAATCCCTTTGCAACTTGTCCTTGTTTCAGCTGCCCTTGTCCATTCTTTAACATTCTAGTTCTATCAAATCATGTGCTGGGCTCCTCTGGAGCATCTTTGCACAGTTATCTTCCATTGTCTTCCCATCTCTTCTTCTGTCTATCTCTTCATTTTCCTTTCACTGTGCCCTGAAGAATCGTCTTTGCCAAACCAGAAGACATGGCCAAACCACCTCAGTTTCCGTTTCTTGACCTTGGTCAAGCGTTCATCATATTCTCCAATGGATGCTTGGATCTGTCGGCGAACCTCCTCATTGGATATGTGGGTCTTGTTCGAACTGTATAATATTCAAATGATCGGTACCATCTCATTCAAAGGCTTGCATTCTTTTCTCTAACTCGGAATGAGTGTTTGTAATAATAGGTCTTGGCTAGTATTTGTCGAAAGTTCAGGTTATGTAAATTGCGTGGAAACCTCATGGGGTGCATAGCAAACGGCGGAAGTTCAAGTGCTACTGGTTAATAAACAATTTTGTAGAGCAGGTATAGTTCACTGCTCTAGGAAACGCCAGCTAAGGGACTGCAGCACTGATGTGGCACTAGCATAGGTTGAATCGTTGCTAAATGTCCACCTGGTTGCCCTGTGCTGAATCATGCTAGTCCTGTCAAAGCATAAATATCCGAGGTATCCAAACACCCCACACCTGCACCTACTGCAACCACAGGGCGTTGGCCTAAATTAGTATGATGCCCCAGCACTGAGGTTACCAAGCACCATCGCCCGACCCGTTCACCCTGGAATTATTGCAGGAGGCAACATGTATTTATGTGCAGGAGCTTAAGCTCCATACATTGTATTATCACCTGTGTCGAATTGTCATCGGCTTGAAAGCACATTCTAACATATACTGAGCAAAAGTGAAAACGCTACACTATACATGTAAATGACAGTTTGTAAGTAATAAAATGATCTTTTTCGCCTGAATATATACGTTTTGGTTGTGCCAGACATTCAGCAAAAGAGTTAGACTGTCCACATTACTATGTATCTGATACTCGTCGTAACATAGTTATCCTTCCCTCGTCGATTTAAGCATTTGTAGTACACCAACTTTGCGCATGTTCCGGGAACATTTTTGCTAGTCCGAAGCGCTAAGTCAAGAGTGATAGAAGTCACAAAGAATTACTTATAAATATTACTCAGACAACTAGGAAATAAAAACATTATTATTCTATATTTATTTATTTTTTTTATTTATTTTTATTTTTTTCAAAATAAAACACTATCTCCCATTGCATTAAATAAAGAGATATTTAAGGTCGATTAGTTTTTGGTTTATCAAGTGTTTAAAATACTGATTTCCTCGTTGTTGTAGTACAGTAAATTATGCACTTTACCTAGCATTAGTTTCAAGAAAAATGACACATTATGTGAGGTAACTGCAAATTAATTTCTTGTGGAAAATTAAATTTTTCACCGTTTCTTTTTGAAGAAATAGAGATATTTCAGGTTTGATTAACATATATGGATGCGGGATTTCTTTTTCGACACTTTTAACCGACTGGTTATTCACATAAGGCAAAATAAGGATAGTCTTACCATGTACTCCCCTTTTTAAATCAAGTTTAAAATCCTATATGGAAGGTCCCAATTTTGCACAGCTTACAACTGGATAAGTGTATTCGTTTTATCTGAAACGGCTTTTACAATTATCCACTAGCATAATATCTTTACACATGCATTTAACTGTAAAATGCGCTATTATTCATTAAGCTTTCTGGTTTCATTAAAGAGAAAATTTGATGACTATTTAGTGTAGCATTTGAATAGAAATAATTTACCAGCGACTGAAACCAAAGGGGAATTATGTACCTGTTATACTAGTTCTTCTTCCAGTGAAGACGTGTCTTCCCTTGGTACATTATTCAGCACTGGTATCAAGTTTTACCGTGTTTTATCTTGATATCTAGTTTTTTATATCGAGAAAAAGAAAGAAATAAAGAAACAATGCGACATAGAACAAATCTAAGCTACAAGTTTTCCGAGCTTTCTTCTTCTAGAGACACACGTTACTCATAATTTCCTTACAAATAGGTCTGCTTCTGCTGGCATTCCACGGATATCAAATTTGCTTTTCATGGTTCTTTTTTACATATACATGAGGCCATGTCCTTTCTTTTGCCGGTATTTCTGTGCACTTTAGCAGCAACTTTTGCGAGCTTTCTTCTTCTAGATACACACTTTCACGCTTAAGGGCAGCATGATCTAATTGTTTCTCTCATAAACTTCTATAGTGACCCCTACTGCCTTTGACAGTGTATCACCCTTTATACAATGTTGATAAGACGTCATTACGACTTCTTGTACCTGCTGGTTTATTCAAAAATTTTAGATGTATTTGAGAAGAGATATATCAGAGGTGGTTAAGATGTTATGTCTAATTCTGCTGCAACCTAGTCTGGCAGTATGTTTTATGATGTATAATATTATCTTCCATTGTAACCATTAATTTTCATCTTTACACTGAGCCAAGGCTGCTGATCTGTATGTCATCAATGCTGTTAGTTCTCTTTGATGAAGAAAACGAGAATTATATTGCACAGATGGGCGTATTCAACCTGAATTAAGTTAACAGGCACATGAAATGTATACCCTGCCAACATAACAAAAGAAGAAGAAAAAAATAACGGCCAATGTCCCACAATCTTTTCAGGTATTGATATCTATGGCGGCCCGTTTGAGTTTATACCCATTTAATACAGATATCTACATCTAAAGTGCATATCTCTGCATTTAAATAGAGATATCTGCATTGTAATATCGATATCTACATTTAAATGCAGATATCTATATTTCAATTACAGATATCTGTATTTGAAATTCAGATATCTCTATTTCGTTATTAAATAAAGATATCTGAATTTTAATTATAGGTATCTGCATTTTCAACACAGATATCTGTATTTCGATTAGAGATATATATAATTATAAAAATACAGTTATTTGCATTTATTAATAGAGATATCTGTATTTGAAATGCAGATATCTGCATTACATGGGTAAAAACCAAAACGTGCCGCCATAGTCATCCAAAGTATTTTAGATGGTCCTGTCATTTGACAAGTGAATTATTTTGGCCTTTTGCAAATTGTTGCTGCAATAGATTGTTTCCTGATGTCTATGGCCAAAGGAGTGGAGATGGCGTCATCAACGACGCCTGTGCTTATTGGTTCTCTGTAAAAAAAAAAAAAAAAAAAAAAAAAAAAAAACACCTCCCACTGGACACACAACGCTGAATCAACATTGATTCAACGTCTAGGGCTCTTACCAATGTCTGCTGCTGGTCAGTCTCACAGATTATGCAAATTTATCGGTTTTCGGAGGGCTATATGCGTTTCCTGCCGCGACCCTGGCAAACTTTCGAGTCTTGAGCCTAGTTGTTCAAAACTAACGACGTCATTAGCGAATGAGATTTTTTAAATCGGATTGTATGCAAAAACAACAACAAAAAACCCAACTATTTTGTCTAAAAATGTGAGGAGCTTTTGCAATGGATATTGGCTATGAAAAGCTCCTCTCATATTTTTGGCAAAAATATGAGCGGACTTGATTTTATGTATACGAGAAGACTAAACGCATCCTTGACCAGCGATATCGTTTCAGCCAACGATGCTTTAGCAAGCGAGCCCTGGAGTTAAGCAACAAGACAGAATAATGAAATATCACATTAAATTTGATTTGAGTACTGTTCTTAACTTTTAAAGTATCTGGCAATCATATACCTCGACGTATTTTTTCACTGCTTTAAGAGTCGACCTCCATTGAGAAGGAGAGCAAAACTTAAGTTTTCAGAGATGCTTTTGCTGAACCTGTAACAGGAAAATGGATTGATTGTTGCGCTCGGATTGATCACTTTTTGTTCATTAAGGACTACTCTAAAGCTTGTATTATTTTATGCATCAGAAGTAAATCATTTCGTCATGACATTTAAATTAACAAAGTGTATGATGTGAGGACGTTACAGAATCCATGATTATAATCAGGTAATGATGCAGTTACCCAAGCAGCTAGTGATAAAAGAGAGAACCAGAGAAACGGGAAATATCAATGTAATTCTCTTCTTAGATACCAGAAAGAAGAGACAAAGACTCAGCAAAATGCAAACTGCCACGTTTTATGACTATTCTGTTATCTCCCTGGGGGCGTATTTATAAAATGACTTAAGTTGTTGCTATGCAGTTGCTAAGGCTACATTTCTATGAAGGAGATTTCCTACAACTATGAGATTTGCTCTGGAGGAACAGTCTTTTTAGACTGTTCCTCCAGAGCAAATTTCATAGTTGTAGGGAATCTCCTTCAAAGAAATTTAGCCTTAGCAACAGCATAGCAACCACTTAAGTCGTTTCCTGAATATGGCCCCTGTTTTACCTTCTTTTTCTAGCGTTACACATATTGGATGGCGGATAGCTGACTTGGTTTAAGACCGAGGAGCGAGGAAGTGGGGAAGGAGAGGAATTGGAGAGGGATGGAGCGGTTTTTTTAACGTTTTGTGCCCGCTGGATGAGCAGCAGTATGCCAGCAGCAACTCTTTTCTATCTAGAAGTATCAGTAAGTCATGCGTTCAGATTTTCGAACATAACTGTCACAAGCGATAAATCTGAATTATTAAACAAAAGTGATTAAACACTGTTCAGATGAGAAACACATTTAGTTGGCGAACATTTACAAAGCATTACAATTACAAAGTTAATTGCTATTCATGCCAGGAACAGATGCATTGTCATAATGACAACGCAGCAGAATTAAATTTACCTAAGGGTATTCGGCTATTTTACAGACGGTATCGCAGCAACTGGAAAAGTAAGTAGGAAAATTTACAGAAACTGACACAATTCAATCCCAGATGCCACCAAGACACCATGTAGGAAAGAGACAACACAAAATTAGTCACCACCACAAAAGTAGTCACCGCTAAAGACAAAACCAGTGGAAGCCATATGAACAGCCATTTCCCATGCAGATGGTCACCGGGCTAGGCCTTTACATCACAAACAATACACCAATAGCAGACATAGCAACAACCAAAACAGAAGTACCGCCTTGAGCTGGCCAGTACTGAAATTACTGGTGGGGAGGGGGGGGGGTGGTGGCGTTGAACGGGTTTTTAGTTGATTAACCCTCGCCCTTGGGTCTGCTTTTCTTCATCAGTAACTTTGTTGTTTGGTTTGCATGGAAGATTCCTAGTGTAGTTCTTAAGAGTAATATCTCAGAGACAAAGAAATCAACAGAGATAAGATCGAGGCACTACCTTTTCTGGAATCGAAACCTCAACATATGGATTATAAGGATATAGAAGAAAGGCAGTATTCCCACTGACAATATCTTGCACGTCAGACACCTCTGAAAAGGTGATTCGTCTTGTAATCTTGAGAAATTTGTGAAAATCGCTTTCAAAACTTTCAGTCGACGGAAAAGATTACAGCAATTTTCGTTCTGACTGAATTTTGAGCTCAGATTGATTAATTTTTGTCCCGTAAGGATTAATTTAAAGCTTGAATTATTTCACGCAGTAATAGTAAGTCATTACAGCTTGACATTTCAATAAATCAAGCGTGAGATGTAAGGCTGGCAAAGAGATCATGATTAGAATAGGGAAACAATGCACTTAGTGATGCAAGTAAAGCAAGCAGAGAATAGCATGTCAGAAGAGAATAAATTTTCGAAAAAAAAAATGAAACAAAGAAAGATGAAGAGCCGCGACACGAGAAAACCAACAAAGTGGTTGTGCGCCCAGTGCAGACTCAGATCAGCCTGGGCATCCACACAGTCTGATCAGACGCTTCGCTTAAACGGTAGCTAAGGGTCTGAGCTACTTCCATGCGGACAGCGAAGACTCTGATCAGACTGGGCGGATGCCCAGGCTGATCTGAGTCTGCGCTGGGCGCACAACCACATTGTTGGTTTTGTCGTGTCGCGGCTCTAAATACGAAAGGGAATAGTTGATAACTTTTAAAGCACAGTTGAACCATTTTTTTCTTTTTCTTAAGATTTTAGACCCATACTGGCAAATTTCGGTAATTTTAACATGCTGAAAATGGTTTTCCCGATGTTTCGTTAGTAAATGAAAAGTGTAAAAACTTTGCGGTAATGAATAGGTTTGATAAATATTTCTGGCTCTCAAACTGTGAGGATGAAAGAATAATTCGAGAACTTGTCAGTTTTGACCATACAAATTTAGATAAGTAGATGTTCCTGTTCTGATACATATTCATGAGGTAAATCAGCTATGACCAGCTCTCACTAGTTTGGTTCTGTCTGAAATTTGCATGAGAAGGCCAGTTGCCATGTCTGCTCTGAGACCTCTGATGGGTGTTTAGTCTACATGGCATGCAAAACGGTCTGCTTCACCAAGGTGACTACAAAAGCGCAGATGTTTGCAACATGAGAAACACAGAGCCAAATAGGAAAATTAGAAGTATGGCTGATGGAAAGCAAGAAAAACATGAGTAGTGTTTGACAATGTATTTTTCACTCTTCCCCCTTCCGTTAGGGTATCAGGGCCCACGAATTCCCCGGAGACAACATAACTTAAGGATACCACGAGAGAGTGTACATATACTTACATAGCCGGACCGGACAGCTTACACTGACAAACGTGAGAGCTCTCATTTGAAGGTTACCAAACTGGGAGCTTCATTCACATTGGCTGGTAAAGAGTTCCAGCGGCTGAAAGTTCTTGGGATGGGGGAAGCTAAACCTATAATAGACACTGGAAACGGGGATCTGGAGAAATTTCAAGGAGTGTTGCGAACGTATTCTGGTGGAAGCTGGTACAAGGTCGTCACAAGCTGGTATGTCCACTATTCCATAAATGAGCCGGCACACGACAAAACCAACAAAGTGGTATGTGCGCCCAGCGAAGACTCAGTCCGGACTGGGCATCCGCCCAGTCTGATCGGAGTCTTTGCTGTCCGCATGGAGCTAGTTTAGACCCTTAGCTAATCTTTAAGCGCACAGCGGAGTCTCTGATCGGACTTGAAGGATGCCCAGGCTGATCTGAGTCTTCGCCGAGCGCACATGCCACTTTGTTGGTTTTGTCGTGTCGCGGCTCAAATTTATACCGGTATCTTGAATAGCATGATCGGGTTCTTGGCACGTCCAGACTTTGAAGACTTCCAGTGAAGAGGTGGTCTAACATTGAAGCCACATTACTGGTGTTGTGGTAGCGCTTTGTGACATATATGGCTGCGCCTAGTTGCACCATCTGCTAATTGTTTTACTCTTTGGTGTGTGTGTGGAGGGGGGGGGGGGGGGTCTCCGGACTGTTGTGCAGTACTCTATTATTGGCCTCACCATTGAGAAGTAAGCAACATATGTAGTTTGTTTGTTTGAAATTCTCAAGTTACGACGAAGACATGCTAGAGTGATGGCTTTCAATATCTTTAGACATATACATTAAGAAACAAATAAAACATTAAATTATTGTTGGTTGATTCAACCTGCAATAGTTTAATGTTTTATTTGTCTCTTAATATCACGAGATACTGTTCGCATCTAATATGAAACACATTTAACTGGCAAGCAGCTTACTTGGGATTTCACTTAATTAGGGGATAACTATATTGAAAATTGTCATTTGGGGAGGTAAATCGTCGGTTTTATGGTCGGAAATTTCGTTTTACGGCGACGCGCCAGCGGAGCCGTAAAACGGAATTTGCGACCATAAAACCGACGCTTTACCTCCACAGATGACAATTTTCAATATAGTTATCCCCATTCTAATGCACTTTTTCACATTTTTTCCTTTCAAAGTGTACTTCTTTGACCCATTGCAAGCACTTTCAGCAGCGTAAAACCTAACCTCAGCCAATGAGAAGTGACGTTTTATAATGACGTCGGGTTTGCGACAGTATATCGTAGAATATACTGTCGCAATTTTTTGACGTTATCCAATCAGACGTTGCTTCACATACGTAAGTGCATTAGAATTGCCGTTCATTGTTTTATTGAATATTCTGTGGAAAGTTAATTTACCATAGCCAGTATGTATCCTGGAGCATCAATCAGGAATATGCACTGATTAGTTTTGCATTCTTCTTTCTATACTTAACCTGAGCCGCGACACGAGAAAATCAACTAAGTGGTTGTGCGCAAAGCGCAGACTCAGATCAGCCTGGACATGGTGAAGTTATCTTCATCTGATCATTTAGTTAACCCTATATACCTAATGTTATACCTTAGACTAAATAGTTTCTGAGAAATCTATTGCTTTTGTGTTTGTTTTTTTTAAATCTCATACAAAAGCATAATGTACTCGTACATGTACCAAAGTTGACTTTGCTATCAATTAGGTCAAGGTCAACGCAGGGTCATCATTTGAACAAAGTTTGTTTGTTTTACCATGGACATGGCGGCATCTTAGGTCAAGGTCAATTCAAGCTCATCATTTGAGCAATTTTTGACAAACAATGACAAAGTTTCAAGATCATTGGCCTTTTCGGTTCTTGAGAAGAAGATTTTGGAAACGTTTTTGCTATTTATGGGCGTGGCGGCCACCTTGGTCATCTGACCCAGAGCCCGCGAACAGACTTTCGTTCGTCCATCCCATTGGGGCTCCATATGAAATTTGACTTTGATAGACAAAGTGGTTTCGGAGAAGAAGATCTCTTATAATGGTGGACAACGGACGGACTGACGACGGACAGACGACGGACCATGGCTATACTATAAACATACCCATGATCGTAAAGGCTCAGATTCAAATTTCATCGTTTTCCCTCCGATGGAAACAGTCTCTTTTTGAATGTCTCGTTCTGTACAATACGACCTCAAATTATGAAAAGTCAATCAGAAAATTCAAAGGCTGCAACTTTATAATAGGTAAGCACTTTTTCTATGGAAAAATCACGCACTTTTTCAATGGAAAAAGTGCTACATGCTAAAAATCGTGAACCACGAAATGGAAAAAGTGTATCGTGGACCACGAACCGCCCAGTCGCAGGCAGATAATTGAGCCGCGACACGACAAAACTAACAATGTGGTTGTGCGCCCAGCGCAGACTCCGATCCTTAGCATCTGCCTAGTTTGATCAGACTCTTCGTTAAGAGCTCAATGGGTAGCTAAGGGTTTAATCTACCTCCATGCGGACAGCGAAGACTCTGATCAGACTGGGCGGATGCCCAGGCTGATCTGAGTCTGCGCTGGGCGCACAACCACATTGTTGGTTTTGTCATGTCGGGGCTCATATAGTTATAGGTGGTCTGCTTTTTCAGTGAGAAGTATGTGTACATAAAGTATTGAGCATTTAGACAAGGTACATGTACAGGTGTTAGGACTCGCCTCTAAAGTTGCTTCCAAAGATAGCTAAGAAAAATGTCCTTCTTTTACATGGCATTGCCCCCTCTCATACTGCTTCGCCTAGAGCTGAACTTACCGGCAATTATTGCCCAACCCTCCATCAAGCCAAGACCTTGCCCCCGGTGACTTACTTGTTTCCAAAACTGAAAATAGGCTCGCTGGAGACAAATGTGAGACATAGAGAATTTGGTTTCAGCTGTAAATCGGTACCGTAGCAGTAGGTCTACCTCATGGTTTGCAAAAGCTCCCACGAAGACGGCAATAGTGTATAGACGTAGATGAAGAGTCCTTTGAAAAAGAACAAAAAAATAAAATAAAAAAAAATAAATAAATAAAAAATATAAATAAATAAGATAAAATGAAAAGGTTTGAACGGTTGTTTAGAGAGAGCATAAAGTCCTGGTATTTTCCAACAAACTCGTAAAAACAGCAAGGAAAAGCCGAGGAACCGACAGTGAAAAGAAAAAAAAGACAATGAAGAAACAAAGTCGAGGGTTTCTGTGCAACCTGAATAACCAGAGTAAAGGTAAAAAAGAAAACATTAGTTAAACTACGGTAGTAAGTCGCTATAACAGCCATCATTTAGACTGAGGTCAGGCCCACCGTCGTGCCACTGAAGAGGAAGAAAAAGTTGTCATATGTGATTGGGTTAGCCGTCGCCTATTCAGTTGCCGCTTACCATCTGTGCATGTATATTCAATTCTATGTTTCGTGTCATAATAATTTTTTGATTTGTTTCAAAAAAGATCAGTTTTAAAATCTTTCTCATTCTGTAAACTAAGTTTCCATAAGGTTCATGTTTCGATAAAAACTGCTGAAGCCAGCTGCGGACTGAAACTAAAGTTATACTTTGACTTATTGAGAATGTCGACGACAAACTGTCCGGTTCGTGATACCGATACCCCTCTTTAAGCCCCTCATTAAGATGTTTGGCGGTTAAAAGTGTAGCATTAGCGACAGATACATCATTTGATATATTTTCAACAAGCCAAGCAACAGACATATCATTTGATTTATTTTCAGTTTGAACTTCATATATATTACTTTCATTACATAAGAAGTTCATAAACCTACATATTAAGCGCATTCTCGAAGGCTCGTATGTTGACGTTCTATGGTATTCCGCGGTGAAGGAAACCAAAGAATTCGGAGAAACCAAGCAACCATGGATGATGCACGACCACTACCCCGTCTCATGTCGATGCCAGGAATCGAAACCAGGCCGAAGTAGAGACAACCGAGAGACGTACCTCTAGGATATTCAGCCCCAATCCCCTGCCCTAAGTCATTTAGGCCCGTATGAATTAGCGCGTACACCACGTGAAGGTTGTGATGGAACTGTACAAGTTCTCAAGTTCTCTTCCGTTCGGAGTACAAGGTCTCTCACATTACTGCGTATGTCACGAATGGTTGTTATTGGATAGAATTACAATTATCACAGAAGAAAAAAGAAAGAGAGTACGGGAACGAATGGAGGTAGGGGTAAGATGAGGATCTGGTCATAGGTCACTGAGATTTAAATCATTGATGTAAAATCTCATTTTTTCTTCAGATGCTTCAGTCACAAACCGGAGAATACCTACGGCACAGACCTATTTCTTACCTGCTTACAAATCATAGATTGATGTTGAATGCAAAGCTATAATTGAGCCGCGACACGAGAAAACCAACAATGTGGTTGTGCGCCCAGCGCAGACTCAGATCAGCCTGGGCATTCGCCCAGTCTGATCAGACTCCTCGCGAAGCGCTTAAAGGGCAGCTAAGGGTCTAAGCTACCTTCATGCGGACAGCGAAGACTCTGATCAGACTGGGCGGATGCCCAGGCTGATCTGAGTCTGCGCTGGTCGCACAACCACATTGATGGTTTTCTCGTGTCGCGGCTCATATGTGTTTGTCACAAATATATCATATAATGATACTTCCCTTCTGTCCCCTTTGAAGCTATCATAGCTATCTATCTACTATATGCTTCTCTTTACCTTTAAAGTTTTCTTTCTCTGTATTTTAACTATTTATTTTTTAACTGTTATTTACATTTTTTCCTTCTACTTTTTCTTCATGTATTTGTAGGCAAATTATCCAATTGAACGTAGGCCTATATATCATAGATCAGAAATTCGCAAAACAAAAATTTTTGGAGAGAGATTTAAAAAAAAAAAGAAAAGAAAAAAAGTCACTCTCTTCTGAATTCCTTTTGTATGACATGTTTGTGTCCATGAAAATGTATTTGTTTGCACATGTTTTTGAATAAATTTGTACAAATGAATCAAGTTTAAAGTAAAAACAGACTGCAGTAGAACCTCTATCACAAGTCATAGATAAAAATCTTACCCCTCTCTCCACGCCCCCTCGCGCCTACACACCAAAATACAACGTATTTATTTTATGGTTAAAGGCACTCTCCAATAGGTGAGAAACTGTCACATACTAGGCATTTTGTTCTCAACACATGCTTTACTGTTTATAACGATGTCAATTTGTAAAAAAATTGACACGTTTGGGTAACTCACGGCTTATTTTATTAACAGACAGAAAAGTAATTTGAACAGAGTGAACTGCATCTACCTCCCAACAGTTTTTTGAAAGCTTTCAGTCGGAATTAAATTTCCTTGCATTTGCACAGAAATGGGCTATCCTCCAAACGGTGAAAATTGCAGTGACTATTCTAATTTAATCTTAGCATATTTATTCTCTTTAATTGTACAGTCAACTCTCGATATCTCGAAGTCAAACTTCAGCCCAAACTACTTATATCAGTAGTTTAGATAACAGAAGTTGAAACGTAAATAAAAATAGGAAATATATTCTTTGATACGAGAAGATATTTTGAGATATCATTGTTCGAGATATCGGGAGTTGGCTGTATAATAATATGAATTGTATAGTCTCCACAAAGAAGATAGGTTTGTTTATTTCATTTTATTTTTTGGGATTATCTCTTTATGTTTCTTCAAAATGTAAATATATTTGTTTATTGTTTCCATTTTCATTTTAAACCTCCGAACATGCCGAAAGGAAAGGCGAGAGCGCTTAGGTTAAAACAAATTGTGCACTGTTAATTATTATCTTTCGAATTATAATCAGTTTCAATTTTTTTTTACAAAGAGGGAGATTCTGTTACTGCATTTTTTATTATATACTTTAGATACTTGCTAGTTTAGCAAAGCTTTTCAAGAGGTTAACACCTTTGCAAGGTACTACTAGCAACTAGAAGCTCTAGCTGACAGTCTCGACAAAACCTGCACAAGGTATAAGCTGGAGATCAGTGCTGAGAAGACCAAGCTGATGACAAATAGCGCCAGTGGCATCCAGAGAGAGATCAAGGTAAAAAGGCAGAAACTTGGTACTGTAACAAGCTTCAAATACCTTGGAGCAATTGTCTCGGATGATGGCTGTAAGGATTGAACAAGCCACTTCAGCTCTTACAAAGCTGAAGTAAAATTGTAGAGATAATTTGGAGAGATAATAGCATATCTCTCGGATCAAAAGTGAAACCTATGCGCTTCCTTGTCATTTTCATATTTCTATATGCCTGTGAATTGTGGACCTTAACAGCAGAGTTAGAGAAAAGAACGCAGGCCTTTGAGATGAGATGCTACCAAAGGTTTCTGAACATTTCGTACAAGGATCATTTAACCAATGAGATGGTTCGCAGAAAGATCCAAGCAGTCATTGGAGAGTATGATGAACGCCTGGCCCTGGTCAAGAATCGGAAACTAAGGTGGTTTGGCCATGTCCCAAGGTCTTCTGGTTTAGCAAAGACGATTCTACAGGGCACAGTGAAAGGAAGAAGAAGAAGAGGTAGACAGAAGAAGAGGTGGGAAGACAATATTAAAGAGTGGACAGGAATGGACTTTGCCAGCTCAACTAGGGCAGCTGAAAACAGGACAAGGTGGAAAGGGATCGTTTCGAAGTCATCTGTGGTGCCCCAACGACCTTGTAAGGTTATGGAATATAACAGAATAGAAAACTTTACTGTTCGCAGCCATGTCACCATCTTTTTTATAAACTTTGCAAAACCAAATAATAAAGAAGAGTAAAATTATTCAATAATTAAGTCTGAGGACTAAAACGGACCAAATAAGTTTAACTTTTTCTTGATACGACCATTGCACTCTATTATTTTCCTTTTTTATGTATAATGAAGATTAATTACCGGGTTAAGTGTACGATTACATTCATTGACCATCTTAATACGGGCTTCTTTATTGTGACACTTAACGTGTCATCTTAAGACACACTGGGGTGAAAGTTTATATCCAGTATGTTATATCAATCCACATTTTTATTCTCTGAGCAAAATCCCTTCGTCAATTCGTTCTGGAATCTTTCGGACTGTTGAAAAAAACATTTTAACTATCGTAAGTAAGATATCATTTTTGATAAGTTACGCTATGATTATCAAAATCAATATTTCGCAAACCACGGAAATGGCTTAACTTTGAGTAACTTTGTTGCTTCTTAATATTTAGAGGAAAATAAGCTTATGAAAAGCTCTAAGCAGTTGATTCTGTGCTTATATCTCGAGCAATTGCCAAACGGTATTTTCTGTGCTAAGATTTCTTTATTCTTGCAGCACAATAAGAGAGGACCTTACGCTCATGGTCATTTCATATGAAATTTATGAAACGAGCCTCGGGCGAGTTTGCTAAATTTCATATGAAATGACCATGAGTGTAAGATTCTGTTTATCACTTGAAAATAAGGAGATGTGTACAAGAGAATAAGCTGAGATGTGTACAGAGATATATCCAAACAATAATTACAGTGATAAATGTAATACCACAGTACATATTATAAGCCACCTTTGAAATATTATGTCAGTCAGAGGCTCCCAGGCGAGTGATTGGTCAGTCCCTACCTACAGGCCGTCGAACCTCTGAAGATGTAATTACCTATTAAACACTAAGAGAGAATGGAAAATAAGATGAGATGCATACGGACAAAATCCGAACAATAATAACAGTGAAGAATAACAATGTCACGCTACATATTACGAGCCACATTTGAAATAAAAATTAATCAGAGGTTCTTCTGGCGAGTGATTGGGTCAGTTCCTACATACAGGCCATCGAACATCTGCAGATGTAAATACCTTAGGGAGAAAAAAAGAATAATATGAGAGATCCGAACAATAAGAACAGTGATAAGTAATATTACCACGGTACAAACTATGAGCCACCCCTAAAATATATATCAATCAGAGGCTCTTCTGGCGAGTGATTGAGTCAGCCCCTACCTACAGGCCATCGAGCCTCTGCAGATGTAAATACAAAAAAAAGTACACAAAGACACTAAGGGAGAAAGGAGAATAAAATTAGATATGCACAGACAAATAGCCAAGCAATAGTAACAGTGAAAATAAAAATAATGCCATGGTATATATTATGAGTCACCTTTGAAATATATATCAGTCAGAGGCTCTTCTAGCGAGTGATTGGGTCAATTCCTACCTACAGCCCATCTAACCTCTGAAGATGTAAATACCTACAAAACTTGGTCCTTTTTTTTCCAAAATATGACGTGCCATTAACGCCGCGCCGCGCAACAATTAACACGCCTGACAATCAGTCTCATGCGGAACCGGTTGTTAAGCAAAGCAATCCGTTAGATCGCTTTCCGGTGACGTAGAAGAGGAGCCGAAAAAGGTATACAATACTTACTCAGTCAGATTTTAGAATGTTTTTTTTTCAGAATGATAGGAGAGATATCCAAAATCTAAGAATGCTATTTTGTTCCTTAAACATTGCTCCTTCAACATACCAAATAATTCTATAATTGGTTCCGCGGTTTTCTTGATATTTGTTCCCTCCTCCGAAACGTCTGTTCAACACGTTCAAGGTCAGACAAAACAGGAGATAAAATAACAACATTTTCTGCTCGATCTCAAAAACGAGCAAAAAGCATCCGAATTCATCCTTGCATATCAATGTGATAATTAATATCTGTCATCAACAACGATGTTTCAGTGACCAGGTATCAAGCATTGTTCTGAAATCATTTTTGAAAGGGGCGAAATATTTTGGTTCAGCATTTAATCATTAAAAATAGAAGGAAATATGTCAACATCAATCTACTTATTTTTATGGTGTACCAAG
This sequence comes from Ctena decussata, assembly GCA_963989385.1. Taxonomy (NCBI): domain Eukaryota; kingdom Metazoa; phylum Mollusca; class Bivalvia; order Lucinida; family Lucinidae; genus Ctena; species Ctena decussata. The sequence goes on from OZ022501.1 coordinate 90,545,452, forward strand.
AGGGTCAAAAGCACCGATACGGGTCGACCCGTATTTCTGATATACGGGTCGACCCGTAAATTTACGGATCGACCCGTATTTTACGGGTCTACTTGCATTTACGGGTCGACCCGTAAATATACGGGTCCACCCGTATTTCAAAAATACGGGTCGACCCGTATTATACGGGTCGACCCGTATAATAGGGGTCGACCCGTATGATACGGGTCGACCCGTATTTCTCCAAAAATAAACTGACCAATCAGAAGATGCCTTCTATCCGTTCTTCGGCACCTTTGAAATATCGTTTCAATTCATGCTTGGGAGTCGCACAACTAATACCTGTATGGATAACTGTATATGGCAAATGATTTGTTGGTTTTGCTTTACTTGTGCTCACTAGACAAGGATCTGCTAATATTTGTTAAGTTCAACTCTAATTAATATCGACTTTTAAAATTATTGTTATTTAATCAACATCCAAAACTGTTACCAAAAGAGGGATTATTTAATCCAAAACGATGCCTATCTTACCTATAAATTGTGCGTTACCGGCCTATCCAAGTGAGAAGTCATTTGTTTATTGCTACTATATATTCAGTAGCCTATTTGTATGTGTATTCCACTGTTTGCTGTATAAAGTGAATAAAATGAAAATTGAAATTCAAACGTACTTTCGAATTGTTTCTGAAATATTTTTTTTTCTTAATGTTTAATTTATATTTCATGCTGGGACGGTCTTGACTCATTAAGAAAAAAAAAAGAAAAAAAAAAAAAAGGGAAACGGTGCCATCAATGGTTTAACATCAATTGTTTTATAATAATGATGATAATAATAATGGTAATTAATTATTAATGACAATAATAAAAATATCATAATCATGATCATGACTCATTCTCTGACAATATCAAATAAAAGAAGAAAAAAGAAAGGGTAAGATTTTTTCTAACTTTTTTCTATCATTTAATTTGTTTATTAGCATTATTAATATTTTTATTACCAGCAAACGTGTGCTGTTCACTGCTTTAAATCATGCCAGGTCAAACAATCGATATCATGAATTACACATTCTAATCCAACTTTGCTGCCGGGCCGGGTAGCGCAATCGGTAGGGCACCTGACTCGTAAGTCAGAGGTCCTGGGTTCGAATCCCGGTCTGGCGACATACTTTCGTTTCTCCTTCCGCTGATTCAAGAAGAGCAGTTGTCAGTTACTGGCGAAAGTATGTGCACTTAGTACTGGTTAACCGCTTAGGAGGTCTAAGCCTGCCCAGGAATAGTATGGTTAGGTTAACTGACCGTCCCGACATGACCTTAGTTGTTTACCGTGGACGTTAAGCATCAAATCAACCAACCAACCAACCAACTTTGCTTGTGCGTTTGCCGATCCGAGCATGCGTAAATATTAATAGTAATAACTAGAAAAGAGCCCGCGCAAGCGCGGAAATATTTCATGATGGTCAAGTTTATATAAAAAAGCGAGTTTTAATTTTTCAATGTAAATGGCCTTAGGCCCAGGTGAAGATATGACCTTTACCATGAATACTCACTAAAGCTTCATTTACCTAATTAGTTGTCTGCATCTACAAACTTTCAGGTAGCAGACTGCATTGTTTCTAAAAAAATAATCAACTTTTTTCACTTTTTCCAATAGAAAAACCTAAGTGACTCAAAAGTTGACCTTGCCGTAAAACAGATCAAGGTCATACCAGGGTCATCATGTATATAAATTTTGTTGAGCTTTTGAGTCCTTGATGCGACATGCTAAGTTTCAAGATCATAGGATTTGTGGTTCTGGGGGAGAATTGGTTGATTTGATGCTTAACGTCCACGGTAAACAGCTAAGGTCATGTCGGGACGGTCAGTTAACCTAACCACACTATTCCTGGGCAGGCTTAGACCTCCTAAGCGGTTAACCAGTACTAAGTGCGCATACTATCGCCAGTAACTGACAACTGCCCTTGTTGAATCAGCGGAAGGAGAAACGAAAGTATGTGGCAAGACCGGATTTCGAACCCAGGACCTCTGACTTATGAGTCAGGTGCCCTACTGATTGCGCTACGCGGCCCGGCGTGGTTCTGGGGGAGAAGATTTTTGAAATTTTTTACCATAATAAATGTTTGCCATCTTGGTTATGTGACCTGTCCCGGGTATTTTTTTTCTGGAAAAATTGGGTCCTGGAACGTTTTGGGGGAAAATATTCAAGCCCCCTGAAGACTAAAGGCTTATTTAGCTTCGTTGAATCATTGAAATTGATTTGTCTGCTTCGCTGGAAAAAATGCCCTTTCTTACCTGGCGCATGTGTGTTAACCTTAGACATTTTTAATTTTTGTCTTTTCGAAAGTTCACTTCAGTTTGAATTCTCCTAACGACGTTCCCCAAGTGGCTCAGCGGTACGTAACCATAGCCGCACACACTTGGCGGCGTGTGTCCGTCCAACTTTTCGAAAGACCATGTGCGTTGAGCTTTTTCTTCAATGGGCGAGTTCGATTGGCTACTCGTATTGACTATCGTTCTGGAAGAAAATGGATCGTTTCGAGCCAGGGCCGTCGGGACTATGACCATTTAGTTCTTCATCCGTTTAGACATATGAGCAAAAATACAAAAATAAATCGTTATTTATGGGGAATGACGTACGTTCATGGGTCGGATTTTTGAATTAGAACCTGCTAAATTTGGACTTGCTAAGCAGCGCGCCGATATAACGACGCAGTACCGAAACGACCGGATTAATTTAAAACGTGTATTCGAGTACACGATAATTTCACTCGAACGCACCCATTGTTGACAAAAAAAATCGACCAATAGTCGAAGTTTCTAGAAAAATACTTGGGAGAATTTAAAATGAAAAAAACGAATTTAATTCCCAAATTCTTTAAATCTACGTGAAACTAAAACACACGCTAACCGAAATTATCAATGATAGCAATATGCGAAAGAACCAGTATAGAAATTACGCTTGAAAATGCCACCAATTTTGCAGTTTATGCGTTACTTCGTTTATTTAGTATTATAGATATGTGACAGTGTCTGCCATTTTGAGCCTTATGGAGCGACAAACGGAAATTATGTTTTTACCATTTTCATATTTATTAGAGCCACCAGAATAGATTTCGAGAAGCACAAAGCAATATAGCGCTAAGGTTTACTGCAAAAGCAAACGAAATTCACACCAACCCGATATTTTGTTTTCGTTTCACTGATTGGAAACAATTTACATACTAGCTGGATAAACTTTAAGTAACTCTGGTTCGTGACATCGCTTTTCAAAGATCTATAATACGAACATTCTTAAAATTTAAGACGGCGATAGAAATCTTGAATTCCTCTTTTCAGGCGACGCTTTGAAATTTATAGTCAGTGCGCGGAAATCCAATTAACTTTACGTGCAGATTTTATGACGTCACTTTCATTTCACGTTTCGTGACGTCAACGTTGCACCTCCAAAAGGCTCAAAATGCCAGGCACTGTCACATATAATTACTTGCATCTTCGTTCTGTATTAATAATTTTTCCTTGCCCGTGAAGAATCACTCTCGGGCAGATGCAAATATTAATTCATATCTCTGCTTTAAGAGTCATGGAAGGGACACAAAATTATGACGGACGGACAGATGGACGGACGGACAGACAGACAGACAGACAGACAGACAGACGAACAAGGTGATCGCTAAAAAGTCTCTGCTGACTTCGTCTGGCGGGGCCCTTATCAGGCATAATTCATGGGTAAGGAAAAATATTTCTTAAAATAAACACAAGCACACGAGCAAAGTTTCTATGTCACAGAAACTTTAACAAAGGAATCACGCCAAACATTTTGCATTTACACAGAGCAAATTATTTGCTGAAGAAAATGTACATAGAATCTTTGTCAAATAAACTTTGGCAATGAAATATTTGCTGCAGTGTTCACACGACCAAATAATATTCGTCAAAAGTTACCTGCAGCAATGAAACAAAATCTTTGTCATATTTTCCACGCTTATAGCAAATTTCTTTGTTACATAATCTTTAGCAAAGTTCTCCGTTTACACGGACAATTCTATCTAACTTTTCCAGATATAGTTGTCAAAGAGATATTGTCATATTTTGGCATTTACACGAGCAAATTTTTCTATGCCCAACCTTCTTTGTCACAGAAACTTTGCCCGTGTAGACGCGGTTTAAGGTGGTACACTCAGAATGTAATATATCGCGATTACCATAATGAACCCAATTATTTGGACAGAAGTGTTTGCGCAAACTGTGTAAACCATGATCAACCTTTGTAAAATAGCTCGAGTTGACGTAGTAGGTTTTTTTCTTCGTCGAATTTCCAATAGAATCAACTGATGGTAATGTGCACTACACGTGGTGAATGTAGAATAATCAGTTTCTGGTGCCAGAAGGAATGTACGGAAATGAAATTGGTCATTTCATTTCTTGTGCCTACTATGCATATTTTTATCAAACTACACCATGTGGTTAAGAGTTATGAGCAATTTCACTCACTGACTACAGCAGAAGGACAAACAGACTGATGGACTTGCACAGCGATTAAAGTGCACACCTGTGGGTCGTGCAATACTGTTTAGACTTTCGTCACCGTTTTGCATGCCGGTGGCTGGACAATGTTAAAATACATAAGTATACAAAATTTGAACCATATATACCACGGGGTTCAAGAGTTATGAGCATTTTCGCTACTTGACCGTAAATTTTCAACTTGTGCTCAGCAAAGCCTCGTCCATCAAAAAAGACGGTTATGCATGCGAGTCGTTAGATAATGTTGACATGTGTCAATATGCAAAATTTTATCAAAATATAGAATGCGGTTCAAGAGTTATAAGCTTTTTCGCTAACTGATAACGGACGGACGGACGGACTGTGCTCAGCAGAGCCTCGTCCATCAAAAAAGACGGTTATGCATGCGAGTCGTTAGATGATGTTGACATGTATATAAGTATGCAAAATTTTATCAAAATATAGAATGCGGTTCAAGAGTTATAAGCGTTTTCGCTAACTGATAACGGACGGACGGACGGACGGACTCACACAGTGATTATAGTGCAAACCTGCGGGTTGTGCAATCCTCGGAAATATCACTATATAGCCAGTTTTTCCCAGGGTAAATATACATTATGTGTTTTTGCATAGCCGTCCCATTTTCCTCATATAGTGGATTTTCCCCGGATAATCTGATTATATGGCTTCAAACAAAAGCGGTATCAGAGTTCTGTAAAAAAAAAAGTAGTTTTTAATGGAATCTCCCACCGTTTTTAGCCCACCAGAGCCGAAGGCTCCAGGGGAGCTTATAGGATAGGCAGTGGTCCGTCGTCGTCGTATGTCGTATGCCGTCCTCTGTCGTCGTCGTCTGTCGTCGTCGTCCGTCAACACTTTTAAATAACATCTCCTCTGAATCCACTAGGCCGATTGGGCCCAAATTTCATATGTGGCATCTTTGGGCTGGGGGATTGAAAATTTGTGTTTTTTATGATCATCGGCCCTTTAGTTTGGTTGCTATGGCAACTTAGAGTCCCCATTGACTTATAATGGGGAAAAATGAAAAATGGCATTTTCTGCCAAGCCATTGCAGATATGTTGATAAAACTTTTATAGAAATGTTCCTTGAGATGTCTTCTATCAGCTATATGTTTTTGGCCAACTGCTCCGTTTATTGGTTGCCATAGAAACCGAAATGTAAAAAAAAATGGAAAAAAATACTCAAAAAAAATATCTCCTCAGAAGCCACTGGGCCAATAAGGCCCTGATTTCATCTGTGGCATTCTTGGGCTAGGGGATTGAAAGTAAGTGTTTTTTTATGAAAATCGGCCCTTTAGTATGGTTGCTATGGCAACTTAGAGTTGCATTGACTTATAATGGGGAAAATTGAGAAATGGCATTTACTGCCAAGCCGTTGCAGATATGTTGACAAAACTTTTATAGATTGTTCCTTGAGAAGTCTCTTGTTACCAAAATGCAAAAAAAAAAAAAAAAAAAAAATGCAAAAAAAAAAAGATACTTAAAAAAAATTATCTCATCAGATGCTATAGGCCGATAAGGCCCAGATTTCATCTGTAGTATCCTTAGGCTGGGGGATTGAAATTTATGTTTTTTTTTTTTTTTTTTATAATGGCAACTTAGAGTTGCATTGACTTGTAATGGGAAAAACTAAAAAATGGCATTTACTGCAATCAATTTTATATTTTGTTATCAACTCAACAGACTGTCAGACTGAGACTTTGTAGTTGTATATTTTGTATTAGCCTGACAGCAATTTTGAGCCTATACAAATTTGATAGCAATTTTGAGCTAGAGATCTGGTGAGCTTTGTGGCCCGTGGGCCTCTTGTTTTTCTTATCCCAGTAAAATTCGCGGAAATATGACTTTATAGCCAGTTTTACGCGGGGATGTGTTTTTTTCATAGCCTTCCCCTAACCCTTTTCCCCTTTTCCAATATAGCGGATTTTCTCCTGAGTAGATCTATATGGCTTAAAAAAAAATAAAATAAATAAATAATAAATAAATAAATAAAAAAAATATCACGCTACAAGATGGAATTTGCTCCCTCACATCTTGTGATACACATAATAGTAAGGTTTTAATATGGAAGAAAAAAAATGCAAATGTCTGTCCCAAAAATACTGCCACAAATAATAGATGCTAGAACCGCATGTATGAACTTATTAGTCTTTTTTGTTTTTCTGTTTGGGAGTTTGGCGGCGCTAGGAGTCGGGGGAAGTGGGGTGGGGCCGTGGGGGCGGGGGAGGGGTATTTGTTCAAACAAATAGAGCATCCTTTAGTTTTGCATATAGAACTGTTTGAAAAAATCAATAGGTCTTTTAAGTTGGCTACTTTCGATTTCACAAACTTAAAAAAATGGTAAAAATACAATGTACAAGCGCGGGCCCTATTCATTGTCCCGCTTCTGTCTATATTGCATTGCTCAACGGGGAACCAGAAAACATAAACTGTATTTTGTGAAGCGATTTGCCGTTTTATTTTATTTTATTTAAAAATGCTACCCATACTTTTTGCCAGTCAATATATATTCACATCATCCCATATTTTATCACGAAACGGCAAGGTTGTAGCGCTTTTCGTAATAGCTTGTGTTGAGACGTTTATACCACCGAAGTGCCTGTGAAGAATTTAATTTGATGGTATGCTGGCTGAGTGTGGCAGGCCACGACCAGTCTGCACACCTAATATTCAAGCACATAGTCTAAAGCACTTGATGACAAGGGGCAGTTGGCCTATTCTAACCCAGCAGGCACATCACGTCGTAATGACGTCAATGCGACGTCATTCTAAATGACGTCAGCGTGACGTCATTTTGAATGTAATGTGCCCGCTGGGAAGTAGCTGGACCAGAACTACCTAAATGTGTATCAATGTGTCTTTTGCAAGCGTTTATCTATGTTCAGTGAGCGTAGCAGAGCGACTGGTCAAGTGGATTGAGTTCGCCTTTCTTGCAGGGAGTTGTGGGTTCGGCACCCACTAGCGACGCCTGTTCCATTAATTTCTTCAGTTCTAAGACTTGTCATAGCGACATGAATCTTAGCGGAGTTTTGCTTCTGTTCTTTTGGATTATTTTGGCTTTTCATAAGTTCTTGCTGCACCTGGTGCCCTTGTCTCTCTCGTCTTACGAGACACAAGGGTTGAGGTGGCCCGGTGGGGGACGCCTGCGGTCGAAACGCGCATTTTACCTGGTGTTAGCAGCTACTGTGTACGCAATGCGTCAGTAAGTGTGGCTCGGAGAGGGCTGCTCGTTGCTTTCCGAGACCTGCCCATCACCTTTCTTTCCAATTTCTTGGGTTTAGCGACACTGAAATGCGCGTCTGTCGCACTTCATGCGATATAGTTGCGTTTATATTCAATAGTTACATTCTTTGTGTATTTACTGAAAAGCCCTATAGTAAACCATTAGAACGTAATGTAGTTTACATTCCAATAATTACATTGAGACATGCGACCTCAATGACGTCAAAATAAGCAATGGCTCTCTACAACCTGATTGGACGTCAGTGACTTCATGACGTCATGCATGCTGTTCTGCTGTTAGCAGAAATGCTGCGTGTACATGTCTCACAGCTTCAATTTTAGCGCTTATGTAAGATTTTTCATGAAAAATTTGATTGAAATGAATGTAAATATAAGCAATGAACTTAATTTTCTGATGTTTATCGAAGTGTAAACTACATTGGGTCACGTGCAAAGTGAATGAACCCCATCGAAGTGTAAATTACATTGGGTCACTAGAAAAGTTTACATTAACCCCATCGGGGTTCATTCACTTTGCACGTGACCCAATGTAGTTTACACTTCGATAAACCTCAGAAAAATGAAATTCATTCCTTAAATAAACCTGGAAATTTGCACCGTTGATAGTGCAGTTCGTTTTTATAATTATGCCTTTCTGTCTCTGCATTTGAATAAAAGAAAAGAAAAGAAAGAGTGAATACAGGAAAGAAAAAAATCATAAAGAAATACATGTACTTCGTAATAACGCCCATACTTCCATAGTAAAGTCTGTATTTCACCTTTAGGAGATGATATAAGAAACAGCAGCAGGGGCATACCAATGTGAAATATGCTTCTGTAATACACATGAGAATATTTGCTTAATATACAGTAGCAATAAACAAAATTTTGAGCCGTGACACGACAAAACGTACAATGTGGTTATGCACCCAGCGCAGACTCAGATCAGTCTGGGCATCCGCCCAGTCTGATCAATTTTATCGCTAAGCGCTTAAAGGGTAGATAAGGGTCTAAGTTACCTCCATGCGGACAGCGAAGACTCTTATCAGACTGGGCGGATGCCCAGGCTGATCCGAGTCTGCACTGGGCGCATATCCACATTGTTGGTTTTGTCGTGTCACGGCTCAAATGATTTCTCACAGATAAATAAATACTGCGCCTGCACCGGTGACACACATTTTATGGGTATGATAAGCTTCGTTCATGTATTAGATATTCTTTTAATGAAAGGATTTTGGTGATGATGACGTTTGCAACCTGTGCATGCTCGGATCAGCAAGCGCATATGAATGTAGGATCAGAACATGTGGTGATAAATGTAACAATGATAACAATCATAAAATCATTTGTAATAATAAAAATAATAATATTTTATAATAATAATGATAGAAATAATAACAATAATAATGATACTAACAGCGAAACATTCCCTGGCTTATCAAATAAAAATATAACTTGCGTTCTGTTTTACTTTATCATTATTATTATTACAAACAGTTGATGATGCTGTTCGCTTTTGATGTTAAACCAAACATTCTCTGACCTATAAAATAAATAATAAAAAAAAATAGAGAGAAAAAGATAAAAAAAAAGAAAAAGAAAAAAGATAGGAAATTCTTTGTAATAACATTTGACGTCCAAAGTGAAGATGGTACATATTTCAACTTTCCGTTTTAATGAGAATAGATAACGAACAGCAGCAGTTGTATACAATGTGAAATATGCTTCTGTAATACACATACGAATATGCAGGAGCAATAAACAAATGATACCTTACAGGTAAACAGATGCCCGCTTTAAAAGGGCGGTGTCGTATTGTTTATGGGTAAGCCAGGTTTTGTTTATTTTGTAACAGATTTTGGCGATGGTGACGTATGTCACACTGTATGCTCGGATCGGCATACGCACAAGCAAAGTTGGATCAGATATGTAGTTTATGATAACGATTGTTTGATCTGGCATAACTTTAAACGGCGAACAGCACAAGTTTCCTGATAATAATAATAATAATAATAATAATAATAATAATGAAAAATAAAAAAAAAAAAAGGAAGAAAAATGTTTAGAAAAAGAAATCTGGCCGTTTCTTTTTATTCTTTCTTTTATTTGATATTGTCAGAGAATAATTAAAAGTTATTTCTATTATTGTCATTAATATTTTATCATTTTTATTATTTTTATATTCATCATAAAATCATTGCTGAGACTTTCTTCTTCTTCTTCATCTTCTTCTTTAATTGGACCAAGATAGTATCAGCATTAAATACAATAAGAATTAAGCAAAATATCTCAGAAACACTTCGAAAGAAAGTCCAAAGTTTAGGTTTGAATTTAACTTTTCCTTTTCTTGACAGCATACAGCAAACAGTAGCAGTGGATTAACAAAGCTTCTGTAATACACATACGAATAGGCTACTGAATAGACCTAGATTCTGAGAGTTGTTTCTTAATGGCAAAACCCTTGGTGGCAGAAGCTTATTGGCAGAACGCTTGATTTCGGTATACAGCAGCAATAAACAAATGACTTCTCGAAGATAACCAGGTTGGACTGGCCGGATACCATGGATACGCACAGTTTACATGTAGGCTAGGCATCGTTTTGGTATTAGATATTTCCCTCGTTTGGTAACAGTTTTAAATGATTATTAAAAAAATATATATAAAAATGATATTAATTTAAGTTAAACTTAAACATAATAGCAGACCCTTGTCTAGTGAACATATGTTAAGCAAAACCAACAAATCATTTGCCATATACAGTTATATTATTAGTTGTACGACTCCACAGCATGAATTGAAGCGATATTTCAAAGGTGCCGAAAAACCGATAGAAGGCATCTTCTGATGGGTCAGTTTATTTTTGGAGAAATACGGGTCGACCCGTATAATAGGGGTCGACCCCTATAATACGGGTCGACCCATATAATACGGGTCGACCCGTATTTTTGAAATACGGGTGGACCCGTATATTTACAGGTCGACCCGTATATTTACGAGTGGACCCGTATTTAAGATACGGGTCGACCCGTAAAATACGGGTCGACTTGTAATATACGGGTCGACCCGAAAATGCAAGTAGACCCGTATTATACGGGTCGACCCGTAAATATACGGGTCGACCCGCAAATTTAGGGGTCGACCCGTATCTGAAATACGGGTCGACCCGTATATTTACGAGTGGACCCGTATTTAAGATACGGGTCGACCCGTAAAATACGGGTCGACTTGTAATTTACGGGTCGACCCGTAAATGCAAGTAGACCCGTAAAATACGGGTCGACCCGTATTTTTACGGGTCGACCCCTATTATACAGGTCGACCCGTATTATACGGGTCGACCCGTAAATATACGGGTCGACCCGCAAATTTAGGGGTCGACCCGTATCTGAAATACGGGTCGACCCGTAAATTTACGGGTCGACCCGTAAAAATACGGGTCGACCCGTATTTCTGAAATACGGGTCGACCCGTATCGGTGCTTTTGACCCTCTTGGTACACCATATATTTTAGTCTGTTTTATGACATAAATTTTATGCTGGATTTTTTTTTACATTTGTTAGCTGAGACTTGTAGGATCTATGCAATTGGAGATTATGTTTTAACACACACACACACACACACACAAAAAAAAGTTTATCCCATTCCCTAAAGTACTTGGTGTTTACTGTTTCAATGGTTTTAAATGCATGCTGAATTAAAATTTCTAAGATTACATTTGAATAATTAACACGATTTCACAAAATTTTGATTTTTTGCATTTGAATGGGAGGATCCTGTCAAAAATTTTGTGGTTGCGCCTGAGAATATTCGGTTGAGCATTGGAATGTATGGAATATCAAATAAGCTTGGGTGCCTGATTTAGCTGCGAGGCAGCCTGCCTTATATATGAACCACGAAAACATCGATCAACCTGCGACTTCGCACAGTTTGGTCTGCTCTTTTAGCACTGAAAAGCTGTTGTATCATTAAACCTACAACTCTAAGGATCTCTTCTTGCAGATAATCTAGTTTTATCTGACCTGGTAATGTAGCCAGGAAGACATGTTTTTCTTACGACAACCATTTGAATAAAATCGTTTATGAGACTAGCCACTCTTAAAAGTTTAGAAGGGCCTAAAATTTAGCTGGCGGATGGATGACTTTTACGTTCTTTAGCAGTATTTCAGTCATATCAGATTTTTCTCTCAAGAAAAGGTATTGCAAAATTTTGGAGAATGTCATGCTATCAGTTGTTTACAATTGTATGTTGAGACCAAGTGATATGAAATAGTTTTAGTGGTGTTTGGTATATTACACTTATCCTCCAAATTCAGTACCGAAAGAAGGAAATAGTCCTGCACACATAAATCGGCCCTGTGCGTGCATTTGCAGATTTTCTGTGAAATCTTATCGATGCAGCAAGACACTTCACTTATATAACCGCGTTATAAATTCACTTTCAAGAAATGCATGCTTTTGTTACTACGCCCTCAACGAATATTTATCGGCGGTCAGTTTGAAAACCACGAGGTCAATAGTATTGAAATTGATATGGAGACAATTATATTCTGCTCAAAAGGGATTGTGCACTTGAATTTAAAAGCAAGTTTAAATACTTCTAAACATATGCCAGATAATTTTGGTCAAGTAAGATAGTCTTGGTCTCAGTATATCCATAGTAACCCTTTACCTGCCACATAAGTTATTCAAGGGACCCTAAACATGCGGGAACCCATACCTCAGAAGCCACAAACTCTGATCGATTTGACTGATACTTTTGTAACGTGGGCCGACCTGCAAACAAACCCCGTCAGTGGAAAAGCATGCTCACCCACCAAGGGCGGTTTATTTGCTTGTATACCCCAACATTTACTCGATCACAAACTACCGAGTTTGTAATTTGCATATCTATTTATATCCGTGACCTTATACCGTCACATTACTTCCCCCTCCGAGAAGTCTCGTCCCGAGACTTGGCCAGGGAATGACATGGGTAAGGCAACTCCGGTCTGGCAGTTGACCTTATCCCACCGCTGCCACCAAATGTAACGTGGGCCGACCTGCAAACAAACCCCGTCAGTGGAAAAGCATGCTCACCCACCAAGGGCGGTTTATTTGCATATATACCCCAACATTTACTCGATCACAAACTACCGAGTTTGTAATTTGCATATCTATTTATATCCGTGACCTTATACCGTCACACTTTCACTCAGCTGCAACAAGGTGTGTGCTGCCGTTCTGGATGTTATCAAGGTCCATCGACTTCCATGCTCGGACCCAACACAATCAACCGGAAACCGACCAAGACACTTAAAAAGAATACAAGATATCAGCCCCAGGTATATGCTTTAGAAATGGAAAGTGACTGCTTGTCTGAGACCCGGTGTTATTGCTGAACATTTATCAACAGAAAAAAGTTTAGATGGATAAGGTCTACTTTCCAGAAAATCGGATCAACTAGGTAATGGTGCTACTTGAAAAGATGTATTGAAAAAAATCATAAAATTTTAACGTATTTTCAGTGTTTGCAAACTACAAACCAGTGATGTGGGCAAAACCTTGCTCTAGTAAAAAACGGATTCCCTTCTGCATATGACAGCCTCAAAAAGTGGGGTTTCCTGACAGGCTACCCCTTAAAACTGACAGTTCGCGCGATCGTGGGATTAAGGGTTAATCTCAATTAGACTTTCTCCTAAATTTCAAATTGACTATCAATATTTTAGATTCGGTAAAGATGTAGTAACGAAAGCTGGACGGATGATCGGTGCCCAGTTACTGAGTCTATGGATACGTTCCGCTGGGGTGTGTCGGTTAACGTCATTACGAGAATTTAAATACACACACAGTAATGAAGGCGTTAAGTTTTATAAATATATTATTTGAAAGTGTGTATAGTATGGGCACGCCTTATCGCATTACTTGTGTATGATATGGGCACGTCTTATCGCATTACTAAGATTTTGAGGAAAGCCTACAAATGCATTCACAGAGCCGAAATACCTGTGCATGACTCAAAAATCTTACCCGTGACCCATCCATAGACCACGAAAACTGCAAACTGACTACTGGAAAATAGTCAAATTAGTTTTCAACATATTTCAGCGGAGGTCAGTTTGAAACATTACCTTCGATGTTAATACTCAATAAAATTTCGTGCGGTGACGTGCGGATACCTCCTGGCTTTTGTAGCAAGCCATTATATAAGAACCTTTCGATGCACGCCGTATTTTTCCATATTGCCTCGAGCAAAGTCAAAAAGTCATTGCTCGAGGTGTTGCCGAAAACTACAGCGAGTAGCATTAAAAACTTAAATAGTCGTTTGCTACGAAAGAGGACAAGGCGCACCGTCATTTTTGCTATATTGCCTCCAACAAAGTCAAAAAGTCATTGCTCGAGGTGATGTCGAAAACTACAACACGTAGCATTAAACGCTTAAATATTATTATGATACTGAAGCAGGACATATGAGTGCTTTCGAGGGTTATTTTTATCAGAAGACAAATCAGAAGAAACAGTATTGGCATAACTAAATAAATAGTGATCCATGTATAGCTTGAGACGTTTACAGCTTCGTTTCAGCAAAAGAAATTGTGAAGTTTGAAAAAAAATCAAATGCTGAACCGAGCAATCGCATGCGAAACCAGGAAAAAATGACATGGGGACTTATCTTAAAAATAGGCAAACCAAGTGTTGAAATAAGCTAAACAGATATTATATGGAGTCATTTGATATTCCAATGACACAATCAATGCATAATGTTCAACATATAATGGCTCAAAGCAGTGTTCCTTGATTTCTCTTGCAGTCTGGTTTCAAGCAAATATTAGCCGTCAGACCTGCATTTGTCAACTTTAGAAACCCCAGAATTATACTGGGCACAGTTTTACTGCACACATTACAGGCTGAAAATAAAATTATCTGTGAAATTATTTTCTTCTTATTTTTAATGATTACATGCGGAACCAAATTTTCGAGACCAATTATGCATGCATTTCGAAAGAATTCTTGGTTCTAGCAAAATGTAAAGGTATTACATACCTCACTTTCTGTTTAAAATATCTGCGCACCGTCTAATTTGCAGATCATATGTACAGAAATGTCAGATTTAGCGGAAATATGTGTTGATTACCTCGTGTATAATCCAGTACGAACAGGTGTTTCGGAGGAGGGAATAAAAATGACAAAAACAAGACAACGCTTCAGCAAATCCTTCGGCATACAAAGAAAACAATGTGTTAGCAACAAATAGCATTCTCATATTTTAAAGAGCACATTTTCTAAGAAAATAAATCGTCTTGATTAATGTAACTAAACAGTTGGTAATTAACAACTATTTTTCTTTACTTAGTTGTATGGCTACATATAGTTACTAGTGTGAGCTCAATAATACCAAAGGAGCCAAGAATACTATTACCACAGAGATGATGTATGGGAAGATTTATTTGCAGCCGCCACATGACACTTACATGCCGCGACACGACAAAACCAAAAATATGGCTGTGCGCCCAGCGCAGACTCCGATCAGCCTGGACATTCGCTCAATCTGATCAGACTCTTCGTTAAGCGCTTAAAGGATAGCTAAGAGTCTAAGCTAGCTCCATTCGGTCAGCAAAGACTCTGATCAGACTGGGCGGATGCCCAGGCTGATCTGAGTCTGCGCTGGGCGCACAACCACTTTGTTGGTTTTCTCGTGTCGCGGCTCATATTATTGTTTATTAGTGTACTACAGTAAACCTGCTATTTAATTAAAGGAACTTGTTTGCACTTCTAGCTTGCCTTTATAAGTCCTTTTAGTCTAACAAGCTGTCCCTCTAAAATCTATATAAGATAAGAAATTCATCTGAAAACGCGAGAATCATCGCGTGACAGATCATCCAATGATGTCTGTAATCAAAGTGATAGCTCCACGATATTTTTGTCAGATGACAGTTGAATCTTTACTTTTTGCGCAACTCATTAGACCGGTTTACTCAGTTGGCAGCTCTAATAAAATTTCTCCTCTGGGCATACAATATTGAATCAACACTATACCACGTTGATGACGTTGAATCAACGTGATTCACAATTGATTCAATGTTGTGTGCCAGCAATGATTTCTTTGTCTTGCAGATGAACGAAAAATCTATACTACATGTAGCAGTTATTCTCGGGTCAGCCCTGCTGATACGGGTTACAGATGCAGCTATTACCGGTATGGGTACGATAGTATCAGCTAATACCGGTATGGGTACGATACTTGCCCTTGGCCAAATTGGCAGTGTACTTGTGAAGAAACGCAGATGACCTGTGAGAACAATATTCCTAAAATTGTTCCTGATGCCATAGAAGAATTGTTACAAATGACGAATCTTCGTTCTTGGAGTTTAATCTCTCCTGGAGTATTTTGTAATATTACATGGCAAAATGTTCGTAAGTTGACTATTATAAACTTTCTAGATGAAACATTTTATGAACAAGGTGATTTTTTCCGTTGTCCAAACAGACTCCAAACTTTAAAGATGAGCGGCATTGTTATTTCCCCAACTTCATATCCAGCACCTCCCGCTGGTTTATACAATGTAAGTCATTTAGAAATTTATAGGTGCATCGTCGTGGGAGACAGTCTCTATTCTTACTTACCAAACTTTCCGAACTTAGTTAATTTTACTTTTTCTCTAAGTGTATATGACGGAATCTTGAATAACACATTTGTATCGATGCTGTCGCAGAGGCCGATAAAAGTCTTGAACTTCAATGCTTCCAGTATGATTTTCGATTTTCGAAATTCCAGCAAACTATGTGACACTTTGGAAACACTTATACTCAGCAACAGTTATCTAACTCTAAAATATCTATCTACTGCGTGTGCTTCGTTACAAATTGTAGACTTGAGTGGCGACAGCTATCATTCAAAACTGTTCAAAGATAAGTGTATATACGAGTTGGGGACTTTCGGCATCCATTCTTTCTTTATAGCACAAACACTGTATCTAAATCAGATGTTTACATCAGCTCTCAGTAAGACCATTCCCACATGCGTGGTACTTATGGATCACAGTTCGAATAAGCGTGTGAAAGAATTTCATTTCTCACAAAATATCCTTCCCAGATTTGAAATCATGTTTGTATCTCGTGACACTGAGTACATCAACCTGTCTCATAACTAGATAGAATCTATCGCTCGAGAGACCTTCTCCGAGTTACGTTCGTGCACAAAAGTAGATTTGTCATATAACAAGTTGCATTTTACGGGCATACCTGAAGATTTGCTATCATATGACTATAACGATTATTTGGATTATCTTTTTGATGATGACTTTAATGACCATGAACCTGAATATAAATGTATAGACCTGTCTTCGAACAACATATCCAACGTACCTAATGATTTCTTTGGTTCACATATTTACATAGAGTACATCAAAATGTCAAATAACACGCTGACACAGGTTAACTTTAATATTTCCCGTCTATATCACTTAAAATTGCTGGATCTTCGATACAATAACATACATAGTTTAGATTCAAACTCACGCCAAAAGCTCGAGGACTTATATGAGGCTCAAAAACAAAAACAAACAATGACATCGAGTAATAAATCACTGGCAGTTTTATTGGAAGGAAATCCGTTCTCCTGCAGTTGTGACAATTTAGAATTTATTAAGTGGTTTGCCAAGTCTCCAGTCTTTGACAATACACGACAAACCCAGTATTGTCAGTTAAACCAACAGAAATATATACTTGACAACAATGCTGTCGACGCGGTCATTAATGAATGTGACATGGTAGCCGCTGAAAGGGCTGCGCTTGAAAGGGCAGCACAGGAAAAGGCAGCGCTTGAACGAAAAAGAAAACTGCTTGCAAGTATTCTACCGTCACTATCGTTCTTTGTTGCAATAGTTATAACTTTTACATTAATAATCATATGAGCCGCGACGCGACAAAACCAACAATGTGGTTGTGCGCCCAGCGCAGACTCAGATCAGACTGGGCATCCGCCCAGTCTGATCAGACTCTTCGCTGTCCGCATGGAGGTAGCTTAGACCCTTAGCTACCCTTTGAGTACTTAATGTTGAGTCTGATCAAATTGAGTGGCTGCCCGGGCTGATCTGAGTCTGCGCTGGGCGCACAACCACATTGTTGGTTTTGTCGTGTCGCGGCTCATATACAGACGACGAAAACGAAAGCTTCTGAAACACAAGTATGAAGAGAGGTTACATCTTGTGCAGCAGAATAGAATGGAATTTAAGTTCCCAGTGTTTTTATCCTATTCCAGCCTTGATCTCGATTTCGTTGCCAAACATGTGCGCCAGCCGCTTCAGGTAAGTATAAATATTTAGCTTATTATGCTTTTCTTCTATTCAACCAAAGCGTCAAATTAAATTTTTGCCACTGTGAGAGTTTTACTGCTGGCCAAAGGCACAATTCGGATAAACATGCATATAGGAAAGCCCTTTTCGAGTTCCAATGATTTGCTGTAAGTACAAAAATGTGTTACGACTTTGCATGGGTAACAAGAAAGATGGAAGTAAACCAGGAACAAGCCTGTTTTAGAACTTAAATATTTTTAACATTTACATCAAAATAAAACAGTTATTAATCAATCAAGAAAAAGAAAACACGTAATTAACAGTACCTTAATTTATCCTGAGTGTCCCTCAAAATATTTGAAACACAAGTCCTTTAACAGTTCCTGATCCCAGAAGACCAAGTCAGTTGTATGAGCACAATATCTCCAAATTGAAGCATAAAACAAAGAATGGAAATCACAAAGTAAGCCAATATCCAATAATTAAATTCCAGTATAAACTTATTTAACTATTAGAAAAAGTATAACAGAAATCGTTTCACATAATATAAACGCAAATCCTAATACGTTATGGGAATTAATAAAAGGTACAGTTAGAAACGAAACGATAAAATATGGAACTATAAGGAAGAAAAAAAACAATAAAAACGACGCGAAACTAATGGACGATATAGAAAACTTAGATAAATTAATTTGTAACTCGGTAAACAACGAAAAAATAGAGATTTTGAAGCAAGAACTAAATATTAAGAAAACTGAACTAAATTCTTTAACGGAAAATAAAATAGAAGGGTATATTTTAAGATCCAAAGCTCAAGTAGTTGAAAATGGGGAAAAGAATAGTAAGTACTTTGCAAATTTAGAAAAGAAAAGGGCCGAACGAAAAGTCATTAGTAGATTAAATATAAACGGTAAAATTATAACTAGTCAGAAAAACATATTAAAGGAAGAGACGCTGTACTATGAGAAGCTATATAGAAAACAGGAACAGAAACAATCATCATATAACTTTTTCGATAATGATATGAATAAACTAAACACAAATTAACAAAATAATTGCGCAGGTCTGTTAACAGAGGAAGAGTGTAGAATAGCATTAAAGGAAATGAAAAATCAAAAGAGTCCTGAGTCTGACGGTTTAACAACAGAATTCTACAAAATATTTTGGGAAGATATAAAACCATATTATGTCAGGTCCATAAATTTTTCATATCAAAATGGTCAACTCACAGAGTTACAAAATCAAAGTATTATTTCCCTTATCCCCAAATTAGAAAAAGACACAACACATTTAGAAAATAGGAGACCTATTAGTTTATTAAACGTTGATTATAAAATAGCGACTAAGGCAATAGCAAACAGATTGAAAACCGTATTACCTAAAATTATAAACAAGTCTCAAACAGGGTTTTTGAAAGGCAGGTATATTGGAGAAAACATATGAATTTTATTTGAAATTTTAGATCATGTTAAAGAATGCGAACTACTTGGAATATTATTTTTTTCTGGTTTTGAAAAAGCGTTTGATAGTATAGACCATGCGTTTTTAATACAATGCTTAGAACACTTCAATTTTTGTGATGACTTTATAAAATGGATAAGACTATTTTACGCCAATGCAAAAAGTTGTGTTACTAATAATGGTTTCCAATCTGACTTTTTTCTTATTCAACGGGGTGTTCGCCAAGGGTGTCCTTTGTCCTCATATCTATTCATTATATGTATGGAGCTATTGACTAATCAAATTAGAATAAATAAGAATATCAAAGGAATAACAATAATAGGCTGTGAATTGAAAGATACATGCTATGCAGATGATGCACCCTTTATCCTAGACGATTCGAAAAAATCTTTTTGAAACTTTAATCGATATTTTAGAAAACTTAAGATATGTATCTGGATTAAAATTAAATGCAAATAAGTGTCAAGTGTTACGAATAGGAGCAACCAAAAATACAAACATAATGTATTTAGAAAAAAAGAAGTTTCAGTGGACGTCTGCTCTTGAAGGAACTTTTTTAAGATTTTAATTCAACTGAAGCAAAAGGTCTTGGTATGATTTTCTCTACACATAAAGAACAAAATTTAAAATTAAATTTGGATTCGAAAATTAAAAATTTTGAAATTTGTTTGAAACAATGGCAGCATAGGAAATTAACGCTAATGGGAAAAGTTACCGTCATTAAAACTTTTGCACTTCCAAAACTAATATATGCGCTGTCGTCCCTGCCAAATCCGTTTAAGTTTGTTCTGAACCAAATAGAAAAACTAATGTATGCATTTATTTGGGATAATAAGCCTGAAAAAATCAAAAGAAATACTTTAATACAAAAATATGAAATGGGTGGAATCAAAATGGTTGATATAAAAGTTGTACAATCGCTTAAAATAAGTTGGATAAAAAGGATATTAAATCAGAACAGCAGTAGTGTAATACAGAAGATTTATTTAAATAAATTAAATAATTACGGAAATAAGTTATATTTTGAATGTGGTGTTCATGAGTCAGATATATTAAAGAGCTTTAAAGAAAATTCTTTTTTTTACAGATATTTTGATAGCCTGGAGTAAACTTAATAAAAAAAGGCACAATATTAAATTATAGTAATCAAATTATATGGAATAATTCAAATATAAAGGTAGCAATGCGAACAATATTGTATAAAAATTGGTACCAAGCGGGTATTAAATACATAAAAGACATTTATGATTACAACAGAAAGAAAGTATATTCTTTTGAAACATTAAAAGAACTATATAATATTCCTAGTCATGATTTTTTAAAGTATATAAG
This sequence comes from Ctena decussata, assembly GCA_963989385.1. Lineage (NCBI taxonomy): Eukaryota > Metazoa > Mollusca > Bivalvia > Lucinida > Lucinidae > Ctena > Ctena decussata. Next base: position 90,566,239 of record OZ022501.1, read on the forward strand.
TCTCGTTCAAAGTATACCGAATTATTTGAAAGGGCAGCATAAACATGAAAACATAAATGTTCCATGTACTTCAACAATCCTAAATCAATTACTTGATGTAAAGCAAACAAACAAGTTTATATATAACATATTTATAAAATCTTCCGAAATCGAAGAGAAAAGATCAGAAGAAAAATGGAATAATATCTTTTTAAAGGAAGAATTAAATTGGAAAAATATCTATTCTATCCCTTTGTTGGCAACAAATGATGTAAAACTTCGTAATTTTCAGTATAAGTACCTAAAGAGAATAATACCCACCACTCAGTTCCTAAATAAGTGCAAATTAGTAAGCTCATCTTTATGTGATTTTTGCAGCATTTGTTTTGGGAATGTAGGTATGTGCAATGTTTTTGGATGAAGTTAAAAGATCGTTTTAACGAAAATAACATTTATATAGATGTAACTCTGAAAACTATATCTTTTGGAATACAGGAAAGGTTTCACCCGAACATTAGATTAATGAACTTTATTATCTTAATTGCATAATAGTTCATATTTATAAATAAATAAAACAAATCAACTTTAATTTGGCAGGCTTTTAGACTGTATGTTCGAAACAGAATACGCATTGAAAAAGAAATAACGCTTATGAAAAATAGGTTATTGGAATTCGAAAGGCTATGGAGAAACTTATTGACATATTTAAGTAAATAAGTAGACAAACAAATATAATCAAGAAGTTGAAATCGGAAGTAATTAAAAATTCTTGATAATAGTATAGAAGGCAGCATCTCTCTCTCCCTCTCTTTCACTCTCTCTCTCTCTTTGTTTTCCTGGTACCCCGTCTATCTATCTATTTACTATCTCATCTTTACTGCTTCTTACTTTTTTCTGCTTTTTATTCTTTAGTTATTGTTACATGTTGTGAAAAGTAATTTCATTATACTGTTAAAATATATGTGTAATTGTGTTTCTCACATTAATTATTCAATATTGCTTATTGGTATATTGAATCATGTATTGCTGTATACATATATTTAAATTGCTTTGTATAACATATGTCAATAAATAAAATAAATAATTAAAAAAACTTAATTTAACTATAGGCTGGTGAAAGTTTACAAAGATGTCTAAATGAAAATTTGTGCTTTTTTATAAATTATCTAGGAACATTCAGGAATTAACCAGAGATAAATTTTTCCAGAAAGTTCTCAGTTCTGACATGATTTTAAACCACAAGATTCTAAATGTTTACATCAGAGAGTTCTACTATTTTCTTCAGTACTAAATTAAGTTATTCCAGAAAATTCTGGAGATATCATGAAAGTTGTCTAAATTTCCTGGAGCTTCCAGAACATTCGTTTGACGATGGGGAACAAATTCCAGTCTAGGGAAAGAGCTACCCACTCGGTCAGTATGCCTGGCATTCGTGAACTGTTGTACATTTATGTATATATTTCTTTACGTTTTGGGGTTTAGGGCGGGATATGGGATCTGATTTTATTATTTCCTGATTATTGCCAATCTTTTTACATAACAGTTTATGGCTAAATAATGTATGAACCTTAGATTGTATCTCTCCTTTTCAGACACACGTACAAGCCATTACCTGTGTCGATAGGGATCTTGTTTGTGACGCTGATATAAACTTTATACCGGGTCACAATATCTACCAGGAAATGAGTCGATGTATTGAGGAGTCCGCAGTTTTTGTTGCTGTTATATCAGAGGATTACTGCAAGAGTGACCATTGTCAGATAGAAATCGCTGAGGCGCGGACTAGTGGAAAACCAGTTCTTCTTATCTTCAAGGAACATGTGAACGAAGATAAGATGGGGATTGTGATAAGAGAAATATTCCAAAAATTCACTCGTATTAAATTTATAAAAGAGGAGGACCAGTATCGAATTCAACCAGGCTGGGAGCAAGTTTGTGAATCTATTATACAGATGTTGTAAGCACAACTTCACTGTGTCAGTGAGAACTTTCAGCAGGGGCCGTATTCATAAAGCCACTTAAGTCGTTGCTATGCGGTTGCTAAGGCTAAATATCTATAAAGGAGATTCTCTACAAATATGAAATTTGATCTGGAGGAACAGTCTTTGTAAGACTGTTCCTCCAGAGCAAATTTCATAGTTGTAGGGAATCTCCATCAAAGAAATTTAGCCTTAGCAACAGCATAGCAACCACTTAAGTCGTTTTATGAATACGGCCCCAGAACTACTTGGGTGAACCCGAGCACTACCCAGGCCCCGCGGTTATAAAACTTGAGTACATTCTCAAACTGAAAATAAAGTACACTGATTGGCTGCTTCCGAGCTCATGCTCGGAAGCAGCCAATGAGTTTGCTTTATTTTGAGTTTGAGATTATACTCGTTTTATAACCTCGGACCCAGGTGTTCGTCGGGCTCGTCGAAGATATATATTGATATGTATAGAAAAAAAATGAGCCGCGACACGAGAATACAAACAAAGTGGTTGAGCGCCCAGCGAAACCTCAGCTCAGCCTGGCCATCCGCCCAGTATGATCAGATTCTTTGCTGTCCGCATGCGGGTAGCTTAGACCCTTAGCTACCCTTTAAGCGCTTAGCAAAGAGTCTGATCAGACTGGGCGAATGCCCAGGCTGATCCGAGTCTGCGTTGGGCGCACAACCACTTAGTTGGTTTGCTCGTGTCGCGGCTCAAATATCTTCGTGTAGCCCAAGGAACACCTGGGTATCTTGAGTTTTACCGAAGTAATTATGTCGAACGTGCACTGTATGTGCAAGCTAAATGTTCATTATATAACTGGCACTATGATACTGATGTCCAACACATTGCGTCTCAAAACGTTCTTCTTTCAGTTATCTCCGGAAACGGGAATGAACAAAGGTATCAACCACATTTGATTGACACCAAAAATATGAAACTAAATATGTAGACAAATAAAAAAATGAATATTTTTAATAAATCATTAAAGACGCAAAACAAGCCGAAGTTGCAATGTTTTACCAACAAAAGAGATAAACACATGAACACAGCGTTTGACTCAAACTTGAATAGGCTCCGTTGAAATAATAATTATTTTGCCTCTATGAATCCAAAATTTTAACAGATAAGATTGAAAACGTACTTTTCAGCGGTAGAGTATCCGATATTTTAGCGTTTGCTCCCCTCGTAATTATCATATTTGCATCGTGAAAATAGGTCATGGTTTTTCATAGCTTAGTGGCAGTGGGCTGGGATAGGTTTGGGGCGCGGGGCTAGAGGCTCACTGTATCTTGGGCACAGCATATTAATTACGGAGCTCATCCCTCTTCTTTCAATTTTTTATCCTTCCTTTACTTGTGGGTTGTCGGAGAGAGTTTTCCGGTCGCCCCTTCCTGGATTCGAACCGGTGACTTCGTGCACCATAACCTAGTCTCTCTAAACACTCGCCAACGGCCCCTATTTGCAACTTTTGAATATGAAAAGTCTAAAAATTTGGCTTCAGCACAGCTTGGTGTTTTGTGTAAATACCACAGCCAGAACTAAAACGGACCATCCGCAAATTATATTTTATGACTGACTTGTCGGTATGTTCATACCCAAGACAAAACATGAGCTTACGCCCGGTCACACTACCTTCATTACGTTTTTAATTTTCAGCGGGAATGGAATGGATAAATGGGGATCGAAAAGAATTGATATACACTGAATAAGTATGTGCGAAATTTTATTTTTTAATTTTCAGTGGGAATAGAACTGCGCATATACACTGAATAAGTATGTGCGAAATTTTATTTTTTAATTTTCAGCGGGAATAGAACTGCGCATATACTAGTGTGCGAAATTTTATTTTTTAATTTTCAGCGGGAATAGAACTGCGCATATACTAGTATTAGTGTGCGAAATTTTATTTTTTAATTTTCAGCGGGAATAGAACTGCGCATATACTATACTGTGTGCGAAATTTTATTTTTTAATTTTCAGCGGGAATAGAACTGCGCATATACTAGTATAGTATATGCGCAGTTCTATTCCCGCTGAAAATTAAAAAATAAAATTTCGCACATACTTATTCAGTGCTAGTATATGCGCAGTTCTATTCCCGCTGAAAATTAAAAAATAAAATTTCGCACATACTTATTCAGTGTATATCAATTCTTTTCGATCCCCATTTATGTAAAGTACAAAGATAGGCACTCATAGGTAAAGCATTTGTGCACAATTATTGCTTCAAAGTTAAAGAATTGAGTTATCACAATAATGATAATAATAATAATAACATTGAAAGCGACCAAACTGAATTTCCGGTTAGGACACTTTCAGGAATTTTGTGCGAAGCCACAAGTTTACTTTTAATATATACCAGCTAAGAACTTACGCACATATGAACCGAATAGTATTGTTAAAGCTACGCTTTGAAAAAGTAGGGGTATACTGGTTTTGGTCTCTCCGTAATTCCATAAGATATTTCAATAAAAATTTGTGTCACAGTTTTCACTGGAACTATTAAGCTAAAATCTTCTTTACATAACTTGTCATGAACAGACTCAGTTAAGCCGTATTTGCTATTTTCGTGTCTTGGTGTTTTCCTTGCTTCCAAAGGATCTTGCTATTCAAAACCTGATTTATCTTCACTGCAGCTGGCGTTTGCCGTGTGGCGACCGTTAAACGTATCACCGTACTTCATCATAGTGAAGATTATATGAGCCGCGACACGACAAAACCAACAATGTGGTTGTGCGCCCAGCGCAGACTCAGATCAGCCTGGGCATCCGCCCAGTCTGATCAGAGTCTTCGCTGTTCGCATGGAGGTAGCTGCGGTCCTTAGCTATCCTTTAATCGCTTAGCAAAGAGTCTGCTCAGACTTGATGGATGCCCAGGCTGATTCGAGTCTGCACTGGGCGCACTACCACATTGTTGCTTTTGTCGTGTCGCGGCTCATATTTTCTGATCCTCTGGAATCATTGAGTTCATTTAGAGTAATTTTGATGATAGAGTTCTGCTTCAGCCGGAACTAGGGGGCGTGACTAGTGTTGCTCATTACATTACTGGTCATGAACAGACTCAATTAAACGGATTCTGCTATGTTCGTGTCTTTGGTGTTTTCCTTGCTTCCAAAGGATCTTATTTTTCCGAACTTAGTAGTATACATATTGGCAATGAGTTGTTTGATCGTTGGATTGAAAATCGGGCTCGTTGCTTTGATTCTTCCCTTTGTTTATCCATTTTTCTGTCTTTTCAAAGTAAATGTATGTCACAATTTTCTCAGTAACCGTGTAAGCTAGACTCCTCAAACTTGGAATACGTATGAGTGATAATAAGGCTCACTGTTTTTTTTTTTTTTCTAATGATTTTTGTTTATTTTCTGTCTTTGCCTTTTTCGGTTGTATACATCGAAAATTTGTGTCAGTTTTCTCATGAACTATTCAAGCTAGAATTTTTAGACTTGGTATACATATGAACAATGTGTTATTGTAGCGAGGGATTAAAAAATCGGATTCATTGCTCCTACTCCTCTTTTTATCTAGGCCGCGACGCGAGAAAACCAACAATGTGGTTGTGCGCCCAGTGCAGACTCAGATCAGCCTGGGAATCTGCCCAGTTTGACCAGACTCTTTATTAATGGCTCAAAGGGTAGCTAAGGGTCTAAGCTACCTCCATGCGGACAGCGAAGACTCTGATCAGACTGGGCGGATGCCCAGGCTGATCTGAGTCTTCGCTGGGCGCACAACCACATTGTTGGTTTTGTCGTGTCGCGGCTTATCTATTGTTGTGACGTTTCAAGTAAATTTGTGTCTCAGTTTTCTAAGGGTCTATGTAGGCTGGAATCTTCAAACTTAAACATATGGAAAATGACTTATTGTATCGTGGAACTGAGACTCAGTCTCATTGCTCTTATTGTTTCTTTATATATCCATTTTTGTTTCTATTTCTTTTTAGCACATTTAATTTTGAGTCGCAGTTTCTCAGAAACTACTGAAGCCAGAATCTTTAAACTTGGTATACACATGGATAAAAAGTTATTGTGTGTAATGTGGGATTGAAAATCACTCTCGTTGCTCTTATTACTCCCTTTAGTTGTCCTAGATTTGTCTTTTTAAAGTCTATTTGTGTCACAGTTTCTCTCAGAAACTATGCAAGCTAGAATCTTTAATCTTGGTGTATATATAAAATAAATGACTTATTGTACCATAGAATTGATTTTATGTTTCCTTTATTTCTCCTTTTTGTCGTCCTTATTTCACACATATAATTTTGATGGAATTAGGCCCCTTTCTATATTTCTTACAGTGATTTTGTGTCTGCTACCTAACTTTTAACAATGTATAAGATACTGATTTCAAACTTTGTACAAATATAAATCATAATCAGCAGGGCACATACCGTGATATGTGTATTTAAATGTTTTGAACACATCCGCGGTGACCTTCATCTGATGCACTCGTTCACTTGTATAGTATTGGGAAAAAAGAAGCCATGAAAAGGCGTGAACAAACGCGTACAAAAACAAACCAACGTGGTGGGAGGGTGTTTTTTTTCCCGAGGTTTTCATAGAATCACATATCTATAGCTAAAGAAAACTTCAAACTCAGCGCCCTCCTAACTTATATCACAGCCACGGAATGATATCAATTCACGGTTTTATCAGCATACGTCACCGGGGGTGTGAACACATCCACGGTGAACACTGTGACGGTGACCTTCATCTGATGCACTCGTTCACTTGTAAAGTACTGGGAAAAAAGAAGCCATGAAAAATCTTAACAATTTAATGGCATCAACACCTCTGCAATATAACCACGACCCTTTCCCCAAGACTCTATTCCCATTACTCCGCCTACCCATCCATTCATCTGTCTATCAATTTATTTGTTCAAGATCTTCTTAACTCCTGAATAGATTTTTCATACTATTCTATTCTTTTCTATCAAATGTTTATTTCATGAAAGTTTGTACAAGTATCAGGCGATGTGCAGAGTAACAGAATCATTAACCTGCTTCTGATTTTGCCAGAATTTCCCCTTTTTATGTTTTTTATAGTGACTTCATGTCCGCTCCCGTTTGAGGCTTTGCTTCGAAACTTCGTAAAATAAAATCGAAATACTATCAGACAATGTGCGGAGAAAAAGATCCATAACTCCGCTAAAGCCACGCATCTAGTATAACTTTTGTATTTATTCGAGCCGCGACACGAGAAAACCAACAAAGTGGCATGTGCGCTCAGCGCAGACTCAGATCAGCCTGGGCATCCGCACAGTCTGACCAGAGGTTTTGCTTTGCATTTTAAGGGTAGCTGAGAGTCTAGGCTTCATCTATGCGGACAGCGAAGACTCGAATCAGACTGGGCGGAGTCTTCGCTGTCCGCATAGATGAAGCTTAGACTCTCAGCTACCCTTCAAATGCAAAGCAAAACCTCTGGTCAGACTGGGCGGATGCCCAGGCTGATCTGAGTCTGTGCTGGACGCATATGCCATTTTGTTTGTTTTGTCGTATTGCGGTCTATTTCATTTTTGCATTGCTATTGGAGATTTCAATTACCGACAAGTTTCTGATCATCTATTGTCTCCTTTCCATACTTACCCAAACTGGCTTATATTGTCTTCGGTATCTCAAGTAACATTGATATTTTAGCTAAAATGTCAAAATCTATTAAATTACGAATTTGGAATTTGTGTGTCATTTGAAACTCTTTGTCTAACATCCTAAAGTGACTCTGTTTTATCTCTCGAGTAATACATATCAAATTCTTAATATTTTAACTGCAAGCAGCGAAGATCTAGGTCAGACGCCGCTGTCTTTGGCGTCTTATTTGGGTATACAAAATTTACAAATGTCAGTATTATAATACGTGATGGTTGGTGGAAATCTGACACTGCCTGTATTACATGATTACATTTTGGTTTTGGGAGCCAAAAAAAAAAACAAAAAAAAAAAAAAAAACGTTTCAAAACTATAAAACCTGGGTCCATTGAAAATGATCTTGCGCACCTGCACAGTCTGATTAGAATCTTTCCTGTTTTCATGATAAAAGGTGTTTATTTGCTGTTGTGTCTTTTACCCTTCTGTCCAAATAATAGAAAGACATTTTATACGGTTTATGAATAGCGGAGTTTTGCTGGATTGAAATGAGCCGCGACACGAGAAAACCAACAATGTGGTTGTGCGCCCAAGGCAGACTCAGATCAGCCTGGGCATCCGCCCAGTCTGATCAGAGTCTTCCCTAAGCGCTTAAAAGGTAACTAAGGGTCTAAGCTACCTTCACGTGGACAGCAAAGACTCTGATCAGACTGGGCGGATACCCAGGCTGATCTGAGTCTGCGCTGGGCGCACAACCACATTGTTGGTTTTCTCGTGTCGCGGCGCAAATAAAGATACAAGCGAAAATGGAAAAGTTGCCCTTATGGGCCTCATTTCTTCAAGGAAAAACAGCAAGAGGTGAGGCATGGGCCCCGCCTTAAATATGCAGTATAAAGAGAATATATATAGCTTTTTATTACATCTTTCATCTCTTCCGGTTTCAAAATTACAAAGATCACTAGGAAGATGCATTGAGTATATACTGAATTGCTAACGTGCGATGGTGCTGGGTAAGTTTCAGTACCCGGTGGGGCGTCCTACCAATTTGGTATCTAGTAGGGCCAGGGCCTACTGTGCTTGCAGTAGGTGCGGGTAGGGGTTGTTTGGATATTTTCTCGCGTCTATCAAATCTCTTTTCTTTCTCCCTCCCTCTGGGAGAGGGCTCGACATAGACTGAAACACTGTCTCAAAGAGCCGTTAAACCCAAAACAACCAACCAACTAATCGTTAACCACATCCTGTCTAAACACCAGAGGGGAGAGGAAAATTAAAGACGACATACAAAGCAAAAGATGACAAGTGAAATGCCAAAAGGTCAGCTCTTACCCAACAGATGGCCATGAGACTACTCTTAATAATGTACAAAAGTCAAAGAGTAGGGTCAAGTCAGGTAAATTCGGACAGCAGGTAAATTCAGACAGTGACATTGTTTCTTTTATGTGTCAGTTGTGTGGAATTAAAACAAAAATAACTGGACAAACAGTGAAAATCCTGATGAGCCGGCTCATCTGGATTTTCACTGTTTGCAATGGTATGTCCGAATTTACCCGCTGTCCGAAGTTACCTGACTCCACTTTAATAGTAAACCATCACAGTGGCATCACCTTGGAAAGCACAGTTATACATTACTTGGGGCTTAAACCGTGCGCACAACCCTTGGCCTGGATTCTGTTGTGCTTCATAGATATACAAGTTATTCCGACCGCGTGGAGGATTTATGAATGGATCAAAACTCAGGATTAAATACGGAGATGAAAGATGATAGAACTCAACAGCAAGAACAACACTGGAACACTGTCGTTGACCTCCATGGGCCCGACAAAAACAGATCACCAAGCCCCAACCAATCCCCCAACCAGCTTGGTAGGTGCTTTGTAGGGCAGAGCCCACTGGTGTGCAATTAAAGAGGGAATCAAGGATGATAACCGTAATGTGATTAATTACTTAGCGTGTAGTCAGTCGTATTCGGTTCTTGTATAACGAGAGACTATGTTCCTAAAGACGAAATCGTCATTTTCTTTCAGTTTATACACTAAGTGACCAACAATTACATGTATGATCTGAGAGCGAAGGCACTGCTACAGGTAACTGTGCGCAGTGCAAGCCATTTCAAGTCAGGAAGGAAATGTTTTACTCACTTATACAAGTAAACCTGCATAATTCTATCAGCTCTGAGTCCAGGCAAGTGAACTAATGATACAAGGCTATGGAACGCCGCAACTATCTTACTTTCGGACATGTCATTACGTTCTTTTGACAAACACTACTATATTGTTCATTTCTATAAAGTTTTGTCTGAAAACTGTGATCTCTTGTCAGTTTGATATGCTGTCGGGTTAACTCGCTATTGTATACTGCTGATTTTCATAATTGCTTGTCAGAAAACCATAATGTCTTGCCACCATGACATGTTGTCTGGTTGACTCGTGAGTATATGCTGTTCTCTTCTGGTATGTACTGTCAGAAAACCATTATGTCTTGTTGGGAAACCATTATGCCTTGTCAGAAACCAGCGTGCTTTATCAGTTTGTCATTCGGTCTTTTTAATGTGCAGCTGTAGGCTGTTCGTTTTCAATATGTATTTTCAGAACCCAATTTCATCTAGTCGCTTTTTGTACTGTCTTTTTTGTTTGTTATTTGATGCTGTTACTCTCCATTATGTTTTGTCAGAAAATCATCATGTTTTGTCAATCTGTCATGTTGTCTTGTTAACTGGCTGATTTTTTGCATTAACTTGCCGTTATGTAAAGTTAAAGAATCATTCTATGCGATTAAATCAACATAGTTCATTCATAGAGTATCATTTCAACTTATCTTAACCTGCTGTTAAGTCATCATTATATGTTGTTGTGTTAAAACGTTATGTTGTTGCCTTGATAAAACCCTGTACCAGAAAACGATAAAACCCTGTACCAGAAACCCGGTAACTGTTAGGACGTCCGGTAGTACAGTACCTACACGGAATATTCACTAGACAATATAATAGTGTTTGAATGTCGTCCGTCCAGCATTCCATCCATCCGCCCGTCAATCATTCGGGGTTTTGGCGCAGTGCAAGGGCATACATGCGTCTGTCCGTCTGTCCATATGTTTATATATGTGCGTGTATTTCTGTAGGTCTATCCATGCATCTTTCCGATCGCCGATTTGCCTGTCAGTATATGTGTGTGTGTATGTCTGCCAGTCCAGCTGTCCATCCGTGCATATGCGCATCCATCTGATCGGCCATTTGTCTGTCAGCTCATCACTTTTTTTTATTCTTCCCGAGATCCATCCATTCATCTTTCTGTGTGCCGTTGCTCGTGTATTAAACAGTAGCTTAGGGCGGGAGCATTTGGAGTCAGGGTATGCTAAGTAATACATAGGGCAGGGGCTAGGACGCGGGGTTTTGTGGTGTGAATGGGTGGGTAAGTAGGGTAGGAGAATGGGCTGGGGTTGATTGGGATGGGTGGAGTATATGCTGGGAGTTTTGGGGATGACATAGGAATGGTAGAAAGAGTACGGTAAGTATAGGTATGGGTAGACTTTTGTCAGCCCAAGATGTTAGAAATTCGTATTAAATCTCACTTGCCTCTCTGATCCCTTTATACCTCCCTAAAACCCCCAAACGAAGATGTTAGAGTATGAAATCTGACAAATAATAAAATAAAAAAGAGAAGTAAAACATTTAGGGACCAACCATTTGATATTCCGAGGGGGGGGGGGGGTATAATAAAATAAAAAGAAAAAAAGAGAAGTAAAATATTTAGGGACCGACCATTTGATATTCCGAGGGTGGGGGTGGGGGGGGGGGTGCTGGTATATTTTGCAAGAAAAATCTCTGTCTATGGATGTGCAAGAAAAAATGAATTGGTTCATGGGAGGATTTAAATAAATAGTCTTGCCTCTAAAATAAGTGAAAAATTAAATAATCTGGTTCCACCCAAACTTTCCAAAACAAAAACAAAATAGTCTGCAGTTAATTCCATTTGAATTGCGTTTTTAAAATGTGGCTGTCTTCTGGGGGGGGGGGGGGAGGGGGGAGGGCTGCGACCCCCAGACGCCCATATTTATAGTAATGTTTTGATATTAACTACAATTGTTTTACAACAGCAGGCCCGCATGTGCATACATTTACAAAAAATGCTATACAAGCATTCACATACATATATTATTGATCTGCCGCATTACTAAGTAAATGTTTCCACTAAAACTGAATTAGAAAAGAGTCACTAGCTTATGGGAGACAACAAACCCATTGTGTCAAAATAAACACTCTAAAAGGCAAAATTCCTAAAAACACTTATTCTTTATCATCATCCCTAGTTTTTACATGCCCGTTTTAAAAAAAACGGACGTATTATGTCATGGCACTGTCCGTCCGTCTGTCCGTCCGTCCGTCCGTCCGTAAACATTCTTGTGCGCGCAATAACTCAGAAATCGTTTGGGATATCTTCGTGAAATATGGTAGGAATATGTATTAGGTTGGGACAGTTTGTATAGTCGCGTATAAGAATGGTTCTTCCTTAGTTTCCAAGTCATGCCCCTTTGATCATTTTTCCCTACTAGTCTTGTGCGCGCCATAACTAGATAATCGAGAACCCCTGATGCTAGGATCGTGATTTTTTGCAGGAAGACATTGCCCAAGGTGTAGATGACCTGAAAAAAAAATGTGAATTTTTGACCGAGTTATGTCCCTTTTTCAAATTAGTGCATTTAAGTCTATGGAACCTTGTTGACAAAATATCTCGAGAGCCCCTAATGTTAGGAACATGATTTTGTGGAGGAAGACATTGTCCAAGGTGTGGATGATTTACTTTTGAAACAGAAAAATGTTAATTTTTGATCGAGTAAGGCCCCTTTTTCGACTTAGTGCATTGAAGCCTATGGTACAAAAGTACCCTTACATACAGTCAAGAACTATTAGAGAAAGGAACTTGAAATTCTATGTGTGGCATATTCATGAAAAATAAGCCGTGCTTGCGAACAAAATATCCGACTAAGATCTAAACGAACCGGTTAATACCCCTTTCTGCAAAGCGAACCCTTTTTAGAGGCAAGCATAAGGGGCATAGTGTTTCATAAACACATTTTCTAGTTCCTCCCGAAATCCGTCTATTTATCTTCCGGTCTGCCTGCATGCCTGTCGTTGCTTGTGTATTACACGGTAGATTAGCGTTGGGGGAGGGGGAAGGGGATAGGAGTCATGGTATTCTAAATCATACATAGGGCAGGGGCGTGGATATGGAAATTTGTGGTATGAATGAGTGGGAAGGTAGGGTAGGAGAATGGGCTGGGGTTGTTTGGGATGGGTAGAGTGTATGCTTGGAGTTGTGGGGATAAAGTGGGTAGGGTAAACAGGATAGGGTAAGGAAAGATATGGGTAGTGAGAGGGGTAAGAATGGCTGTGTGGAAGGAGTGGTGGTGGGGTAGTGGTGAGTGTGTAAACTTCGGAAGGATAGGTGAATGAGTTTGGCTGGCGTTGTGTATAGAACCGTTAGTGGCGGGAATAGGGATCTGGATTGGAGTGGTTTCGGGCGGGTAACCATCAAGAGTAGGGGTTTGGTTGTGGTAGTTATAGACTGGGGGGTGTGGTAAGTAGGGTAGGGTGAGTGAAGAGGTTTGGATGGCACGGTGTGGGAAAGAACAAGTGTTGACATTGGGAATAGGGTGGAGCCGAGAGCATGTTCATAAGATCGTGTAGTGTATGATAGGATATGGTATAAGAGGGTTTGGGTGGGACGGGCGTAAACGGGGTGGAGTGAGGAGGGGAAGAGTAGGTAAGGTAAGGTATGTGAAGGGGTTTGGATTGCACGGCACGGGGAAGAACAAATGGTGGGGTAGATATCTGGGTAAGGCTTGGAGCATTTGGGTATGGTAATGTAGGGTAGGACGGGATATGGGAAGAGGACTGGGTGGGATTGGGATGGAAGAGGACTGGGTGGGATTGGGATGGATGAGGGTTTGTTGTGGGATTGTAAGGGTAGGTGGAAGCATTGGGTTGAATATGTGTGGGCGTAGGCATAGGTGTTAGCATAATAAATAGTAGGATAGAGAAGGGTAGGGGTAGGGAAAGAGGTTGAGATATTGGTGCGTATAGAGGAGGTAGGCGTAAGGATGGGGCTTGGTTTGGGTATTGTTGGGTGTATGTAGGGTAGAGTAAAATGGAGTAAAGCAGAGCAGATCATGGGAGGGGAGGGAATGGTATGTGGTGGTGGTTAGATGGGGCTGAGGCTTGTGGAGTGCCTCTTTATACTTTCAGTAACTGTCTTACTTGAGGGTTTCGAATTTAATAAGCATTTTTCATTTTTGACTTTGGGTATGAGGGTATGGTGAGAATGGTTTGGTGGAAAATGGTGAGTTAGGGTAGGGAAGGGTAGGCTAGGGAAGAGGTAGGGTGGGGTCCTGGGAGAGGGTTCAGGGCAGATAAGATGTTAGAGGTAAAGTATTCTATTCCTTTTTGTCCTGCCAACCGGCACGTCCCACCCCACAGCACCCCACAACACAAGACTTGACAAGAGAACATGTCAAACTAACAAGACATACTATTTTTTGACAAGGCATAATGAAAATGTACAACACACAATAATAAGTGGACAAGACAACATGTCCAGCTGACAAGACGTTATGTGATTTTAACAAGAGATAGTGAAAATGAAAAGCATATAATAACGACTGAAACAGACAGCGTGTGGAACTGACGAGACACAATGAAAATGAACAGCTCATAAAAACGAGTGAAGATTACAGCATGTAAAACTGACAGGATATAATGGTTTTCAGACATGACATAAAGGCTTTCTAACAAGATAAAATGCAAAATGAACTGCATATAATAACGAGTGGAGAAGACAGCCTGTTAAGCTGACTAATAAAGACTTTAAGACAATACATAATGAAAATGAACAACATATAATAACGAGTGAAGAAGACAACATGTCAAATTGACAAGGTATAATGATTTTCAGACAATACATAATGAAAATGAACAACATATAATGACGAGTAAAGAAGACAGCATGTTAAACCGAGATGATATTATGGCTTTCAGACAAGACAAATTGAAAATGAACAGCATATAATAACGAATGAGAAAGACAGCATGTCAAACTGACGAAACATAATGTAACTGAACAGCATATAATGCTTGTCCATATAACATAATGACATGTCCGAATATAAGACAGTTGTGGCGTTCCATACTATGGCGTTCCATACAAGGCATCGTTACTGATAATACTGCCATGCTAATTATGAGCTCGCTTGAGGCACAGTCAGGCTGAGCTTTTCAATATTAGTGTTGTTTTTTCTTCTTCTCATATAGGTAAATGTGTCTTCGTGCATATGAAATTTCATTAACCAACAATAAGGCTTTATATGGCAATGTTTACTCTTTAAATGAGCCGCGACACGACAAAACCAACAATGTGGTTGTGCGCCCAGTGAAGACTCAGATCAGCCTAGGCAGCCGCTCAGTTTTATCAGACTCTTTGTAAGGTGCTCAAAGGATAGCTAAGGGTCTGAGCTACCTCCATCATGCGGACAGTGAAGACTCTGATCAGACTGGGCGGATGCCCAGGCTGATCTGAGTCTGCGCTGGGCGCACAACCACATTGTTGGTTTTGTCGTGTCGCGGCTCAAATCATGAAGTACTGTTCAGATCTGACAAGAGGCACATTTAAATGTCAGGCAGCTACCTGGTATGTTTGTTAGTAGCAGATCATTATCATATTGAATTTTCTGTGGAAAGTTAATTTACCGTAGCCCGTATGTATCCTGGAGCGTGAATCGGGAATATGCATTGATTAGTTTTGAATTCTTCTCCTAATGCCCCAGTCACACACACATATACGGATTCTGCGGATGCTACGGATAGCCCGTCCGTATCATTCGCATCTATCCATTTTATCCGTAATGGATCCGTATAGCATCCGCAGAGTCCGTTACTGTCCGTATCATATCCGCAGGGTCCACAGGATCCGCGTCGAAATTTTGAAAAGGTTCAAAATTCGGGCGCGGATGAGTAAACCGTAAAAGTCCGTAACTGAACGCATTTATCTGCATCTATCCGTATCTAATCCGTGTCTCATCCGTATCTATTCCGTATCTTATCCGTAACTAAACCAATCATTCCGCAGTCCCAAGTTGAAGACTGATACGGTTTCATACGGATCTTTACCTTTAGTTACGGAAGTTATGGGTTTTGTCAGGGTCATTGATGAGGCTCTAGTAATCGTAACCTCAAAGTATGGCCCATGCTCCTTCTCTCGAATGTGTTTAGTGTTCTGTTATTTTTTTTTTAATTTGTATACCTGGATCCAAACTATACATTGGGTAAAGGTAAAGGTTTCCTATAGCATAATGACCGTAGGGGCGGTGGCTTTGGGGAGGAGGAGGATGGGGGTAGGTCGTTAGGGTCAATGTATCTTGGGCATAGCATATGAAAGGCGAAGCCCATCTCTCTCCTTTCGCTGCCTTGTCCTTCCCTGATTTGAAAAAAAAGTACCCATTTAGTGCTTGGTTAACATAGATGTTCAGTCGACAGTTGATAAAGTAGATACTATTCTAATCCTTCAAGAACACTGCACACATTCGAAGGAAGGTACATGGACCATACTTCGAGAATTCGGCTACTCAAACAGCATCAGTGACCCCGATATGATTTGGTTACGAAAACCAGAGAAAGCATAATGTAATTTCTTAATTTTGATAAGGCAGTAAATTCAAAGGCTGAGTTGTACCATAAAAGATCTAAAAGGAAAAAAAGCAATACTCTAGACTATAAATCTAAACCAATGAAAAATTATGATTTCTCAGAATATTTTCTTGACCTCAAAGGAAAAATTATATATAATCTGCACTGAGAGACCGCAATATTCACAGAACGCATTTTTCACACGTGTGTGACGAATACGGTCGTATTCCTCACATTTTGCCAATGTGACAAATGCGTTCGGATTTTATTGCGATTTTTAATAGAAACGCATTTTTCACACATACGGCAAGGGAAGCTTGATCTCGAATGAATGATTTGTTATTCCTTTCCATCTACAACTATGAGTTGAGCCCCAACTGCACTGAGCCTTCTGCTCTTGGTGAGTTTATAGGAAAAGCAGTCCCCGCTGTCCGTCGCCTGACGTCGTTTGTCAACACCTTCGAGCAACTTACATTGTATCTCTTAAGCGTCTGGGTCAATCTAAACCAAATTTCATACATAGGGTTCTCAATGCTGGGGAACGATAACAAGTCTTAATGCTTCTGACCAGCCTAGCTTCTTGATACTTGCAGATAACTCAGACAGGCATTAAATCTTAGACAAACTGACAACTGTTCAGATTCGACCGATAATGTCGAAATTATGTGTCCCCACGATTACCGATAAAGTCTACTGGTATTATTAATTAACCTTATGACAAGTCTAACACCTTCCATGTTTTTAATTTATTATTTTTATGGTAAATTCCTTTCCAAAAGGGAAGATAAATCATGCAATACGGCTTGAATAATTGTAACACTTCATCTGTTTTTCCGGGGCGAAAAAACAGAGTTCGACCTATACACGATATCCAATTCGACCAGAGTTTGTCTTTGTTTGGGTCTAGATGTGATCTGAAGTGAATTCAAAATCCCGGCAAAAGCATTTAAGTTACTTTATTCTTAGTATTACCTGGTTCCTCACTGGTGAAAACAGAACTGTGCCCCAAGTTTCGAAATGATTTGAGGGAACATGTTGATTTTGGCTCATCCGTTCGTCCGTTCGTGATGCTTTATATTTGTACCAAGTTTTCTCAAACTACCTTTTAAAGTTATGAAGCGAAAACGATTTGTGACGGACAGACAGGTAGACAACTATGGGAAAACGAAATGTCTCTCCTCCCATTTCTACCCAGATATAGATCCCCCCCCCACATGGAACCATATACCAACACGCAACTGAATATACCAATACCTTTAACCTTGATGCGACATAGGGGACTGTTACGAAGGAGCTACCTCCCAAACTGTTTGTATTTGAAATGCCTAATATTGCACAGGAATACCGCAAGATTATGGCACCGCCAAACAGTTAATACTCTAGAAGCTGTACACTACATCAGCATACATGTGAATGAAAACAAACAAGGTAAATGTTTTCCATAGTCTTCTGGCCATAGGGAAAGTGGTAGTTGGAGCCTACAGTGTCTTCGGCACAGATTACGAAAAAGGGAGCTTATCCCTTTCCTTTCGCAGCCTCACCTAACAGAAACAGGTACCCATTAACTGCTAGGAAGACAGGGTCAGTTTTTCAGTCGTTGATCCGGCTGGCAACTTGAACCTGGGTCCTTCTCCATGGTAGAGCAGATTTCTAGTCTTCTTTTATTACTGTTCCGTTTTTTTCCGTCCACTAATTTTCATAATTTCAGGGTTATAAAAATGTCAAGAAGTGAAAAATGCGTTTTTGTGATATTTTGTCATATTTTAGGGGTGTTGCATGCGTTTGGAAAATTACGTTTTCATGGTACATATCGAACGCAAATTTCACAGATATGTGAAAAATGCGTTCGACTTCTGTGAAAAATGCGACCGGATTTGTCACACGTGTGAAAAATGCGACCGGATTTTTCACACATGTGAAAAATGCGTTCTGTGAATATTGCGGTCTCACACTGCACTATAGATGATGTACGGGGAGACGTTTAACGGTCGCCGCACGGCACGACCTCAGTGGCACTAAAGTGAAATAGATATCTAAAAGAGTTCATTTAAGAGCACAGAACAGATTCGAAAGAAGGAACATGGGCCATCTTTTCGGCTACTCAAGCCTGACCAGTAGATATTTATTGCTTCATTTCACCATTAAACTTTGTCCTATATTGGACAACTAATTGGAATTAATAAAAGAATTACTTTGTCCTATATTGGACAACTAATTCGAATTGATAAAAGTCAAATAAGTTTATGAAATGATGGCCCTACTTTTGCCATTGGCAAGTTCATGAAAAGATGACACCACTGTTACAAATAAGAAACATAACACCGCCCCATAACTGCACCATACGTCAGTCACTGCAATTGCACCGACCCGGCCTCTCTGTTGTAGTAGTCCTTGAGATACAGTCTCTGTCTCTTTGCCCCCACCCCCTTCTGGTGTTGTTGCCGTGCAGCCGCCTCTCCAAACCATCCTGTAGGTATCTATCAGTATTGGAACGCAACCTTTTTGTATTGAAACGTTACGGTAGACAACAGTCCGTACAGTACGCCGAACGAGCCCCGTAACTTCCGTAACTAAAGGTAACGATCCGCTTGAAACCGTATCGGTCCTCAACTTGGAGTGGGACTGTGGAATGATAGGTTCAATAACGGATAAGATACGGAATAGATACGTATGCGACACGGATTAGATACGGATAGATGCGGATATATGCGTTTAGTAACGCACCATTACGGTTTACTTATCCGCGCCCGAATTTTGAAACTTTTCAAAATTTTGACGCGGATCTTGCGGACTCTGCGGATATGATACGGACAGTTACGGACTCTGCGGATCTGATACGGATCCATTACGGATAAAACGGATAGATACGGACGGGACATCCGTAGTATCCGCACAATCCGTATGTGTGTGTGTGACTGGAGCATACAAGGAGTAGACACAGATGTGGACGTCGCAGTTAATCTTTTCTATTCTTCTATCCGCTAGGCATGCGCAACAGTCCGCATCTGAAGGTATTTATCCGCATCTAAAGGTTACAGAAGGTAACGGAAGGTTAGTAGTTTGTACCTATCCGTATCAGTACGCATCTATTGGTAACTATATCCGTAAATTCATTAAATAAAATTAGGCCACGCCCACAAATTCTGCGGATAAACTGAGGATTTTATCCGCAACTATCCGCCCTATCCGTAATGTGTGTGTGTGACTGGGGCTTAATGCTTCATCTAAACCGTTTAAATGACCAACAGCATAAGAAAAAGTGCCTTTAGACCGTTTGATCAGATCGTGCTGTTCGCGTCAAGGGTGATAATACAGGGTTCCAAATTAACAAGTAGCAAATCTGCCTTCTGAAAATCAAGTTTTGCTAGCTGCAAAGAGTTAATTTCTACCACTGTAATATGTTCATAATTTCGAGGAAAGATATAGAAAGAAGCAGAAACTGTGGTAGGTCGGCGCAGACGCGTAGATTATCTGAGTCTGCACTGTTCTTCATTTTTCTCGCCTCTCAGTTTAATAAAAGAAATTTTACGCTTCTAATAATCTGCTTGTTTTAAACACGGGTTATCCCGAGACAACGGACGCGACAGAAGACAACCAACGCAGTTCGATTCAGTGACGTCATAGGACTACCTAAGGTAGGAAAACAGCGATTTTTAACCTTGAACATGAATACTTTTAAAAGTTATTTGGCAGAGTGAAAGCAGACTAATGTTGGTACCAACCGATGAAGTTTCATGGAGATTTATTCATTTAAATGAGAGATAAACCTCGCGACGTTTCATTTCGTTCAATTTCACCTACCCCTTTCTGTTTCGGTTGTAGTTTTTGGCTATGTAAGACATCTTATTTCTTATTTTTTTCTTATGTGGATATAGTATATTGTCTTTGGTTCTAATTCATCGCAAGCATTCGTCTGAAAAATTATTGTCGATTGTTCAAATTCATGGAACAATGAACACTTGAGTTTGTTCCTGGACACAACATACCACGGGTCATGAAACATCTGAACGCGGTTCGTCAGCATACTTCGGGAACAACGAACGCAGTTTGTAAAATATCAAGTCCTTGGAAAAAATCGATGTTCCCACTCACGATTTCCTTGAAACTGCATTATTTGCGATGCAGATGTTTGTGATAGCAAGCACACACCTGACAGACACCCTTTAAATGGTAGATGCGAGATCAGCAGTATGAGTGGTTGTTGATGGTCAGAGTTATTCAGCTGAGCGCCCGATAGCCCTGGGGCTGCTGAACTCGCCTCTGTCGGGTATAAACTACTGAGTGACATTGGGCATAAGCAATATGGCTTAGTTACACCTACGAAATCTGAATAGATGGATTGGTTGGAGTAAATTGGAGAACCATAATATTACTGCAGCATTTTCAAGTGATAAAATCGAAAACGTTCAGCTTTCACAATGAGCTGTCGAGTTATACCCTTAATCCGCTCTTCGTCTATCAGTTGCAAGACAGCCTAGACATATTTCTCGTGCTCCGTTCTTAAGATGCGGTCGACTAGACAACTGACTCCTCTATTCTATTCTATTCTATTCTATTCTATTCTATCCCTTAACCTTACTAGGTCGTTGGGGCACCACAGGTGGCTTCGAAACAATCCATTTCCACATTGTCCTGTTTTCAGCTGCCCTAGTTGAGCTGGCAAAATCTATCCCTGTCCACTCTTTAATATTGTCTTCCCACCTCTTCTTGTGTCTACGTCTTCTTCTTTTGCCTTTCACTGTGCCCTGTAGAATCATCTTTGCTAAACCAGAAGACCTTGAGACGTGGCCAAACCACCTTAGTTTCCGTTACTTGACAAGCGCCAGGAGTTCATCGTATTCTCCAATGGCTGCTTGGATCTTTCTGCGAACCTCCTCGTTGTTTATATGGTCCTTGTACGTAATGTTCAGTAACATTCGGTAGCATCTAATCTCAAAGCCTGCGTTCTATTCTCTAACTCTGCAGTCAAGGTCCACGATTCACAGGCATATAACAATATTAAAATGACAAGGGAGCGCATAAGTTTCCCTTTGATCCAAGAGATATGTTGTTATCTGTCCAAATTGGTTTCAGTTTGGTAAGAGCTGAAGTGGCTTGTGCAATCCTTAAGAGAACCTCCTGTTTTAAGCCATCGTCTGAGACAACTGCCCTAAGATATTTGAAGCTAATTACAGTACCCAGCTCCTGCCCTATTACCGTGATCGCCCTCTGGATGCCATCTGCGCTGTTTGTCACCAGATTGGTCTTCTCAGCACTGATCTTTATTTTATACCTTGTGCAGGTTTTGTCGAGACTTTCAATTAGGGTTTCTAGTTCCTGCTCTTCTTCAGCTAGAGCATCTATGTCATCGGCAAACCGCAGATTGGTAATGTTTCTGCCGCCTATGCTGACCTTTCCGTCATGTTCTTCCAGAGCATCAGACATGATCCGATCGAGAAAAATGTTGAAGAGGGTGGGTGACAAAAGACATCCTTGCCTTACTCCAACTGTTGTTCTGAACCATTCTCCTGTGCTGCCGTTCATCAGGACTGCACTTGTCGTATAGCTGCTCAGTGGTGCGAACTAGATTTGCACTGATATTGTACTTCCGCATGGTGGGCCATAAGGCTGCATGCCATACCTACCAAAGGCTTTCTTGAAATCAATGAAGACATGGTACGGATTCTGCTGACGTTGGAGATACTTTTCACACAGGATTCTAAGGTTGAAGATCTGCTCCGTGGTGCTTCTTCCGGCTCTGAATCCATCTTTCTCATCTTAGTTATATTACTCATCTCATCTTGGTAATATTACGTTGACAAGATCGTGCTAAGGTTAACACTTAAAGCCGCCGCGTTTAGATGGACAAAATACACCCGGGTCTAAATTTGCACCTGGGTGCAAAATTGCACCCGGGGTATATTTTGTCCATGTAAACGGCGTTTATAGGTAGAATCAGTCATTTTGGGGGTGTACTTTGTCCATCTAAAAAGGTTTTAAGTAAAATCGGGGATGCCAATGTGCACTTGGGTGCAAATACACACCCGGGTGTATTCTGTCCGTCTAAACACAGCTTACGAATGGTTGTAACATATTTGTTTTTTGTTCACACAAATGCACATATGCTGAAACTGTGTGAGAGCTGGCTCTATACTAAGTGTAGGCTTGTTTGACCTGTATGCGAACGATGACGGCCATTCTTGACTACTTCCTACCGTAAACGCGGTCCATTGCACACAGCCTTTCATTATCACCCTTTCATCGTCCTGATATGACTGAAATACTGTTAAAAAGGACATAAAATCGAAAATTATCCATCCATCCATCTTGGCTGCTTGACTTTGCACGTGCGCCTTAGCCATCCGATTATATTTCAGGCGCGACATAACAAATCGTGCTTTATGCCATATGCGAATAACGAAGACACAAATTAGCCTGCGCACCCGCATAGTCTTAGCGTCTTTATTGTTCACTGCATGGATAGAACAAAGTCTCCAGAAGGGTCATGCCAAATAGCTAGCCTCAAACCAGCATGAGTAACTCTATTCTGGCTTGTGTCTACGCTGGTCGGAACTCTTGAAGACACCATATCTCATACTTTCACTATGAGCCGTTGGTTTGTGTGACTGTTTGAATAAGATGGGGTTAGTTTCATTGGTTCGATAAGGTTTCTTAGAAATTCAAGCGAACGCTCTGGGAATAAGGCTTACACGCAATTTTCATCAAATAAGAACCTTGTGAAGTTTATGCATATACATTCAAACGTTCATGCACAGTAAAGCGTTCGCAAGTGTCACCCCCGGTTAACTATGTATATACAAAGGCTGTTACGAAACTAAAAAAGAGCTGTTACGAAACGAAAAAAGTCGGAGTTACCAAACGACCTGATAAGCAGGTCGTTTGATAACTATAACTCTTTTTCGTTTCGTAACAGCTCCTTTTCGTTTGGTAACATCCATGAAAACATAGTTAACCAGGTGTGAGTGTATGTAAGTTTGGGGTTCAGACCCACTTATACATTGTAATCATGCTTTTGAGATGGGACGTCGTTCCCAAAATATAAAAGAAAAAATGGATTGAGCATGTGACCCTTATATTGCTATTTTGCTAGGTGATTGCATGGTGAATGAGCTCACGGCTTCTTCAGCTTGGAGAGCGCTGGTGAGTGTAACATTTTAATGCCTTTCAACAATATTTATGATGTATCATAACGTCTTTCATCTGTGTGTGGCAGAGAACTTAATCCTTTTGCTTAGGCTGATGTTAGTACTGCATTGATTTCTCATTTGTATAAAATAGCAAGTGCAGGAATAGCAGACAAGCGGTTTCGGTGAGATATTTCAATCACTTAAAAGATACGCGCGTATGTAGAGACCAGTTCAGATACATCAAGATGTGTGCATCAAATGAGACGGTACGCAATGCCGCACGGATCGAGTAGTGCTCATCTGCAAGCATGAGGCTAAATATGTTACTTACAACAATAAAAAAAATAGGAATGGAATGGGTAGGGTATAGATTTTCTTTGGTTTAAAACTGCGTTGGTTGTTTCTGGCGAGCCGTGTTCATTATACCTGGCCTAAAATGTGAACCGTGGTAAGTTGTTGACAGAAGAAAAGACAGTACCTAACTTCAAATGCTTATAATTTCATTCTACAAAGTAATTTATGATTTATTACAATTGGCATGTTTTCTGTAATCCCTGGTAGCATTGAAACTGTCGGAATCCCCAAGTTTGTACATTTGGTAAACCGTTCACGGCCCTCTGAAATAAAATATTTATTTATTTTTTTGCTTCGTCGCTGACATTTCAAAGTTTCTTGTCGCTTTGTCCTAGAACCCGGGAATTCTCCATGACATGTAGAAAAATCCCCCCTTTTTTAATATGGAAACCAGAAATTTCAACTCAGTCTAATTAAAGAGAAAATAAGGGAAAAACGGCTACTTACACCTGTTTTCCGCCTTACCTGTTGAACTGCGTTAGTTGTCTTCTGTCGCGGTCGTTGTCTCGGGATAACCCGTGTGAAAATAAACAAATGAATAAACAATAATTAAAGATCCGATTTTACATTTAATTTCTCCAATGGAAATCATGTTATCAGTTTAACACTTTGCAGGTCTATTCTGTTCTGTACAACACCATTTCAAATTATAAAAATGTTGAGCAAAATTCAAAGGCCGACAACTCAATTATGTAATTTCAGCAATATTTATTTATTTATTTATTTATTTATTTATTTATTTATTATCTTTTTCTACTTTGATTACATAAGAAGTTGAACCACCATTTACAAACGTGGCTGTTGGCGTTTCAAGTGTGGTCTCGCTTGGTTGCGGAAATCGTACAACCCGGAGAACACAACATACCTTCGAAGGACCACCACTATCTCACCCCCTGAATCCACCATACTACCGAATTCCCGACTTCGGAGATCAGAGGCAACAATACACGTCGCGTTAAATGATGGCGACAGGAAAGAGGACGATTTTTAGCTCGCCTGAACGAAAGTTCAGGAAGAGCTATTGTTGTCACCACGGCGTCGGCGTCAGCGTCCGCGTCCGCGTCGGCGTCCGGATTGGATGTTTTGGTTAAAGTTTTTTGAAAACCTATATCTCCTTAACCCATGGATGGATTCTTTTGATACTTGCACTGTAGTTAGATATTGCTCCAAAGTTTAACAGGGTACCACCCCACCCTACTCCGTGACCTTGATGTCAAGGTCATGAACTTAGAATATTGGGAGTATATTTTGACTGGATGTTTTGGTTAAAGTTTTATAAAGCCCAATATCTCCTTAACCCATGGATGGATTCCTTTGATACTTGCACTGTAGTTAGATATTGGTCCAAAGTTTTCCAAGGTACTACCTCCACCCCCCTCAATGACCTTGATGTCAAGGTCATGGACTTAGAAAATTTTCTTTTTATTGACTGGATGTTTTGGTTAAAGTCTTTTAAAGACACATATCTCCTGAACCCAGCGATGAATTCTTTTTATATTTGCACTTTAGTTAGATATTAGTCCAAAGTTTTACAGAGTACTACCCCAACCCTGCTCAAGTACCTTGATGTCAAGGTCAGGGACTTAGGAAATTTGGTCTTTATTAATGTTTTCAAATTGTATACTGATTCATAATTCAGAGATTTAGTTTACACTTTAACTGATGTTAGACACATTTTTGAGTTTTTACAAAACACTATATACTTACCTCACTGGGTGACCTTGAAGTCAAGATCATCGACTTGGAATTTTGTCTTAAAGATTTTGTCAAAGTTTTATATTTATGAAGATATAATTTCACTGTGCCACAATGGACTCAGTTGATACTAATACTTGGACTGATGTTAGATAATGGTTCCAGGTTTTGATACATTCTTAGTTCCCCCTTCCCCCTATCCCCTCCAACACCTCTTAGTTCTTTGACCTCAAGCTCATGGACTTTGAAATTTCATGTGGATTTTTTTTTCTTTTTTATTTTGTTTTAAGACTTACTTCTGAGATAGCTTTTGTTTATAAATGTGTCGTCATTATGGACATGCTTGTCTGAAGTTTTATGCATTGCAGTCCACACCACCAAAGCGACTGTGTGATGGGCAAGCACCTATTCAGGCGAGCTATGCTGTCAGCCGACAGCTCTTGTTCATTTTGTTTCAATTTAGAAAAAGAACCATGAGCTATAAGGTTTGGACTAAGCAAAACACACTCTACTGCTATTTTCACCGTCCTCATTCTATTTTATAGCATCTTACAATGCCAGAAAAAATCATATTCCCGGGAGACATCGCATGAGAAACACAAAACCCATCTTCAATCACCGATTTCCTGGATCCTGCTCTGTTAAATCACATCGTGGATGTTTCTGTACATACCATAAACACTCCTTTCTCATTCTGTACATACCATAAACACTCCTTTCTCATTCTGTACATACCATAAACACTCCTTTTTCATTCTGTACATACCATAAACACTCCTTTCTCATTCTGTACATACCATAAACACTCCTTTCTCATTCTGTACATACCATGAACACTCCTTTCTCATTCTGTACATACCATGAACACTCCTTTCTCATTCTGTACATACCATAAACACTCCTTTCTCATTCTGCACATACCATAAACACTCCTTTCTCATAGCAGCAAAAGATATTCAGGTCAAACAGGCTTTCCACAAAATATTGTCTCAATCTCACTTGGGATCGCATCGTATGGATTGAACCGACTTCAGTATGTGTTTCTGGAGGATGCACCCGACTTAGACTAGCTTTCACCGCAAATGATGCAACGGACTTCGTAATATGCGACAGAAGATGATGCAACGGACTTCTTGGAAATAAGAGGTACAACGCAGAGGACAAAAACATCAAATCAAGGCCTTAACCGCCAAATCAATGTTGTTGCAGCGTTGTGTGTCCGACCTGGTAACCGTTTTCTCTCTCTCTCTCTCTCAGTCTCTTTCTCTCTTTATCTAACGCAAATCGTCCCTAAATGTTCCGGTGGCAATTTAATCTGTTATCCTCCAGATGTAAATTTATCCGGACAGGTATAGTAATGAAAAACTTATAAAGTGGTATTTTTAAATATGAGTATTTTCGATTTATCATTTAGGTTCTGCGAATCGGTTGCATTCTGTCGCGAACTCGTCGCGCTTTGCTGCTAACTTCCGCTATGCAATTGATGCACAAACAAGTAACTTTTCGAATTACAATGCTTACATCAGAGTTTTCACAGAAACATCAATTCCGATGCTGATGTTAGCATTTCTTCTCGAAACTTAACGTTAGTCATTTTCTTTGTAATTTAACTTCATTTTAGTACTGACTTACAAATGGAGAATAACTCTTTTTTCATGCTTTCATTCAGTGATTTTTGTCCTCTGGGTTGTGCCTCTTATTCCGAAGATGTCCGTTGCATCATTTTCTGTCGCATATTACAAAGTCCGTTGCATCATATACGGCGAAAGCTCGTCTAAGTCCGGTGCATCCTCCAGAAACACATACTGGAGTCGGTTGCATCCATACGATGCGACCACAAGTGTGTTTGAGACAATATTCTGTGGAAGCCTGTTTGATCTGAATAATATCTTTTGCGGCTCTGAAACAAGGTATGTTTGTGGTGTGTACAGACACATCCACGATGTGATTTAACAGAACAGGAGCCAAGAAATCGGCGATTGTGGACAGGTCTCGTGTTTCTCTTGCGATGTTTCCCGGGTAAATGTATGTTTTCTGGCATTGGCAGATGCTATTTAATATAATGAGGACGGTGAAAATAACAAGGAAGTATGCTTTGATTCTTCGTAAACTTTCAGTCCAGGATTCTTTTTCTAAATACAAACAAAATATATATAAAAATCGTCCACTTTCCTGTCGCCATCAGGTCACGCGACGTGTATTGTTGCCTCTGATCTCCGAAGTCGGGAATTCGGTAGTATGATGGATTCAGGGGGTGTATCTTGTCTCTTCTGTTGTAACGATATCGAGCTGTACACATTTGGGAAGTTTGGGTTACTAACTGCTTATTTTATTAACAGAAAAAAACGTATTTGAACAGAATGAACTGTATCTTCCCCCAATGTATTTTGATTTGCGACACGAGAAAACCAACAATGTGGCATGTGCGCCACGCGAAGACTTAGATCAGCCTAGGCAGCATCCATTCTGATCAGTCTTCACAGTCCGCTTAAAAGGTAGCTAAGGGTCTGAGCTACCTCCATGCCAACAATGATCGAGGATTCTGATCCGACTGGGCGGATGCCCGGCTGATCTGAGTCTTCGCCTGGCGCACATGTCACTTCGTTGGTTTGCTCGTGTCGCGGCTCATTTTGAAAGCTTTCAGTCAGAATTAAATTTCCTCCCATCTGCAGATATCAGAGCAGATTTTAAATATTTTATACAAAATTAATCACCCTACAAGCTGCGTTAAATGATTGCGTTTCAATTTTATGTAACACCATCCCGCAGAGTATTTCAGTGTGATTTATCTACTGTTTTGATTACATTTTGCAATTAACAAAATAATCTCTACCCACCAGGCACACAATTCAAGCCAGACTGATACAATCCCAAATGAAACAAATTCAAACGATAAAAATGGTGGACGTTAGGATGGAGGGGAGGACCATAAAAGACCAGTTGAATATACGAATGAAAGTAATTTGTCTTTTGGTGCGAACCCTAAACAAACTCTAAATTTTGCCACGCTGAATGTTTGTGGTCTAAAGTCTAGATCAAATTACCCAGATTTTGTTTCGTTTTTTAATGCGTACGATTTTCTGTGTTTCGCTGAAACAAAACTAGATGACACTGATGTTGTTTCTCTCCCAGGTTTTATATGCATATCACAGCCACGTAAACAAACCTATCTAAGGAAGTCTGGCGGCATGGCTTTTTGTGCCAAAGAAAATCTGGCGAAATATGTTAAGCATATAGATAGCCACTCAGACTATGTAATGTGGGTACAATTAGATAAAGCCCTAATAAATAGTGACGAAAACTTGATGTTGGGTATCAGTTATGTACCGCCAACGCAATCTAAATATTACAATGCTGAAGAAATCCTAAATTTAGAGAGAGAAATAACATCAGTCTGCAGTAATAACAAATATGTGTTTATTACTGGGGATATTAATGCTAGGACGGCTAGACTGAGGGACTACATACGTGCCGATGATTTTCTATCTGATATTTTTGACTTCGATAATGAAACTCGTTCTTTTTTTGATAAAGTAAATATTCTTGAACAATATAATATACCGACTGAGAGAGCAACCAGGGATAGTAAAACTAACAATACAGGTAATTGGCTTATTGAAACTTGCAAAAATAATAATTTGTTTATAGTAAACGGCAGAGTAGGAAAGGACAAATTCTTAGGGGTACCAACATTTCGGGATAAGTCACTCATTGACTATACAATCTGTACGGCCGAATGTTTTGCATGGTTGTCGGATTTTGAAATTATTGAAATGGATGCCATGTTTTCCGACGGTCATTCTCTACTCTCATGGTCCTTACAAGCAGAAGAGTTAAATATTTATCAACCTTCTAACTCAAATAATGACAAAACGAATATTCAGCCAAAGTTCAGATGGTCTGAAAACACCAAAGAGAATTTTATTGCACAAATTGATTTAGCTGAAGTCCTGCACGTAAAACAAAGAATAGAAACACTAGAGCCAAGCAGTGAGAATATAAACAGATATACTAACGAAATTTCCACTATATTTGAGGAAGCTGCACAAAATTCTTTAAAACAGACTAAAGCCTTTAATAATAAAAGACCATTCGACAAACCATGGTTTGGTCCCGCGTGCAAAACGGCGCGAAAACAATATCATAAAGCAAAAAGGCTGTATAAATTAAACAAATGTCAAAGGTTGAAAAATAATTTGCACATACAAAGTAAAAATTTTAAAAAGGTTATGAATAAATACATACTTTTGTTTAAAATAGATAAGGCCAAAAAACTTAGAAATATGCAATACAAAAGTCCTAAAGAGTACTGGAAATATCTAAATAGTCTGAATAATAATAAAAAGCCACGGCCGCAGCCAACAATTGGTGAATTTTATGAGCATTATAAAAATGTAAACGAGAATAAATACGACAATGATATGGACATAAACATGAATCTAAATGATACAGACGAAATACTAAACAGCTATATTACGAGTGATGAAATAAGAAAGTGTATAAATAATTTAAAAAATGGAAAATCCGCGGGTGGGGATCATATCTTAAATGAATATCTTAAATCGACCAAAGAGATTTTCTTACCAGTTTATGAAACATTATTTAATAAAATATTTGATTCTGGACTCTTACCAACCTCGTGGCTTGAAGGTTCAATAACTCCAATTTATAAAAACAAAGGAAATTCATCAGAGCCGAAAAATTATAGACCAATAACTATACTAAGTTGTCTTGGTAAAGTTTTTACAGCAGTTTTAAATAACAGGCTTACTAAGTTTTTAAATAATTCTAACATGCTAAACGAGAACCAAGCAGGTTTTAGAAAAGAATACAGTACTTCAGACCATATTTTTGTCCTAAGTTCACTTATTGAAATTCTAAAAGCTAAAAAGCAAAAACTCTTTTGTGCCTTTATTGACTTCTCACAGGCATTTGACTCGGTCTGGAGAGGCGGGTTGTGGCGTAAATTGCTATTTAATTCTATAAAGGGAAAATTTTTCCAAATTGTTTACAATATGTACGACAATATAAAATCATGTGTTAAGTTCAATAACCAGAGTTCAACATTTTTTGCATGTAAAAATGGAGTGAGACAAGGAGAAAATCTATCGCCATTGTTGTTCGCTATGTATTTAAATGACCTTGAAGCCTATTTGCTAGCTTCAGGTACTGAACCTATAACCTTAGAGTTTCAAACTGATGAAACCGTATTTTTCTTAAAACTACTCATCTTATTGTATGCGGATGATACGATTATTTTCTCCAATAATAAGGACGACTTTCAAAAAGGTCTTGATGCTTTTCAGGAATATTGTCAAATGTGGAAACTCCAAATCAATTATGATAAAACAAATATAATTGTATTTAATGCAAGAAATACTAATTTTACTTTTAAAATAGGTGAGCATGAAATTGCGATAACGGATAAATACAAATATTTAGGCACTTTACTGTTTAAATCTGGAAGTTTTATAAATACGAAAAAGCATATTGTAGAGCAAGCACGAAAAGCAATGCACTTGTTATTTATGAGAGCTAATAACCTTGATTTACCACTGGACTTACAAATGAAATTATTTGATAATACTGTACTTCCCATACTTACTTATAGTTGTGAAATATGGGGTTATAGCAATCTTGAAATTATTGAACGTATTCACACTGAATTTTTAAGACAAATTACTAAAACTAGAAAAAGCACACCAAGGTATATGCTGTACGCCGAGCTTGGAAGACATCCTCTTGAAATAGATATAAAATCGCGCATGATAAACTATTGGATGTCAATACTTACCGGTAAGAAATCGAAATTCGCATATCAAACTTATCTTTACATGTTTAATTCAAATAACCAGTTCAGATGGCCAAATTGTATTAAGGCAGTATTAGATACATGTGGACTGAATTACATATGGTTACAACAGTTTATATATCTCCCTAAAAATATAGCAAAAATTGTCAAAAATAGGCTATTAGACCAATATCTGCAGCACTGGAGTTCTGAACTACAGGTTTCTTCCAAAGGAACCCACTATTCTCTATTTAAAGATAATATTTCGTCTGAAAAATACATAACTATATTGCATGGTGCCAATCTTCTCAATATGTTAAAGTTCCGAACATGTAACCATAAATTTCCGATCGAGAAGGGCCGTTGGGAAAATATCGAAATTACAGATCGAAAATGTGAACTCTGTCAGAAAAATGACATCGGAGACAATTTTCATTATCTCTTGATATGCCCCTTTTTTGACTACCAGAGAAAATTGTTCATTGATCCCTATTATTATAAACGACCAAATGTTTTGAAATATAAGGAACTTCTTAATATAACAAATGAAATGAAGTTGCGGAAACTAAGTTTTTTCATGAAGCATTTGATATGCTATTTTAATTAGAAATATATGTCTTTCAGAGTAGCCGTCCTGTTTACTGTATATATATTATATGCCAGGTGTATCACGAAAATAGAGATCCCATTCAGGCCACCATCTTTGCGGGCGCGTGACGTTTGGGGAAGGCCACGTCAGAGTCGACGCGACGTCATGCACGTCATGACTGCGTGTCGAAGCAGACCCAACGTCCCTCACGTCATGCGCCAGCCAGGCTGGTGCGCAGGTTAGCCTGTGTTAAACAGTAGTCACCCATAAAATAATACAGCTTCTATCTTCGGATTGCCAGGATTGACTGAGACTGCCAGGATTACAAGCTATAGCTGTCTTATTAGAAATTGCACATGAATGCAAACTTCCACTGGTTTGGCCGTATTGTTGCATGAATTTAACCAATTCGCTAATGGTTAGGAGCGGAGGAGAGTCTGATCCGACTGAGCAGACGAACAGGCTTATCAGGGTCTTCCCCGCTTCACCGGGCTTCCAAGCATATTTTCCGGATCAAACAATGACCCAGAACATGGCATCAAATCTGGTCATTTCAATCCTTGAGTAAAGTTATTCCTACCCAGTTTCACGCCGATTCTCTCACCAGCCCAAAATGACTGAAAAAGTGATGAAGTAGCATTAAGTTCCTCGAATGGGCGCTTACTACGCACGCTTAAATTTTTGACTTATCACCATTTTATCAAATTTCCTGTTCGACAGTGTTGAAAGGGCTGTTAGGTGAAAGAACCCAATTATTTATTCTAAAATGTATTCCCTGCACTTATAACGAGCACCAGAAACTGGGACAGTTTGACCTTGATATTTTTTATGGAACTAAGTTTTGGGAGCCGCTTCCCAGCGGGTGCGTGACGTCGGTGCGACGTCGTACTGACGTCGATTCGACGTCATGTGCCCGCTGGGTTTGAACTTAGAGTCGAGAGTCAAACATTCCCCTTCTCAGGTGCCCCGATATAAGCCGTATAAAGTACAATTGTTTTGTTATCATACCCAGATACTTATGAATGAATCATGAAACGCATGATTTTCAGCTGACCGATTGGGCTGTTCCACTTACATATCCATTTGTATGAGTAATTAATAAATTTATCTGCAAATTAATTTACTGCCAAAGACGCACGATACTGATGCACGAGTCGATGTGACGCTACACTGTGACGTTAACTTGCATCGACGTTGCTACGTTTTCTTTGATACCTTTCTCTTCAGTGGAACATTCTAACCGGCTGAGCTGGCACGTGACTATTTACCTAAGTACAGTTACTTGGCAAAACAATATTATTTTTCTTTAAACTTGCATGTAAATCTTTCTTGCTCTCTCTCTCTCTCTCTCTCTCTCTCTCTCTCTCTTAATAGAATAAGCTTACGAATGATCCATGCCACATGTTTCTGTTTTTAAAACCAACTTGGTAAACATCTAACCTAAGTATTCGCACGACGCTGAGCGACGTTGTATCGCGGCCGTTGCGATGTCATCGACGTTGATACGACGTTGCTGCAGCAAATTGTGCTTGCTGAGAGGTTGGAACTGATTTTGCCGGATCGCCAACAAACAATACGTTAACAGGTACCTTAATATTAGAATAGTGATACTATCCCAGCGGGCACATGACGTCGGAATGACGTCGCACTGACGACGTCGTATGTCGGAATGACGTCGCACTGACGACGTCGTATCGACGTCAGTGCGACGTCATTTCGACGTCATGTGCCCGCTGGGATATAGTTAAAATTATTGGTGTACTTACTTTAAAACGTCTCGACTTGCTTTTGTAATTGTCATAGACATTGTTGCTTTTGAATATTGAATAGTCAGTTTGCTCTTATTTGCCAGTTCCGATGTGACTGTGCACAAGGCTACACGAACACCGGGAGCATTTGCAGTATCCTTGATGGGGGCAGTCACTTTTGCTATGCCCCTTGGGTGTTTTGGACCAAGGTTCGCCCCACATGCTTATATTCACCCAGCAGGCGCGCGATGTTGGGTCGACGTTTAGCCGACGTTGATTCAACGTCACACAACGTTGAATCGACGCTGATTCTGCGTTGATTCGGCGTTGTGAGTCTGGTGGGCAATAAATTTGGGATCCTGCTGATGCTAGTGCAGGAAGACACGTCTAGTTTCTAGATTCGGTTATATAACTCTACAAGAACACCAATTTGTGTATTTACGTTCTCAAATGCCAGGACAAGCCAGGACTCTGAGGTGGAACTTTTTTTTTTTTTTTTTCTCAATCTTTATTTCTAGTCATCTGATTTATTTACTTATTTATATACTTCTTATCTCCTTTCTTCTGAAATATATTTCCTCGAATCTGGAAAACTTAGTCGCATTATCCTTCGGGTGTGGAGACAGAAGGGTCCTGTTCTTCGTATCAAGAGTCCTGTCTTGTCTGCGGCATTGCTATATCTTGAAATACTAGTATCTTAAGATTACCTGTTTATTTTCTTGATTGTTTTCCTTTCTTGGAGTTTAGTATTTTTTGTGTTATCCGTTTCACAAGTATGAATGAAGCAGATTATAAACTGCACGATTTCTTAATGCATCGGCTTGGACGGACCCATTGGACGCCGTTACCTGCCATTTACTATAACTGCAACCTGGTTTACCTACTTTCAATGGAGACGTCTAATCGCTCGCAGCTGATATTGCTCTACAGTACACTCCCAAACATTCATACTGGATGAATCATTTAACGCGTTTATATACTAATTTATCTATTATTATTATTATTATTATTATTATTATTATTGTTTCTACATATATACAAGTTTTAGATATAGGAGTGTACATGACACATGAGAGCAGTTTATCTTATTTTTCTCTTCCGTCCTGCTCTGCCACGTTTGCCTGTCTCCCCGGCAAAGTTGGCAAAACAGGAATATTATGCCATTCCTAATCTCTGCTTGTCGCCCTTGCATTTCGTTTCGGTAAGGATGGCAGGCAGGGACAGGTATCAGTAAAATTGAATTTGTTAAGTCACATTTGCTGTTAACCCATCTGATTGTCTAAGCACCAAACGAATATTTACATTGCTGTTATTCATAAAAATAATGTTTTAAAAAGACTACACTGTTTCTTTTTCTCACTCATTCTCTATCTCTCTCTTTTCACCATGCGGCATTCGGACGGCGTCACGCCGAAGTCGAGGCGATGTCATGATGACATGATGTCGCATCGACGTCGGTATGATGTCGTCCCGCGGTCACTGTACCTGCTGGTTCTCTCTTTTTCTCTCTCTCTCTCTCTCTCTCTCTCTCTCACACGAAATTCCTTGTAAGATGTTTTGGTTTTGAGAAGCTCTGTACTTTATAGCTGGCTGTAACGGCTAGCCATATGCGTTCTGCTGTCCTTTACTGTAAATACAAATCTTATGGTTACTATTATCATAATTTTGGAGATATAATTTTTCTGAAAATTCGCTTATTTAGGATGCCTTGCCCATTATTTTTGGCAGCAGGAAGTATGCGGCGAGCCGTTTAGTGAAATATAGTGTAATATTTTGTTTTCTTCCTTTCTTTCAGTTTCTCGCTTTATGCTCTGTGTTTTCCTCCCCTTGCATTTAAATTTTCAAATCATTTACTGTTACCATTGTTAGTATTAGTAAATGATCCACCGTCCGTTTGCCATGTTGATTAGTATTATAGAAATTCCTCATTATGTCATGTTTACATGTGCTTTGAGTGAATAAAGTTACTGTCTGTCTGTCTGTCTGATTCAACATTGAATCAACGTTGATTAAGTTTAATCGTTATTTTAATGATATATTCGTTCATTCTGTGATCTCTGTTTTCTTATCTTAGTAGTTAGTAAGTCTCTCCATCCATTCTATTGGGGACTAATAGAATCAACGATGGGATGAGTCCAAGACGACAAAATCTCAGGTTTGTTTTCAGATTGTGTAGTCTCATGCGATGTTTCCTGAGCTTAAGATTTAAATAATCTGGAAAGTAGCCTGATGATTTCCTTCTGAAGTCTCAATACCATCTTTCATTCTCGTTTTCTCACCAATAATATTTAATAAATAGAGGATTTTACATGAGTGCTCGTGTATTATTGAATTTATTAAACGAGTTGGGGAAAAAGATAAGATGCGAGGCTTTGCCGAGCATCTTATCTTTTTCCCCAACGAGTTTAATAAATTCAATGATACAGGAGCACGAATGCAAGATTCTATTTATCATATGACACTAAAATCGCATTTTGTTAGCAAAATTTGCACCAAAACGTCACGATTTCGCCATTAGAAAACGCGACGTTTTAATGGACTTCAACGTAAAACGTTACTACGCAATTTGCATATTTAATCCACCAGTGGATTATCGTTTTTAATGCATGGCTTTATTACACTCTCAGATGCGACGTCATATGATAAAACAGAATACCAACCTTTTGTTCGGTCAATTGCTAATGTACATTCAGGTAGTTTCCTGTTAATAGCTGTCATGTTAATTTCATCTTTGCTCTCGAATGACAGTTTCTCAGAAATCTAAAGTGACATTTCTTTCTTGGCACTGGCTGTCAATTTCAAATTCTGCATGTACATAATATAATTTACATGACAGGAATGAAACTAACACGATTGGGCTATACTATAAGCAATGATTGGCATATTAAGACAGCTTTCAGAGTCTGGCAGAGACATCAAATCTCAGGCAGCTGTAAAAAGGGATGTTCTTGTCTCATGGATGAGAAAAATTGGTTGTTTCTGTCTGGTTATGTCTGCCACGGACAGTTTTTGCTAAATGCCCCTTTTAATTTGTAAATGGCGTCTGCCCCAAATAGTTTGATTGAAGGTATTTGCATGAAACATTGATACTATTAGATAAAAAAAAAAAAAAAAAAAAAAAAAACAGCACCAAACGCTGTACAAAGAAGAAGAACTGCATTTCATCTTTCTGTTATAGGAAACTGTGTCCCTTTGTAATCATGTCCGATCTGTTGATAGCATTTGTGGGTTCATTATGTTCATTGTGACAGAATTATGAGCCGCGACACGACAAAACCAACAATGTGGTAGTGCGCCCAGCGCAGACTCAGATCAGCCTGGGCATCCGTGCAGCTTGACCAGACTCTTCGTTAAGTGCTCAACGGGTAGCTTAGGGTCTAATCTACCTCCATGCGGACAGTGAAGACTCTGATCAGACTGGGCGGATGCCCAGGCTGATCTGAGTGTGCGCTGGGCGCACAACCACATTGTTGGTTTTGTCGTGTCGTGGCTCAATTATGTTCCTTAGTACCTTATAGTATGGAAATCATGTAAGCTCCATAAATTGAAGAGGTTTAATGAAACTAGCTTTCGCATCATCAGCTAATGACCAAAGATGTTGGTTGGTTGGTTGTTTTGGGTTAAACGGCCCTTTGAGACAGTATTTGAGACTATATCGGGCCGTCTCCTGAAGAGAGAAAGAAGAAAGAAATGAAAGACGACAGAATAAATGTCCAAACAACCCATTCCGCACTTACTGCAAGCGCGTTAGGCTCTTGCCCTACTTTTCCCAGCACTGGAAGATATGCCCAGTACCATCGCACCACTAACCACCCCAGTGAACAAAGAACAAGATCAGGGCCGTATTTATAAAACGACTTAAGTGGTTGCTATGGTGTTGCTAAGGCTGAAATTCTATGAAAGAGATTCCCTACAACTATGAAATTTGCTCAATAGGAACGGTCTGAAAAAGACTGTTCCTCCAGAGCAAATTTCATAGTTGTAGGAAATCTCCTTCATGGAAATTTAGCCTTAGCAACAGCATAGCAACGACTTAAGTCATTTCATAAATACGGCCCCAGAAGCTTTACTTTCATTCTATTGAAATATGTCTGGTACAAAAAAAGTTAAATCCGTTGAAGGTGTTTTACGAAACTTGGTGCAAATATAAGATATCTCTTAACAATATACGGAGGACAATAATCTTTGTCTTGATCCCTTATTGACAAAATAATGTCTCTTTTTAATGCAGAGAACGAAAAACGAAAAACCTGTCCGACAGGTTGAGGGTATTTGATATAAAATGAATCATTATATGTCAGTGTAGAGAGACAGTTTCATTTGGACAGAATTATTTCCCCTTTGTTATTTGTAGTGTGGAAACCCTGTCCAGTCCATTTCTTTAAATCGGTTGAAGATATTTTCACAAAACTAAGTAAGTTTAGAGCAGTATCAGATGACATGCAGAGCGCACAGACAATTATCCAGCTTTTATTTTAGGGAAATATGCATAGCGCCATTTTTCTTTCTTTTTTTATACCACGCCAGCTATAAAATATAAACATAAATTTGGTGTGACAGACGGGCGTTTCTGTATTTAAATTCCTCAACAATGCTAAACCTCAAGAGTTTGAAAGGAAAAGATTATGAGCAAGTCTCGGCAGGCTACGAACAACACATACTGGTCCATTCCGCGAGAAACAACAGCTGTAGACATCAGGTAAGAGACGTCTACGTATTAATTCACGAGCATTGACGTCGCCACCCTGTACCCCGAAAAGGGCGAAAGACAATGGCACCAGGAAGGACAACTTCTAGGGGTTATCTGCCCCTGTCCGTGATCCTGAAAAAAAAAATCAAAACGAAATCCGTCACGAGTACTTAGATAGCTACAAAGAATGACAACACAGACTATTTCTCGTCCGTTTTCAGGAGAAGGGTGCTGGTCACCAGTATAAATACCTTTGTGGAAACAGTTGCATCTTGAGATGTTACATTGTGCCTCCCAAAGTTACAGGAAAGCATTTTGAGGTGAACAGAATGATTTATGCTTTATGAATGACAAATATTTCACGAAACTGTCAGTCCTGCAGTTGTGTCACGTGATAGGTTAGCGACAGAAGTCGGGTTAATGTCGCTCCCAGAAATTCTAGTTTTTTGCAGGAACAATTTGGATTTAATTTCTAAGACATATATCAGAATGATTGGTAGGATATAAGCTTTCAGATGGTTGTGAAATTCTGATTAAATGGGAGCTAAGAAACGGTCAAAAAGGAAGAAAAGTAGTGAAAATGAAAATTTACAATCACAGAAAAAATCAGTTAAATATGGTGATTCGCCGCAGGGAGATAGCAACACAATAGAGTCCAGTGTTAGTGAGATAACATCGCAAGGCAATTCAGTATTATACGATAATAACCCGTTATCGCCTACTGTGTCGAACTCTTTAGACAACTCAGTCTTTGAACCGCCGCTAAGTAGTTTGAGTGATTTGAGTATGGCCAGTTAAGCAGAAACTGTGAAAGATGTACAGGGAAAATGTATGCCCCAGCAAGGGCCTTCAAATGCTGACTTGATGGAATGTTTAAGACAGATAAACTTAAAGCTGGAACATGTGGAAAATAGACTCAAAACTCTAGAAGTGTTAGAGAGAAAAGTGGATAGTTTTGATCAGGAATTGAGGAAGCTTTGGACTTTCGTACACGATAAAAATAAGACCTCAGATGAGAAGATTCTAAAAATTGAGAACGTAGCAGACTCAGCTCAGTTGTCCATTGGTCTAGCCCAGGATAAGATTGCTAAGCTAGAGAAAGAGAAAAGTGACATGAAAGATGAACTTAACTATTTGCAATCACAGTCAATGAGAAATAAAATTATATTTTCGAATATCCCAGAAGATAGAAATGAAACAAATGAAAGGACAGAGGCAATTCTGAGACAGTTCATTGAAGATAAACTTAAGGTCGCGCATGACTTGGTAAATGATATACAGTTTGAAAGAGTGCACAGAATTGGCCAGCGTAGAGCAGATGGAAGGATTCGTCAAATCGTTGCTAAATTTACACTCTTTAAAGACAGAGAAGCGGTGCGTAGGGAAAGGAAGAATCTTAAGGACACAAACTTCTTTATATCTGAGCAGTTCCCTAAGGAAATAGCAGAACGGAGAAAGAAACTCTTACCAAAACTAAAGAAGGCGAAAGAGGATAATCACGAAGCCTGGATAGGTTACGATACCCTCTACATAGATGGCGTTGCGGTCAGAAATACTCCATAGGGATACGATGGGGATGAACTGAAAATACTATCATGGAATTGCCAGGGGTTAACGCAGAATAAAACTGAAGATGTAGATTTTGTAAATATTCTTGTAGATCATGACATCATCTTTCTTTCAGAGTCATGGACAAACAAAAGTAGTGATATTGAGCTAAGTGGCTATAAGTGTTACAGTTTCTTTTGTAAATTTCAACATAGAAATGCTAGGAGGAGTAGTGGTGGTATTGTGGTTTATCTAAAGAACGAAATAGTGCCAGGGGTTGAAATAGTAAAAAATTAGTATGATTCAATTGTATGGTTGAAATTGGATAAATATTTCTTTCACACGGAGAAGGATATATATTTGTGCGGGGTTTATATTTGGGGAGAAGATTCTCTAGCTTATAATGTCATAAATATAGATTTGTTTGAATGTGTACAAGAGGATATAAATACTTTCGAATCAAAAGGATCTATATTTATTGTAGGGGACTGGAATGCACGTGTGGGCAATGGTTCAAAAGCGGATTATATCATTTGTGATCGTGTAGTAAATGATCTGGATTATTGTGATTATATACCGGACTCACCATTGAAGCGATGCTCAATGGACAATATTTGTAATACGCAAGATAATAAATTACTAGACCTTTGCAAATCAACGTCATTTCGAATCGCAAACGGCAGACTTGGGACAGATCATTTAGTTGGCGGATTTACATTCCTGAGTCATCAAGGAGCTAGCGTTATAGACTACTTAATGGCAAAAGAGCAGGATTTTTCAGAGATATCTTATTTTCGCATTGCTGATTTTAATGAATGGTCGGATCATGCTCCTATAACATTTGGTTTAACAAGTAACAATGTTAGAAAAGAAATGCATTCCACGGGCACTACATATTATAAATGGGATGATACAAAACGGGACAAATTTCGAAGTTTGTTAATCTCGAAACTACCGGAATTTAATAACGTTACGCAAAATATCAGCTCAGAGGATAGAGAAAGTATAAACAGTTCGGTAAATTCGTTTGTGCAGTTAATACAGGATGCTGCAGAGCCATTGTTTCGAAAAACATTTACTGGAGATAGCAAATGTAAATTTAAGAATACTTGGAGTAAACCCGCCGTGTGGTTCGATAATGAGTGTTACGAGGCTAAACGGACATATGTGAAATCTTTGAAACAATACAATACATGTAAGACGCCAGACAACAGACAAACATTTTGTAGAGATAAACAGAATTACAAAAAGCTAATTAAACGCAAACAAAGACTGTTCAAACTAAACCGAATAAGGACTATTGAAAACTTAAGACATTCCAAGCCCAAAGACTTTTGGAATCTATTTAAACGAAAAAATGCAAGCAGTTCAAATATAAAGATAGACGCTTTTTATAATTTTTTTTCGAAACTATCAAATGATGTGAATCTTGTACAAGATGAAACTTCTAAACAGTTTTGTAGAGCTAATAATTTTGACAATGTTAACTGTACTTTTCCCGAATTAGATGAAGAGATAACTATAACCGAAGTTACTTCAGCGATAAAGCATTTGAAGCGTAATAAAGCAGCAGGGTCAGACGCTATGGTAAATGAATATTTTATTGAAGCAAGTGATATACTTGCATCACATATTGTTGATTTATTTAATGCAATATTGAATACTGGCTTTTTCCCTGATAAGTGGTCTGAGGGGATTATTATACCGGTTTTTAAAAAGGGAGAACAGGATAATGTCAATAATTATCGGGGTATAACATTGGTCAGCTGCTTATCAAAAGTATTTACAAGTATACTGAACAAGCGAATTAATGACTGGGTAGAAGAAAATGATATTATCTCTGATTCTCAGTTCGGATTCAGGAAAGGTCGGTCGACAACGGATGCTTTTTTTTTACTGCAGTCATTAATACAGAAAACACTTAATCAAAATGAACGGCTTTATTGCGCCTTCGTAGATCTAAAGAAGGCATTTGACAGTGTCTACCGTAATGGTCTGTGGTACAAGCTATATAAGATGGGTATAAACGGGAAATTATTACGAATTATTAGAGATATGTATGAAAAGGTTAAGTCATGCGTACGACATTGCAACACATTCTCGGAATTCTTTGAATGTTCAGTTGGTTTAAGACAAGGGGAGGTAATTTCTCCCATTATGTTTTCGATCTTTTTGGAAGATTTAGAGTTATATTTGCAAAGTAATATTAATTCTGGCTTAAGTATTGATGATATTACGACCATATTGCTGCTTTATCAGATGACATGGTGCTTTTGGGTAAAACACCCTCAGATTTGCAAAATACGCTCGATACCTTATATGAGTACCGTATTAAATGGGGTTTAAGTGTTCATACTTTAAAGACTAAGATTGTAGTGTTTAGGAAACGAGGTCTGTTAACACAAAATGATGAATGGTTTTATAATGGGGAAAAGTTAGATATTGTAAACGATTTTAACTATTTAGGGGTTGTTTTAAACTATACAGGGTCTTTTGTATTAAACCAAGAGGTTCTAGCTGGGAAAGGTTTAAAAGCGCTTAACGTATTATTAGCAAAATTAAGATCGTATAACTTAACTCCTAAAACTATGTGTCAGCTATTTGATGCTTTTGTTGGGTCAATACTTTCTTATGGAAGTGAAGTTTGGGGGTTCTCAAAGTCCAAAGAAATTGAACGCATCCATCTTAAATTTTGTAAACGTATCTTAGGAGTAAAGGCATCTACTAGTAATGCCGGTGTGTATGGCGAACTAGGTAGATTCCCGTTATATATTTCACGATATGTTCGGATTTTACGGTACTGGGTCAATATTTTGAATACAAGTAATATCATTCTTTCAACTGTATATAGAGTTATGATTCTTGATTTTGAGAGAGGCTTGACTAATTGGGTTTCAAACGTAAAACAATTACTGTTCGAATTTGGGTTCGGCAATGTTTGGAATAACCCGTATGATGTTAACGGCAAGGTGTTTTGTAATCATTTTAGACAAAGACTTATTGACTGTTTTATGCAAAAATTGCAGAATGACTTAGAAACAAATAGAGTTCTAATAACATATAAATACTTTAAAACTAGTCTTACATTTGAGAACTATCTTAATTATTTGCCTTTAAGGCTTCGTGTCCCGCTAAGTAAACTTAGATTGTCTTCTCATACACTGAGAATAGAGACTGGCCGATACGGCCGATCAAGAATTGAAAGAAATCAGCGAGTGTGCATATTTTGTAATTTAGATATAGAAGATGAATATTATTTTGTTTTAGCTTGCCCTGTTTATAACGATATTCGTAGGAAATATTTGAAACCTTATTTTTTTTAGACACCCAAGCATGTTCAAATTCATAAGCCTGATGCAAACTGAAAGGAAGCAAGAGCTTGTAAAACTTGCCAAATTTTTGGTAGAAGCATTTGAATTAAGGAAAGCACTTTTAAATTAAAGTAGTTTTTGATCTCAAGATACGGTTCACCCTCACAGTTTGATTTACGCTTAATAGTCACTTATAACGTGTATTTGTATACATGTATATATGTTAGTTTATGTTAGTTACTTACACTTCTGTTGTTGCCTATCGCATAATATAATGTACTTTGTACTTGGTTTTGACTAGAAACTGTAATGGTTTATGTCAATAAAATTATCTATCTATCTACCTGCAGAAAGTCATTTTTCTGATTCAACAGCTTTTATAGCCAGCATTAAAACCTGGTTTCGAAGTTATAGAACCTGAGAATAATCTCAAACACAAAATAAAGCACACTGATTAGCTGCTTCCGAGCATGTGCTCGGAGGCAGCCAATCAGTATGCTTTATTTTGAGTTTGAGAATGTACTCAAGTTTTATAACCTCTGGGCCTGGTCTCAGTTGCTCCAAACTAACGACGTCGTAAGTTAGCAAGACGTTAAAATTTCAAACAAACTGTACAAAAAAAAACGCTGCATTTTTTGCCAAAAAATGCGAGGAGCTTTTGTAGTGCAAAACCTCCGCTCATATTTCAGCAAAAAATATTAACACTCTTGATTTTATGTGAACTGGAAGACTTAGCGAGTCCTTGACTAATGACTTTGTTAAGCTCACGATGATCTGAACAATCGGATCAAATGTTACAAAAGAGCATTGGATTTCTGAAAAACTTCATTCATATTATGTCTTAACTGCGACATATGTGGATTGGTGGATGACTTGCGATTTTATATTCTTTTTAACAGCATTTGAGTCATAAAGACAATCAGAGGGTGATACAGAAAGACACCAGCAGGAATCAAAACCGAACCGCTAGATTAGCATGAACGCAACCACTGGCTTAGCAGGTCAGCGATTAGCCCGCCTGTAATATTTTCTGTAATATTTCCTTAGTCGGCCTCAGTGGACATACTATATATATCATGAATATCCAATTATACAAAGACACTAACTCGAGTAAAAGTGAATTTACGGTCATGCAATAAGGTTAACAAATTCATTTATGCTAATTGCTTTTGTCACGAAAAACAAAAATAGCTTCGTTAGATATACAGTAGGTCAATCAGTCTGTGTCAAAAGCCATTTTTCAGAATTAGCTTATTTCTATCGAATAGTCCTCCTTGTACCTACACACGTCTGACATTTGAG
This sequence comes from Ctena decussata, assembly GCA_963989385.1. Taxonomy (NCBI): domain Eukaryota; kingdom Metazoa; phylum Mollusca; class Bivalvia; order Lucinida; family Lucinidae; genus Ctena; species Ctena decussata. The sequence goes on from OZ022501.1 coordinate 90,610,595, forward strand.
CCACATCACTGTGCCACTTTTACCATGTGATACTCAGATCATCCTTATCATTTACAATGGGTAATCAGAGACCTCGCTGTTGGCTATATGACTGGGACCACTTCCATAGATGGCTGATGCGACAAGCGAAGGCTCTGATCAGACTGCACTTCAGTGGAGTCTGATCAGAGCCTTTGCTCGTCACTTATACCACATTGTTGAAAAACTCATGATATGGCTCTTTTTCCTGGAATAGAGTGATATCTGTTGCCACCATCTTTACGGGTTTCGCGTTAACTACTTCTCTGAAAATTGAATGTTTGCCACAAGTTATTTTAAAATCAAACTTATTTTACAATTTTGTTAATCACTTAATCACTCAGAGTGGTCTGGTCGGGTAACGGTGCTGGTTAACTTCCAGTGCCCGGGCGTCCTACAGATTTCGATAATACGGCAAGAGCCCGCCACGCTGGGCTGTGGCTGGATTATTTTTCAGCTGTCTATACCTCTACCTAGACATGTTCATAATAAATTGTCATTGTCGCACCTGCTTTAGCAAGCAGGAACAACATGGGGATCATTTTCCGGCGGCGGCGTCTAAGTTGTCGTTGTCATTGTCATCAACAATGTTTTGCCACTGCGTTTAGCTGCATTTATTAGAGACTAAGATACCTGTGCCAGAGGTTATAAAAGTTGAGTACATTCTTAAATTCAAAATAAAGCACACCGATTGTCTGCTTCCGAGCATATGCTCGGAAGCAGCCAATCAGTGTGCTTTATTTTGAGTTTGAGATTATTGTCAAGTTTTATAACCTCGAACCCTGTTGTGATGAAACTTCACACAAGCTTGCATCATGACATTGTCTGCAATACCACTGTCGTTCGGACTTGACCTGTTTCATATGCTCTGTTGAAAATTACCAAATTTAGGTCTTCCCACTGCGGTTAGCTCTGTTTCTAAAAGACTATAAAAAATAGAAAAAAAAACTTTATACAGGCTTACAGCAAGACACCATTCTTCAACACCAGTGCTTTTCGCTGAACTTGACTTACTTTTCACGTTCTGTTGAGCATAGACGTTTACCCACTGCGTTTAGCTCCATTTCTTAGAAATAAAAAAATCGTTTGTGATGAAACTCCACGCACCATGCATCATGGCATTGTTTTTGCAGTATTAATGTCATTTCCTACCTTCCCCTTTGTTCACGCTCTGTTGAACATAGTCACATTTACGCTTGGCCACTTCATTTAGCTCCATTTCTCAGAGACTAAAGGAGCTATAGTGATGAAACTCCACATGACATTTTCTCTGCAGTACCAGCGTCCACTGCTGACCTTGACGACTTACTTTCCCGCTCTGTTGAGCATAACCAAAATTACACCTATTTCTCAAAGACAGAAAAAACAAAAATACCTTTATTCTTAAAAGAAACATCAGAGTAAAAGACCTTTGTTTGTTTTTTAATTAATCATGACATCATGTATGCTACACCAGTTTTGTTTGTTTGCTGACCTTGGCCTGCTTTTTCTCGCTCTGTAAAACAGTTAAATGTTCATTAAACCACTGCAACTAGCTCTTTTTCAGAGACTGAAAGACATTTTTGCTGAAACTTTACTTAACCTTACACTATGCGTATAATGTTGTTTCTGCAACACCAGCATCATTTGTTTGCCTTGATCTGCTTTTCAGTCTGTCTTGGACGTAGTCATTTTCACAGCTTCCTTCTTAGTCTTAAAAATTAGAATAACAAGCAAATTCGATAAATATGTCCCCGGCCTTTAGACTGTAATCCCAAAGCCACATGCACATCTAGAGACCATCTAAGAGAAGCTTGCAAAGTATCAAAATGATTTATGAAAAACTGTAGAAGCAGTTGCACATACAAGATACCTTCTTGACAGATCTTCAAATGCCGATAAAATATTTAAGTTTGCAAAGGAAAAAAGTGGTAAAAGATTATCCTAGCACAACGCATAAATCACAAGCATATCTACGGACCATATAAGAGAAGCCTGCAAAGTTTCAGAATATAATATTATGTACAATTGTATAGCAACTTATCTTAATGAAAAATTGTTTAAACCAAAGTTTCAGACGGATTCATGGAAAACATTTGGAGAACTTGCGCACACAAGGTACCAACTAAACAGTACTTCTGATGCCAAATAATGTCTAAGTTCGTAAAGTCAAGAACGTAGTCACATTATCCGAGCATAATCCTTAAGTCACATGCACATCTACAGACCAAGAAAAAAAAAGAAGCCAATAAAGCTTCAGAATGATTCATGAAAACTTGTAGGAGTTACGCTTACAATACACCTACTAAATAGGTCATCCAATGCTGAAATATGGCTAAATTTCCTAAATATTCCTAAATTCCTAAATATCCTAGCACAACCTCTAAGACACTCGCACGCATATCTACAAACCATGAAAATAATGAAGCCTGCAAACATTCAGAATGATTCATGAAAAACTATAGGAGGAATTGCGCACACCAAGTAACTATTCAATAACGTCATTACAGATGGCTTCATACTTTGCATTTGTTTGGCAACGGAAACAATCTATCCAGAAACCTTATGCACAGTTTATGTAGGTAGTCATGTGTAGCTTTTCGTGTATAGGACTCACTGAACTGATGATTGGACTTGTTTAAATTCATTGAAAGGCATAAGTGTTCAGGAAGAGTTAACAGAAATGTAAGCTGTCCTTGAGATTCTAGAACTGATCTCATTATTAAGACCTTTAACTCTTTCAGTACCAAAAAGCAGACGACAAAATTTACGTCTGCATAAATTGAAAAAATGCCTTGTCCAAGACATTTCATATCGAGAATTCAAAGACTAGAGGGCAAATAGTGTAGATCTAGATGAGGCGGCTCATTATGAGCCGCCTCATCGGGATCTACGCTGTTTGCAAATTTGCTAATTTTGTCACTGGGTCTTAATATCAATTCTCTGTAAAAATCAGAAAATTGCCATAGGGGTACGGCACGCTACGTCTCAGATTTTTTTCATTCTTGGTGTATGAATCAGAAATGACCCCCAAACTACAAAAACAGTAGTGAAATTTCTGTGTGTCATCCTATTGCCATGGTAACCAAGACAATGTGAGTCAAACAGAGAGTCCAAAAATTAAGAGGAAAAATATGAAAAAATAACATATTAGCCTGGTCTATCCATCCACAGGTAATACTTAGATCCCTAATACAGATATTATGACAAATAATACCAACTTAGCTCTGTATACAGAAACAAATAAAAAAACAAGTATGTCTCACACTTAGGCCACACTGGGGGCTCGAAGGGGGCACAAATCGGCAAATTCCAAAATGTGGAAAAATTGGGATTTTGACGTTCTTCGGAACAAGTTTTGGTTAGTTTCGCAGAAGATGTTCAGAAAACCACTAGTATATTTATAACCAGTAATATACCAAAGTATATAATATAAAAAAAACTGGATGGAGAAATTAATATTTGAAGGTCAAGGTCAAATTAAGCAAAGCTCCTATTTCTAGACATGAAAAACTTGGATTTTCTCATTTTTTGTCCCAATTTCTGTAAAGGTTAACTGAATATGATAAGAAAACAACTGCTTTATTTGAAAAGAGCAACATGCCATTTAATGAAGCAAAACATAAAACAGATCAACAAAATCAAATATAAAGGTCAAGGTCACACGCAGCAAAGCTCCAATTTCAAAATGTTGAAAAACTGGTAAGTTCTCATTTTGTGTCCCAATTTTTGTAAAGGTTAACTGAATATCATAAAAAAGCTAATACTATATTTTAAAAGAACAATATATCATTTAATGAAGCAAAAAATAAAAAAGACCCAGAAATTCAAATATGAAGGTCAAGGTCAGGCACAACAGAACTCCAATTTCAAAAAGTTGAAAAACTGAGACTTTCTCATTTTATGTCCCAATTTTTGTAAAGGTTAACTGAATATCATAAGAAAGCCATTACTATATTCTAAAAGAACAATATATCATATAAAGACGCAAACTATAAAACAGACCCAGAAATTCAAATATGAAGGTCAAGGTCAGGCACAACAGAACTCCAATTTCAAAATGTTGAAAAACTGGGAATTTCTCATTTTTTGGCCCAATTTCTGTAAAGGTTAACTGAATATGATAAGAAAACCACTGTTACATTTGAAAAGAGCAACATGTTATTTAATGAAGCAAAACATAAAACAGATCAACAAAATCAAATACGAAGGTCAGGGTCAAGCACAACAAAACTCCAATTTCAAAATATTGAAAAACTGGGAATTTCTCATTTATGTCCCAATTTTTGTAAAGTTTAACTGAATATGATAAGTGAACCACTGCTATATTTGAAAAGAGCAATATATCAAAGGATGAAGCAAAGCATAAAACATATCGAAAAATGCAAATGCAAAGGTCAAGGTCAAAATCAGCGAAACACCTATTTCCAAGCATGGAAGTTTTTGGATTTTCTCATTTTTCGTCGCATTTTTTGTAAAGGTTACCTGGATATGATAAGAAAGTCATTGATATATTTTAAAAGAACAATATATCATTTAAAGAAGCAAAATATAAAACAGATCCAAAAAATCAAATATCAAGGTCAAGGTCAAGAACAAGAAAGGCTCCATTTTCAAAATGTTAAAAAAAGAGGGACTTTCTCATTTTTTGTCCCATTTTTTGTAAAGGTTAACTGATAATGATAAGAAAACTATATTTGAAAAGTGCAATATATCATTTAATGAGGCAAAACAAAAAAAAAGATCAATAAATGCAAATATGAAGGTCAAGGTCAAGCACAACGCTCTAATTTCAAAATGATGAAAAAAATGGGAATTTCCTTTTTTTGTCCCAATTTTTGCACAAGGTTTACTGCATATAGAAGAAAACCATTGCTATATCTGAAAAGAACAACACATTTATGTGGCAATATATAAAACAGATCAACAAATTCAAAAATAAAGGTCAAGGTCAAGCACATCATAGCTACAATTTCAAAATGTCAAAAAAGAGGAATTTTCTCATAATTTATTTATACCAATGTGTGTAATGATTAACTGGATATGATAAAACCATTGCTATATTTGAAATGAGTAATATATAATTTAATGAAGCACAAGATAAATCAGATTGAAAAATTCAAATACAAAGGTCAAGGTCAAGAAAATCACAGCTTCCTGTCAAAATTGAAATAAGTGGAATTTTCTCATACTTTGTACTAAGTTTGTCAATTGATTTTTGGAACATGAGATGAACCATATGCTGTATTTAGAAGTCACATATCAACTAATGAAATATAAAGCAGATGAAGGAGTTTACATATGGAGGCCAAGGTCAAAATCACTTAAGATTTCTTTTAAAAATGTTTAAACACCCGGATATCTTATTTAATGTACCAAACTTTGTAAAAGTTTATATGTGCAAAGAGTTATATATCCATTAATGAAATAAAACACAAAGTAGATGCAGATATTTAAATTTGACTGTCAAGGTCAAAATCATCAAAGCTCCAGTAAGAGTCATATATCATTAAATGAAATAAATCATAACACAGATAGAAAAGCTTAAAATGATGGTCAAGGCCAAGCACAGCAAAACTTCGTTTGAAAGTGTGTGAAAAAAAACAGGATCTTTTTACACATTGCACCAATCTTTTTTTTTTTCATTCTTGGTGTATGAATCGGAAATGACCCCTAAACGACAAAAACAGTAGTAAAATTTTTGTTCGTCATCCTGTTGCCATGGTAACCAAGATAGTTTGAGTAAAGCAAGAGAGTCCAAAATTTAGGAGGATAATAATGAAAATATAGCATATTAATCTGGTCTGTCCATCCATAGTTCATTCTTAAATCTCAGATACAGATATAATAACATATAATACCAACTTAACTCTGTTTATAGAAACAAATATAAATCAAGTATGTCTCACACCTAGGCCGCAATGAGGGCTCAAAGGGGACATAATTTGGCACATTTCAAAATGTGGAAAAACTGGGATTTTGCGGTTCTTTGGAACAAGTTTTCATTAGTTTAACAGAAGATGTTCAGAAAGCCACTAATATATTTATAGCCAGTAATATACCAAATTATATGATAAAAAAGAAACTGGATGGAGAAATTAATATTTAAAGGTCAAGGTTAAATTAAGCAAAGCTCCTATTTCTAAACATGGAAAAACTTGGATTTTCTCATTTTTTTCCCTAATTTTTGTAAAGGTTAACAGAATACGATAAGAAAACCACTGCTATATTTGAAAAGAACAACATGTCATTTAATGAAGTAAAACATAATACAGATCAACAAAATCAAATATGAAGGTCAAGGTCAAGCACAGCAAAGCTCCTATTTCAAAATGTTGAAAAAGTGGGAATTTCTCATTTTATGTCCAAAGTTTTGTAAAGGTTAACTGAATGTGATAAGAAAGCCATTGCTTTACTTGAAAAGAACAATATATCATAAAATGAAGCATAACATGAAACGGAACAATATATCATTTAATGAAGCAAAAAATAAAAAAGACCCAGAAATTCAAATATGAAGGTCAAGGTCAGGCACAACAGAACTCCAATTTCAAACTGTTGAAAAACTGAGAATTTCTCATTTTATGTCCCAATTTTTGTAAAGGTTAACTGAATATCATAAGAAAGCCATTACTATATTCTAAAAGAACAATATATCATTTAATGAATAAAAACATAAAACAGATCCAGAAATTCAAATATGAAGGTCAAGGTCAAGCACAACAAAGCTCCAAATTCAAAATGTTGAAAAACTAGATATTTCTCATTTTTTTATCCCAATTTTTGTAATGGTTAACTGACAATGATAAGGGAAATATTGCTATATTTATAAAGTGCATTATATCATTTAATGAAGAAAAAAAAATAATAAAAGATCAACAAATGAAAATATGAAGGCCAAGGTCAAGCACAACGCTCCGACTTCAAAATGTTGAAAAAAATGAGAGTTTCCTTTTTTGTCCCATTTTTGTAAAGGTTTACTGCATACAGAAGAAAACCATTGCTATATCTGAAAAGAGCAACTATTTAATGTAGCAATACATAAAACAGTTCAACAAATTCAAATAAAAGGTCAAGGTCAAGCACATCAAACCTCCGATTTGAAAATGTCGAAAAATGGAATTTGTCATCATTTATTTATTCCAGTGTTTGTAAATGCTAACTGAGTATGATAAAACCATTGTTATATTTGAACAGAGTGTGAAAAGAGAAATATATAATTTAATGAAGCACAAGATAAAACAGATTGAAAAATTCAAATATAAAGGTCAAGGTCAAGGAAGTCACAGCCTCCTATAAACATTTGGAAAAGAGTGGAATTTATTCGTCATATATACCAAGTTTTGTAAAGATTTACTGAATATGATCAGAAAGCCATTGCCTGATTTGAAAAGAGCGCTGAATCATTTGATAAAATACAACATAGATCAAGAAATTTGAACATGAAGGTCAAGATCAAGATCACAAATATGCTGATATCAAAATGAGAATAAACTGGAATTTTCTCATACTTTGTACCAACTTTTGTAATTGTCATTAGTTCCCCTGGGCCGAAGGCTCCAGGGGGGGGGGGGGAGTTTAAAGGATGGTAGCCTCCGGCATTTATCGTCCGTCGTCCATCAGTCGTCAACATTTTCGAAGGACCTCTCCTCTGAAACTACTGGGCCAATTTCAATTAAACTTCATATCCAGCCTCCAGGCAAAGGGGAAAAGAAAGTTTATATATTTGGTCCAGGCCAAATGACCAAGGTGGCCGCCATGCTGATATATGCTAAAAATCTTAAAAAATCTTCTTCTCCAGAACCACTAGGCTGATTGCCTTGAAATTTGGTATGTAGCATCTGGGACACTAGTACTACAAAATTGAATGGGAAAAACTGAAAAAGTGGATTTGATTCATTATAGCGGACACTATATTCTAATCATCAGCTGAAAATAAAACATATTGCTCTTGGGCAGAAAAAGGGCCTTATAGGGATCCCCCCCCCCTTTGGTCTAGATTTCTTAGAGCTAAACATTCTGACAAAGATTCATGATTAATGAATCAAAACTGTGCCTTCTAGAGTGAACACAAGGTTTTCTAAGATTTGATCTAGTGACCTAGTTTTTGACCCAACATGACCCAGTTTCAAGCTCGGTCTAGATTTGTTGGCGATAAACATTCTGATAAACTTTCATGGAGATTGGAACGAAACTGTGTCAGCTACAGTGCACTCAAGGTTTTTCTAAGATTTGACCTAGTGACCTAGTTTTTGTCCTGCCATAACTCAGTTTCAAACTTGCTCTAGAATTGATAAAGATAAAGGTTCTGATAAAATTTTATGAAGATTAGATCATAACTGTTTCCCCTAAAGTGTACACAAGGGTTTTCTAAGATTTGACCTAGTGACCTAGTTTTTAACCTGACACCATCCAGTTTCAGATCTTGTCTAGATTACATCAAGATAAACACTCTGACAAAGTTTAATGAAGATTAAATTAAAACTGTGCCCTCTGTGTCATTCAATGATTTATTTCACTCTTTTTTTTAGCTCTGGTGGCCAGTCTTGTTCAGTGGAGTGGAACCATTTTAGCAATTTTAGTTCAGCGCTATGAGTGGTTCATTGCTATGAGTCGAACATTTCTGTGAAATTATTTTGAAATTGAGCCATTGGCTTGAGGGAGATATGGTTTAAAGTTGTTGTTTTTTTCTATTTTTAGCTCTGGCAGTCATTTTTGTTCAGTGAAGCGGAACCATTTTAGCAATTTTAGTGCAAGGCTATATTAGAAACATTATAATGCCTTCATTTATAGACCAGTTTCGATTTAACTTCAAACAAGTAATTAGTCCAGGGGTCAGCCTAGAGCTTTCAGACAGGGAGAAGTTTTGCACATTTTCTGGACTTTAGGGAGAAGTTTTGGTCCACAGTTTGGATTTCCCTATATGTTCTATAATTTTCACTTCTCCCTCAACTCAAAACAGGGAGAAGTCAGCCAGCTTAGGGAGACTATTTCTCCCAATCGCCCTCTAGGGTGAGCCCTTCATAAGTATGACAATATCTTGGACAAATTCGCGATTCAGCGTTCTGGGGTCAAGGTCAAGGTCATAGTGGTTATTTTTAGAAAAACTTTGTCATCGCTCTAGCGTCTTCATTCATAAACCGATTTCCGTTTAACTTCACACAGGTGGTAAGTGGACTAGTACAACTAATGCTGCTATCGGCTATTGACTAAAGACTAAACTCACTGTTTAGAATAGTGAACGGCTATATATATATCCATTGAAGCGTCCAATGTGACTGTAGATTTCGACGTTGCCAAACCTGATAAAAATTTACATCCTTTGCGTCACATCAAATATAAATCATATTGAATCGGGAAAACTGATCTGTATACTACAATGTAAACTTTAAATGATGGGGTATTCGCACCGAGGTTCTTGAGCCGGATAACATTAAATTTTGACCCCGTGAAAACATGACCCCACGCGTCAATTCTCAATGTTGAAACTTGACCCAGGTCAATTTTCAACACTGAAAAATGCTCTATGGGTCGATATTCAACATTGAAAAGTGGCCAGTTGGGTCATTTTTTCAACAGGTTCAAATTTTAATATTACACCAGCAGCACACCGGGTAGGAGGCAATCGAAAAACGCTCATGCAGTCGACAAACGCGGGTCAAAAACCATTAGAAACAGCGTTTTCGATTGCAAATTGTCCCCAATTTGCAATCGAAAACGCTGTTTCTAACGGTTTTTGACCCGCGTTAATCGATTGTTAAGAGCGTTTTCGATTGCCGCCTACCCGGTGTGAGCAGTGGCCCAAGATTTAGGTATATGGCTAAATTAAAACGAGGCCTACAGAGACGAGTGGAAGCCTGGACTTTTTGTAACAATACGAGACGCGTGGAAAGTTTGAACCTCAGTGTGAATTATGTTTAGAACTTGTACTCAAGATTTCCCCAATCCTCAACAATAAGTAAGAAAGGCTAAAGGTCACCTGAAAAAAATATGTAGGTAAAAGAGTACACGTTGATGTTTTTCCGCCATTTTTGGAAAGGGGAACAACAACAATGTTAGTGACTTCCTATTTGCTTTCCTGGAAGATAAATTCCATTAAAATGGCGTCTGCGCTCAAAGGAAAGAACTTTTCTACACGTGGGGGGGGGGGGGGAGAGAGGGGGGGGGGGCAAGTTATTCTGTTTAACACTTGACTCTCGTTGAAAAGGGAGGCAAAAAATGAAAATGGCAGAGTTGTTTCCTTTGAAAGTATACCCATTCACCTTAGGGTAAAACATTGACTCTTATTTGTTAAACGTAACTTCTATCACTCCAACTTCAAAACGTTCAAGTGTAACGTCACGACATGGCCGAGCCCAAAGCGATAACTGCTCTCTCTTTTGCTAGAGCTGTTGCCTGGATGACTTCAAAATGTGATAGATAGATTATGCGATGTACGAGTGCTTTCGTTAAGCCGACGTCAACATTAACTTTGCACTGCACGGCGGGCCTGAACGTTGAGTGACAGTAAATAATGAAAACCTAAAATATAACTGGCTTGATGCCAATACTTGAATCGGCATTTGGTTTGATGGTTTGTTGTTTGTTTTACTGAGTAATAATATTTGAGTTACGTCGAGCCGTCTCACAACGCGATAGTAGAAAGGAAAGATAGGGTTGAGACAAAGACGAGGCAGAGAAAATTATAATCCCACAGGACACCCAACCCCTCCGCCCTCCCCAACTCTCCGCGCCGATCTGTTGCAAGGATTTTAGTCTTGAAGATGTAGTTTGTCCCTATTCGAAAGTCCATCACACCAAACAGTGGCAGTCTGATGAAAGTCATTACTTAGCCAGTTAGGAACCATTTTAAAATGAAAAACTTGCTACCCCTGGACAATTTTAAAAGGCAAATGGTCCCTTCATTTAAAAGTTGTCTTCTGCATTACTTAGACAAGACACGTGGATTTTGTTTTATTTATCTAGGGTTGGTCTAGAGTCGCAACTCGCTTTGTTTCCTTGAAACCTGTCAATACAGCCCAAACATATTTGTGATAGAATCTTGTATAGCATTTTTTCCTTGGGAGGGGGATTCATCTAGCGTCAGTCTAGAGTCGCAACTCGCTATGTTTCCTTGAAACTTGTCAATACAGTCCAAACATATTTGTGATAGAAACTTGTATAATATTCACGTATTGCGCATCTGAGCCTAAATGTTACATCGGAATGAGGTCCTGTTCATACATTCACGTTTCGTTCACACATGGACAGTCCCATTAACACGTAGAGGATCCGTTGAAAAATGCAAGCCCCGTTCCTATATGGACATCCCGTTCGCATATGTAGTTCCCTTTCGCAGGTACAGCCTTGCAGATGTCGTTCACTTGTGCAGGCCCCGTTCACATGTAGCGGTCCAATACACATGTGGAGGTCCGTTCACTTGTGGAAGATCCATTTACTGGTGGCGGTCCTGTTCGCAAATGCAGTTCCTGCTCACATATGGACGACCCGTTCACAAATGAAGGTTCCTTTCTCACATGCGGATCCCGTTAACACGTGGAGGTCCCGTTTACACTTCACAGGCGCAGAGCCCGTTCAACCATGGATTGTCCGTTCGCCTGTGGCGATCCCTTGCATACTTGGATAATCAGACTGCATGTCCCGTTTTACGTGCTGGATCTTTGAAAAATACAGGACCCGCGAAGGTCTCCATCTAGCGTGCAGCACCTTTTCACAGGTGGGTGTCCCGTTCATACGTACATATGTACCTATCTCGTTCACACGTCCCGTCCCGTTTATATGTGGGTATCTCGTCCACACCTGGAGAAGCCATTCTAACAAGCAGAAATGTTCATACATGGAGGCCCTCTCAGACGTAGAATACATGTTCACACGTGCAGATCAAGTTTACATCTTCTTGTTTGGTTCACCTATAACGGTTTCGTTCAGTCGTGGTGAATCCTTTCCGACCATGGAGGACCCGGTCACTGGAGGAGATTCAATTCACATTACCTGTTTTATTTTTTGTTGTTTTCGTTGTTTTCATTGATGAACCGCCCATTTACATGCCAAAGTCTCGTTCACACATGGGGGACCAGTTCAGGCACGAAAGGCGTTACATGTGGAGATTCTAGAAATCACCTTTACCCTATGCAGAGAGTTTGGTACCCTCAGAATTTGACATGTGTCCTACCTAGCCGTCTAGCGCAGTCGGCAGCACGTCGGTCTGCAGATCCAGCGGTCGCGAGTTCGATTCCAAAGCCCGGCCCCTGAACAGTCGTGAAGATTGGTCATGAAATATTTTCTACGCTCATTCTCTCCCTTCCGCTGACTTAAGGGCAGTTGTGAGTTTGTTTGTTTCGTTGAGCATTTACGGCCAAGTAAACAGCTAAGGTCATGTCTAGGCGGTCAGTTAACCTACTCAAACTATTCCATGACACTGTTCCATGGTATGGCCCATGTTCCTTCTTTCGAATGTGTTCTCTGCTCTCGAAGAAGCTCTTTAAGATTTTAATTAGATCTCCTAAACGTTTAACCAGTACTTAGTTCACATACTTTCGCCAGTAAATGACAACTGCCCTTCTTGAATCAGCAGAAGGGAATGAATGACCGTAGAAAATATTTCATGATCAGTCTCCACGAGCGTTATGTGGCCTGTCTGGGAATCGATCTCAGGACCCCTTGACCTGCAGTCTGACGCGCTGCCGACTGCGCTAGCGGGCTGCCGGCAAGGGTAGTTGTCTGTTACTGGCGGAAGTATGTGCACTCAGTATTGGTAACTAGGTTAACCGCTTAGTATGTCTATGCCTGCCTAGACACAGTGTGACGGCAGATGAACTGACAGGCTTGTGGTCCCTCATCCAGCCTCGTTGAGGCGGTTCGGATGAGGGGTTTATTAGCAGATCTGACAAAAATTGTCACCCATTGCCCACTCCCATCTAGAACTCTGCAACTTATTCTCCTAATGTCGTCATTCTATTCTATTCTGAAGCTTTCTTCGAAGTGGTTTACATGCAATTATGTTGCATTTGGACCTATACCTCGGATAGTGGTGCTGGTCTTGTAAGTCTATTGAGCGCTTTACACAAAGCATTGCTTAGCCGTTCGTATGAGCGTTCTTGTCATAAATTTCGACGTTTCGCTCTTCTTCTATTCCAGATAATAATTTAAACCGAGGCCCCAATCAATCGATCGTACTCAGGCACGTTTTGGGGCGGCTAGGTCGGATACCGATCCCAGGAACAACGTGCACACTATCTTTGAATTTGACACAGATGACAGACGGACTCGGGCACCCAGACGGTTCTATTATGGATTCGTTCCGCGGAGCCGCTGGGAAGGACCCGTTGTTGGAGGCATTGGGGAAAAATGTGTATGCTAGGTCACTATCGCAGTATATTTATATAGGCTCTATACTGTTAGGAGCTTACTAGAATTGGCAAAATATCCGATTTGCCCCGCATGCTACGAAATTTTGCAAAACAATGAGAAAAATTGAAGGCTCTGGAGGTGATGAAAACTAATGAAACCATTCCATTGATAATTTCGTTTTCCTTTTTTTGTGGGCGGGGGGGGGAAGTAGGAGAGAGAAGGAAAATAAAGAGCTGTAACGCGTTAAGATGTTTAAAAATATTTGCTTTCAGCCGGAACCCATATACAGGTCCGACTCTCATACCATTGCACCAGGGTACTATATGTAGTTGTAGGATTTTTTAAAAAAAATATTTCTTTGTTTACGACAATGACAGCGGGAGGTAATTAGTTGTTTGGTCGTTTAGGTTTTCACGGCCCTTTGAGATAGTATTTCAGTCTATATCGAGCCGTCTCCCAGAGAGTAGGCGAGAAAGGAGAAAGGACAGCAACCCTTCCCGTATCTACTGCAAGATAGCAAGCACTGCCGGTCCTTGCCCCAAAATAATCCAAATAAGTAGGACGCACCAGTACTGAAAGCTACCCATCACCATCGCCCGACCCGACTGCCCAGTCAACCCACTAGAGGTAGAAAACACTCCAAGGCTTTCTCGCCCTCGGAGGACTTTTCCACTCGAATTTTCATCCTACTCATGCTTGTTCCACTGGCTTGTTCAGCCATTTTCAACCCAAATGTCAATCACACAAATGAATAACAACAACTCATTTTAGTAAAGATGTACAACTATGCGCAACGGTGAAATACACGTGACTGGACACGGTTAAATAAATAACAAAGCGTGGCGGATCTAGCTCGTTTTCCTTTTTTGCTTTATTTGAAAAGAAGGGATTATGATTTATTATTTGATTACTATTCAAGAAAGAAACTGGAAAACTTCGTTCACGAACTTAGAGACCTTATATGTGCCACCAAAGGTTTCTGAAGTCGGGAATTTCGTTTTCGCAAACTTGTCAGACAATCCGCCATCGTTAGTTTTTGGCATAGCATTTAGTCTTTAGTCTTAGTCGCCTTAGTTGTACTGGACTAGTACAACTAAGGCGACTAAGACTAAAGACTAAACGCTATGCCAAAAACTAACGATGGCGGATTGTCTGACAAGTTTGTGAAATTAAATTTCCCGACTTCAGAAACCTTTGGTGGCAAATATAAGGTCTCTAAATTCGTGATCAAAGTTTTCCAGTTTCTTTCTTGAATAATAATAAAATAATAAATCACAATGCCTTCTTTTTAAATAAAGCAAAAAAGAAAAATGAGCTAGATCCGCCACGCATTCTTTATTTATTCAACCGTGTCCAGTGACGTGTATTTCACCGTTGTGCATAGTTGTACATCTTTACTAAAATCAGTTGTTGTTATTCATGTGTGTGACTGATATTTGGGTTAAAAATGGCTGAACAAGCCAGTGGAACAAACATGAGTAGGCTGTACATTCGAGTGGGAAAGTCCTCCGAGGGCGAGAAAGCCTCGGAGTGTATTCTACCTCTAGTGGGTTAATTGGGCGGTCGGGTCGGGCGATGGTGATGGGTAGCGTTCAGTACTGGGGCGTCCTACTTCTTTGGATTATACTGGGGCAAGGACCTGCAGTGCTTGCTATCTTGCAGTAGATACGGGAAGAGTTGTTTGGACGTTTTTCTCTCATCTGTCATTTCTCCTTTATCGCCCGCACTCTCAGGGTGACGGCTCGATATAGACTGAAATACTGTCTCAGAGGGCCGTTAAATCCTAAACGTCCAAACAACTAATTAACTCCCGCTGTCCTTGTCGTAAACAAAGAAATAAAAAGTCGTACAACTACATATAGTACCCTGGAGCAATGGTGTGAGAGTCGGACCTGTATATGGGCCGCCAGTGTTCGACTCCGGCTGAAAGCAAATATTTTTAAACATCTTAACGCGTTACAGTCCTTCTCTCTGTCTCGCCCCCCCCCCCCCCCCCCCCCCCCACACACACACACACACACACAAAAAAAAAAAGAAAAAAAAACCGAATTTATCAATGAAATGGTTTCATTCCAGAGCTTTCAATATTTCTCATTGTTTGGCAAAATTTCGTAGCATACGGGGCAAATCGGATATTTTTCCAATTCTGGTAGGCTCCTAACAATGTAGGGCGTATATGAAAATACTGCCATAGTGACCTAGCACCCAGTGCCTCCAAACGGGTCCTTCCCAGCGGCTCCGCGGAACGAATCCATAATAGTACCGTCTGGGTGCACGGGCCGTCTGTCGTCTGTGCCAAATTCAAAGATAGTGTGCACGTTGTTCTTGGGATCGGTACCGACCTAGCCGCCCCAAAACTTGCCTGAGAATGATCAATTGATTGGGGCCACGGTTTAAATTATTATCTGGAATAGGAGAAGTGCGAAACGTCGAAATATATGACAAGAACGCTGATACGAACGGCTAAGCAATGCAGTTACGTAAAGGGCTCAGTAGACTTTCAAGACCAGCACCCCTGTCCGAGGTATAGGTCCAAATGCAACATAATTGCATAAAAAACACTTCGAAGAAAGCTTGAAAACAGAATAGAATGACGACATTAGGAGAATAAGTTGCAGAGCGCTGGGTGACAATTTTTGTCAGATATGCAAAGAAACCCCTCATCCGAACAGCCTCAACGAGGCTGGATGAGGGACCACACCACGTCTTCTACGAGAAACAAGAAAAAAAAACTCATTATATCATCAAATACCCCCTCCCATCCAGAGCACTGACACTGGAAGGTAGCACTGAATGTTATCAGACCTCCTGATAACAGATATTTGGAAGTAAGATAATGAGCTTTACTTTACCCAAGACGTAGCGATGTGAAAGAAGCTACAAAGGGCTCTGTGTACAGGTCAAGGTAAACAGCAGTGGTCATGCTAAGCCTGTCAGTTCACCTACCGTCACACTGTGTTTTGGCAGGGTTAGACATACTAAGCGGTGACACCTAAGCGGTTAACCAATACTGAGTGCACATACTTCCGCCAGTAACAGACAACTACCCTTGCCGGGCCCGCTAGCGCAGTCGGCAGCGCGTCAGACTGCAGGTCAAGAGGTCGTGAAATCGATTCCCAGACAGGCCACATAACTTTCGTGGAGATTGATCATGAAATATTTTCTACGGTCATTCTTTCCCTTCTGCTGATTCAAGAAGGGCAGTTGTCAGTTAAAGTACTGGCGAAATCATATGCACTTAGTACTGGTTAACCGTTTAGGAGGTCTAAGCCTGTCGTGGAACAGTGTGAGTAGGTTAACTGACCGGCTCGACATGACCTTAGCTGTTTACTGGGCCGTGAAAGCTCAACAAAACAAGCAAACTCACAACTGCCCTTCTTAACTCAGCGGAAGGGAGAGAATGAGCTTAGAAAATATTTCATGATCAATCTTCACAACTGTTCAGGGGCCGGGCTGGGAATCAAACTCGCGACCGCTTGATCTGCAGACCGACGTAGTGCCGACTTCGCTAGACGGCTCGGTAGGATACATGTCAAATTCTGAGGGTACCAAACTCTCTGTATAGGGTAAAAATGAATTCTGGAACCTCCATGTGTAACGTCTTTCGTGTCTGAACTGGTCCTCCATGTGTGAACGGGACCTTGGCTTGTAAATGGGCGGACCATCAATGAAAACAACAAAAAAAAAAGACAGGTAATGTGAATTGAATCTCCTCCAGTGAACGGGTCCTCTGAGTATGGTTGGAAAGGATTCACCACGTGTGAACGAAACCGTGATAGGTGAACCAAACAAGAAGATGTAAACTTGACCTGCACGTGTGAGCATGTAGTCTACGTCTGACTGGACCTCCATGTATGAACATTTTTGCTTGTTAGAATGGCTTCTCCACGTGTGGACGAGATCCCCACATATAAACGGGACGGGACGTGTGAACGAGATATGTACGTATGAACGGGACACCCACCTGTGAAAATGTGCTGCACGCTAGATGGAGACCTTCGCGGGTCCTGTATTTTTCAAAGATCCAGCACGTAAAACGGGACATGCAGTCTGATTATCCAAGTATGCAAGGGATCTCCACAGGTGAACGGACACTCCACGTTTGAAGGGGCCCTGTGTCTGTGAAGTGTAAACGGGACCGCCACGTGTTAACGGGATCCGCATGTGAGAAAGGAACACTCATTTGTGAACGGGCCCTCCATGTGTGATCGGGAACTGCATTTGCGAACGGGACCGCCACCTGTAAATGGATCCTCCACGAGTGAACGGACTTCCACATGTGTATTGGACCGCTTCCTGTGAACGGAACCTGCACAAGTGAACGACAATTGCACGGCTGTGCCTGCGAACGGGATCTACATGTCCATGTAGGAGCGGGACTTGCATTTTTCAACGGATCCTCTACGTGTTAATGGGACTGTCCATGTGTGGATGTGTGGACAGGACCTCATTCCGATGTAAGAGTTAGTCGCACATGCGCAATACGTGAATGTTATACAAGATTCTATCACAAATATGTTTGGACTGTATTGACTAGTTTCAAGGAAACATAGCGAGTTGCGACTCTAGACTGACCCTAGACGAATCCCCCTCCCAAGGAAAACAATATTATACAAGATTCTATCACAAATATGTTTGGACTGTATTGACTGGTTTCAAGGAAACAAAGCGAGTTGCGACTCTAGACTAACCCTAGATAAATAAAAAAAAAATAAAAACAATAAAAAAAATCAAAAAAATCACGTGTCTTGTCTAAGTGATGCAGAAGACAACTTTTAAAGGTGGGGACCATTTGCCTTTTAAAATGGTCCAGGGGTAGCAAGTTTTTCTTTTTAAAATGGTTCCTCATTGGCTAAGTAATGACCTTGATCAGACTGCCACTGTTTGGTGTGATGAACTTTCGAATTGGGACAAACTAGATCTTCGAGACTAAAATGCTTGCAACAGATCGGCGCGGAGAGTTGGGGAGGGCGGAGGGGTTGGGGGTCCTATGTGATTATAATTTTCTCTGCCTCGTCTTTGTCTCAACCCTATCTTTCCTTTCTACTATCGCTTTGTGAGACGGCTCGACGTAACTCAAATATTATTACTCAGTAAAACAAACAACAAACCATCCAACCAAATGCCGATTCAAGTAATAGCTTCGAGCAAGTCATTTTTTAGGTTTTCATTATTTACCGTCACTCAACGTTCAGGACCGCCGTGCAGTGCAAAGTTAATGTTGACGTCGGCTTTTCGAAAGCACTCGTAAATAGCATAATCTATCTCTCACATTTTGACGTCATACAGGCAACAGCTCTAGCCAAAGAGAGAGCAGTCATCGCTTTGGGCTCGGTCGTGTCGTGACGTTACACTTGAACGTTTTGAAGATGGAGTGATAGAATTTACGTTTAACAAAGTTAAACAGAATAACTTGCCCCCCCCCCCCCCCCACTCCCCCCACTCCTTGCAGAAAAGTTCTTTCCGTTAAGCGTAGACCCCATTCTAATGGGATTTATCTTCTAGGGAAGCAAATAGGAAGTCACTAACATTGTTGTTTTCCCTTTCCAAAAATGGCGGAAAAACATTGACTTGCTCCCTTTCACCTAAATATTTTTTTTTCAGGTGACCTGTAGCCTTTCTTACGTATTGTTGAGGATTGAGGAAATGTTGAGTACAAGTTTTAGACATAATTCACACTGAGGTTCAAACTTTCCACGCGTCTCGTATTGTTACAAAAAGTTCCGGCTTCCACTTGTCTCTGTAGACCTCGTTTTAATTTAGCCACATACCTACATCTTGGGCCTCTGCCGGTGTGATATTAAAATTTGAACCTGTTGAAAAAATGACCCCACTGGCCACTTTTCAATGTTGAATATCGACCCACAGAACATTTTCCAATGTTGAAAATTGACCTGGGTCAAGTTTCAACATTGAGAATTGACGCGTGGGGTCCTGTTTTCAAGGGGTCAAAATCTAATGTTACACCGGCTCAAGAACCTCGGGGCGAATACCCCATCATTTAAAGTTTACATTGTAGTATACAAGTCAATTTTCCCGATTTAATGTGATATATATTTGATGCGACGCAAAGGATGTAAATATTTATCAGGTTTGGCAACGTCGAAATCTACAGTCACATTGGACGCTTCAATGGATATATAGCCGTTCACTATTCTAAACGGTGAGTTTAGTCTTTAGTCTTTAGTCAATAGCCGATAGCAGCGTTAGTTGTACTAGTCCACTAGTCCAGTATGACAATATCTTGGACAAGTTCGCGTTTCAGCGTTCCGGAGTCAAGATCAAGGTCACATTGGCTATTTTTAGAAAAACTTTGTCATCACTCTAGCGCCTTCATTTATGGACCGATTTAAATTAAACTTCATACAAATGTATCTTTTGATAATATTTTAATAACGATTCTGTTTCAGCATTCTAGGATCAAGGTCAAGGTCACAGTGGCTATTTATAGAAAAACTTAGTCATAGCTCTAGCACCTTCATTTGTAGACCGATTTTGATTAAACTTCATACAAATGATTAGTCTGACAATATCTTGGATAAGTTTGCGTTTCAGCGTTCTAAGTCAAGGTCAAGGTCACAGTGGCTATTTACAGAAAACTTTGTCATCGCTATAGTGCCTTCATCCACAAACCGATTTTGATGTAACTTCACACAAATGATATCTTGGACAAGTTTGCGTTTCAGCATTCTAAGGTCAAGGTCACGGTTTTTTTTTTTTAAATTTTGTTATCTCTCTAGCACCTTCATTTATGAACCGATTTGGATTTTACTTCACACAAATGTTAACTGTGATAATATCTTGGACAATATTGCTTTTATGGTTCTAAGGTCAAGGCCACAGTGGTTATTTATAGAAAAACTTTTTCATCGTTCCAGCGCCTTCATTTATGGACTGATTTTGATTTTTCACACAAATGTACTATGTGACAATATCTTGGAATAAAATCTAGAATAAAACTTTTATTTCTCAAAGGTCGTCACTAAAATTTCCAGTTGTGGGTTCTGAACACGGGTGCGGGTGGTTGGTTTCATACCCCTTCTTAAATCATCAGCTACCGGCTTTTCAAAAAGTGTACTAGAATGTTTAAAACAGGATTTACAGAGATCCTTTAAAGAGTTAATTCCCACAGTGGATTAGAAGAAAATACATCCATGAAAACATTTTTTTATTTCCAGTCTGATGATTAATGATGCAGCTATCTTATATGAACTGACATGTAGACACAAGAATCTCTTGATTACTGATGGCCTTGGCCTCGACGAATCATTTAATGCAAATGGTATGAATGGTATAAACTATTCGCAAACATTAAATGATTTGTTTACCCAGCAAGCTTCAGCAAACATTGCATAAAGCCTACGAAAATTGCTTATAATCGACGAAAATTCCTAAATATTGACAGAGAAGTCGGCCTTAAAATAAGTGACCTTGACCTTGAATGGTCCCTCTGATTCAGATGATGTATCATAATATTAAATGCAATTTATGCATGACCAATTAATAATGAAATCAAGAATTGTCAGAGTTTGTAAATGATCATAATGCATGATACAGAGTTCATTTGTGCCATAATTTCGTGGATGTTTGTGACCTTGACCTTGGCACTACAATTTCCTTTGACCTGATTTATGTCAAAAATTGAAGCACAGTTACTGTCAATTGTATCTAGACTGTTTGCTACAATAACATACTTCATCGAAGGAGGAAAAGATCATAATTTTCATATAAAACGTGTTATTTATTAACATTTCTGGATTTTGGTGACATTGACCTTGAAAACTTGTTGCTCTTGGATAAACTAGTGTTGCTGTGATGATCAGATTTATAATGTTTAATAGTTTTTTGCGCTTTAAAACTGCCTTTAAAACATAAAAATGATATTTATAAGAATAAATGTCGAAAAAAGGACATTAAAATAGCATTTTTTAGCTATTTTAACATTGACCTTGACCTTTTGATTTGAATTTCTCCATCCATTTTTTTTATCTTTTACTCTTACATGTATTGTTCTTTAACACCTTACTAGTCTTTGTCTGGACATCTTCTGTTAAACTGTCCAAAAACTCCGCCGAAAAAGTGTAATATTGCGTTTTTCACAAATTTCATAAAATGCCAATTTTCCCCTTTTTCGGGCCTCTAGTGTAAGAAACCTATGGGAAATTTTGACACCAACTTTATATCATTGTGCTATGCCAACTTAGTGCTTTGATGTTTAATACATTTCTTTTCCAAAAAATTTCTGTAGAGACGAGAAAATAACAATTTTGCCAATTTCCAAATTTTTATCTTCATTTTTTCTGCCATCTTCCCAGAACAAACATTCTCCGTTTCCATGGCAACGAAACATAAAATGAAGATTTCGACGCCGTTTATGGTGGTTTTGCATCAGACCTGATATGTAGACAAAAAATTACTAAAATCCCAGACAAAGCGTGGCCAACATTTTCCGAAAGTTGCAGAGCAAACATGGCATAAAGCCTAGAAAATTGCTTATAATCGACAAAAATTCCTAAGTATTGATAGAGAGCTCGGACTTAAAATAAGTGACCTTGACCTTGAATGGTCCCCCTGATTCAGATGATGTATCATAACATTATATGCAATTTATGCATGACCAACTAAAAATGAAATCAAGAATTGTCAGAGTTTCTAAATGATCATAATAATGATACAGAGTTCATTTGTGCCATAATTTCGTGGATATTTGTGACCTTGACCTTGGCATTGCAATTTCCTTCAACATGAATTATGTCAGAAATTGAAGCACGGTTACTTTAAATTATATCCAGACTGTTTGCTATAATAACATACCTTATCGAAGAAGGAAAAGACCATAATTTTCATGTAAAACATGTTATTAATTAAAAATTTCACGATTTTGGTGACCTTGACCTTGAAAACTTGTTGCTTCTGGATAAACTAGTGTTGCTGCGATGATCAGATTTATAATGTGTAATAGTTCTTTGTGCTTTAAAACCGTCTTTAAAACATAAAAAATGATATTTATACCTATAAATGTCGAAAAAAGGCATTAAAATAGCATTTTTTTAGCTATTTTAACATTGACCTTGACCTATTGATTTGAATTTCTCCATCCAGTTCTTTTAATATTTTACTTTAACATACATTTTCCTTTATGACCATACTAGTCTTTGTCTGGACATCTTCTGTTAAACTGTCCAAAAACTCCGCCAAAAAAGTGCAATATTGCATTTTTCACATATTTGATAAAATGCCAATTTTCCCCTTTTTCGGGCCCTTAGTGTAAGAAACGTATGCAAAATTTTGTCACCAATTTTATATCATTATGCTATGCCAACTTAGTGCTTTGATGTTAAAAACATTTCTTTTCCAAAAAGTCTCTGTGGAGACAGGAAAATAACAAACAATTTTGCCAATTTTCTGATTTTTTATTTTCAATTTTTCGGCCTTCCTCCCAGAACAAACATTCTCCGTTTCCATGGCAACGAAACATAAAATGAATATTTCAACGCCGGTTATGGTGGTTTTGCATCAAACCTGATATATAGACAAAAAATTACTAAAATCCCAGACATAGCGTGGCCAACGTTTTCCGATTCTTACAGAGAATTGATATTAAAGAGTAAAAACGGCTTCTTCGTGAAAGCGACTCCGTTCTCAAAACAATTGTGTTTTCAATTACTGATACATGTGGTGAAATTGATTTTGTTCCAGCTAATTACATCGCTGCTGGTATATTTCAATTTGTAGAGCATGGTTAGCCAAGTGGGACATATATTTCAGACACTTTTTGGCGGAATTTCTTAATGTTTCATAATGTTTCTAAGAAGTAAAGATCATAATTCTTTTGAGACCGGTTACACTGGGAGGGGAATAGAGATGAGGTTTTCTTGCACACCGGATAAGGATATCCGCGTGCTTCCCCTGTACCTACAAATCTTATCTCACCCATGTTATCTCACCCAGGACCGGATAAAAATCACGAGCGTTCGATGCATTGGTTGTAATGGGGGTCACGTATCTGCGTCGTCAAGTGACGTTAGCGTTTAAGATGATTACGTCACGAAAACGACAAAATGACGTCAGTTTATGCATGCCAGACGTTGACGTAAAGAACCGAATGGCGGTTGTTGAAAACGGCACCTTCTTTTTTAATCAAATAGAAACCTCTGAGGCACTAAAATTACGCATTTTAACAAGTTCTAAAGAAAATACAAAACGTGGTGTGCAAGAAAAAGTATCTATCATGGGTGTGAGGTGCGGAGAGAAAAATCCGTCACTCGGGATCACTGTTCGGTATCACTCGGCAAGCCTCGTGATGCCGAACAGTGACCCTCGTGACGGATTTTTCTATCCACACCTCATACCCATGAAAGATACTTATAATCTCAAAGCGTAAACAGATTAGCTAGGTAAACACAAGAAGAAAATGTCGATGGCACTTTGAAACAATTTATATTTTTACAACAACCATGACAACGAAAAAAGGACAAAGTAGATAAAAGTAAGACAAAGTCATAGCTTTACTAATCTAAAAAATAATCTCAACATTCTGCTTCTAAAAGTATCCGATTGAGCCCAAAATCCCCGAAGGG
This sequence comes from Ctena decussata, assembly GCA_963989385.1. Lineage (NCBI taxonomy): Eukaryota > Metazoa > Mollusca > Bivalvia > Lucinida > Lucinidae > Ctena > Ctena decussata. Next base: position 90,634,522 of record OZ022501.1, read on the forward strand.
CCTAATGAAAAAGCGGAACGTATCAAGTTATGGCACCAGAACTATCAATAATCACTAACTGGTGCACACTTATCCCGACCACTGACATTGCTGGTAAGGCACTAGTCTTCTGTAAAATAGTCAGGGGAGTAGAGCCGTTTATTCCGAGGCTCAACCCACTATCGTGCAGCAAAATGGTGAATCAGAGTTGTCAGCCGTGACTGGGTTAAATGCTATGTAGGCACTGTTCGCATAGCATCAGTGATGTAATCCCCATTTGTGCTTTTAAATTACTCAAAAAGCAAAATTATCAGCTCTCTGAACCTTTAATCTTAGTCTCCATAAAATTCAGTCCAGTTCATCATGGTCATTCTAATTTTTTCTGTAAGTGTGGGCTTGAGCCCTCGGTTTTATCTCCCTGTAGCCGCCACTGTCCTTTCCACGGCGGAACTTTTGTTCCTTTGTTACAGACCATCGTTTTATCTTTATATGCGGAAGATTTAGTGTCTATGGTGGAATATTTTTGCGATTGTGGCTTTTCTTTTGAGAGGCAGTGCGCAGATCTGGTAATTACTTCTAGGCTGGAAATTCATCGGACTTTTGTGTGAGGTGTCTTTGCAAGCCAAGGGTACTGTAGTTTTGCCTGTCTTGGCTGACGGTCTATTCGGATTTCCTGCAGCGCCGTCATTTGGTTGCAGCGAGTTGTCCTTGGCTTGTGGTTTTTTTTTGTTTTTTTTTTGACCAGTTAGAAGATTTGTTGCAAACCACAGTTGTTTCACAACTTCGCATAATTCACGGTAACCACGCCATTTTTTCTATCGACAAGGGCTACGGATAATATGATAAGATGCAATGGAAGTTGCTCGCACCCAATGAAATGACGCAATAGGAAATTTGATTTACCAATTTACTGAAAGGCCGTCGGTATGTGGTAAGTAAGTAATAAAGTGGACTTAGTACCTTTGGCTTGTGAAGATGTTGCTGAGGTTGCCCCAATTAAGTCAGTTGAGGCCTAGACGGTCTTGGTGCATGCCATTCCGGGGCGGTGATTCTATTGCAGTAATAGTTGAGTTCGTGCTTGGTATAGAATAGAATAGACTTTGCGTACTTGTGTTCTTTGAATCTATCACGGACCTATTATGGCTCAAAAATCTTCTCTAGGTTGATAGGAAATTATCTGTTTTTCGATGCAAATAGCATTGATCTGCAAACTGTAAAAGACAAGCCCTTTGGGATCACCAATACAAATGAACGGAATTTCATTTGAAATGAATGATTGCTGCTAAAAGGATGAAACACATTTCTGCATTTCTACACTTTTCAATTTAACTAGGAACAAATTCTTACCCGCAACAGTAGACCTCTTTTAAAAGGGCTACATTATCCAGAAAAGCAATCAGGAAACAAAAAAATGTTGCTCCCCTTTGAATGGCGAAAAAAAAAGAAAAAAAAAAGAAAAAAAAAAAAAAAACAGGATTGCACTCATACTCCTTAATGCCAACTATCGCAAAATTAAAATTATCGCATTTTTTTATTTTATTTTTTATCTTTTATCTTTTTTTTCTTCTTTTTTTATAATATTTGCAAGTTTTCTGTTGTAATTGATACGCAGTTGGGTAGAGTGACTACCGTCTGACTAAGCTGAAAGACTTACAGCTACTTCTCGTTTTCTCAAAAACTAATATCTCAAAGAACTCGCTTATGTTTACGAATACATTTAAGACACACCTCCTTTTCTCTCTTTATTTTAAATCCTATTATCTCAATCTACAGGTATCTCAAAGTAAATTTTCTTGGACAAGATGAAGTATCAGTAGTTGGTTATCAACTTTGACTTTGAGATATGTAAATCTTCCCATTGTTATTCAGAGGAAACGCTGACGAAACATACCATTTATATCATAAGTTGTAGACTGATCAATAAGGAATATTTCCATGTTATATGTCTGTGAAAGTCAAATAAATTCTCATCAAAGCACTGTATTTATCCTTTTCGCATATAGATGAAATAATTAACTGCATTCTCAGAAATATTTGCATAACAGATTGCTAGGGAAGCCGTCTGCTTTCTAAATATTGTTTTCTAGTTTAGCGAGATTATTACAAAATGCAAATATTTTATGTGCCTGCAGTTTGCAAACTTACAAAATTGAAATTTCTGAAGCATAGCTGTCGCAGAAATGATGTTATCCTTATATATTAACCATTAAAGCGCCAAAACATAAAAATGTTGAATTGGCAAACAGTGTAGATTCAGATGAGGTGGCACATTATGAGCCACCTCATCTGAATCTACACTGTTTGCCCTCTAGTGTTCGAATTCTCAATATGATATCACTCGGACAAGCCATTTTTTGAATTTCTGCAGACGTAATTTTGTCGTCTGCTTTTTGGCACATTAAGGGTTAAACATTGAAGTGAAACCATAAACTGAAAAAAAAATACATATTCTATCACACCTGCTTAACTAAGTTTTCAAGAATGATACGAAACAAAAAAGCCACTACGAACCGAAAAAGAGTCATAGTTACCAAACGACCTGGTCATCAAGTCGTTTAGTAATTATGACTCTTTTTCGTTTGGTAACAGCTCTTTTTCGTCTCGTAACGGACCTTGTATATACATAGTTAACCAGGGGTGACTATGGCGAGTTTGTACAGAGATAAAGAAACCATAGAGAAATTATAAACAGCAAAACATTTAGGTAAATTATTGTTGGGTTGGGGTGGAGACCAGGAAATCAGAAATGATCTTTCTCATAAATATAAAAGCTGCTAACTGATATAATAGTATCTATTTTAGTAAAAAAAACCCAAAAAAACATAGTATTTTAATTATTCAAAATTTATTTATTCACAGCTGCCATATTTCATTAACGCAGTGGCATTGCATCGTCGTTGATAAGAGCTTTAAAATATTTAAAGTCATTAAAATGAGCCGCGACAAGAGAAAGCAAGCAAAGTGGCTGTGCGCCCGGTGCAGACTTAGATCAGTCTGGACATCTGCCCAGTCTGATCAGACTCTTTGCTAAGCGCCTAAAGAGTAGCTTAGGGTCTATGCTACCTCCATGCGGACAGCGAAGACTCTGATCAGACTGGGCGGATGCCCAGGCTGATCTGAGTCTGCGATGGGCGCACAACCACTTTGTTGGTTTTCTCGTGTCACGGCTCAATTATTGAGATGCGGCGGGTATTTTTGATATTGATTTTTAGTTATTTGGAATTTGGATCATCTCTTCCACTATACAATAGGTCAATGAGAATTTATCGTGATTTCAAATTTTAAATGATAAGTCTGTTGGAAACATTAATACAAAGGAAAAAATACAATTATATTTAAATGATTGATTGGCCTGGAAACCATGTTCATTTTCTTGGTTCTCTGTGGTAAGACGGTTTTTTAATAACGAAAATAGATAAAATTGTGGCACCATGGGGCAGTGACATTCTCAAATAGGACCAAGATTTTTCCATTAAGAGCCGAATCCCATTAAGAAGGCAGACAATGATTAGCTTCGGCCTAAAAGGTGTCATACTCGGCTCCCCCTGACATACTCAGCCTCCACCCGAATTTTGATGCAGTTCCATAATACACATACTCAGCCTCCACCTGAATCTAAGTTCACATATGCAACTTCGACATTAATTTTAATGCAGTTCCTAAGTAGCCATACGCAGCCTCCTTCTGAATTTTGATGCAGTTCCTATATAGTCCTACGCAGTCTCCACCTGAATTTTAATGCCGTTCCTAAGTACACAAACGCAGTCTCCACCTGAAAGGGGGAAATTGTGAAAATTGCTGAGTTTTTCTGAAAGTGTACCCCGTTTACCTTTAAGGCAAGAACAGTATTTTTGGAAATTGTAGCAGCATTTATTGTTATTACGGCTGAATATCTTTCTCATTGGTATTCAGAATAATTTTCTGGCAGAACATAATTTTTGCCGATCAATGATGAATAAATCCTCGTTACAACATCTTCCAGCCTCTAATAAATTTTCATCAAAACACGATATCTAAGTTGTAGATCAACTTTAATTGATTGTGATTGTGCAATATAAAATTGCTTGGATGTCAGTTTGAAGGCTAACTATATTACGAGACCTAAGTACGAGTAACAGAGAAAATGTATTCATCTATATGACACAGACAGATCTGAACACGTATTTCGATTGGTTGGTTGGTTGATTTGATGCTTAACGTCCACGGTAAACAACTATGGTCATGTCGGGACGGTCAGTTAACCTAACCACACTATTCCTGGACAGGCTTAGACCTCCTAAGCGGTTAACCAGTACTAAGTGCACATACTTTCGCCAGTAACTGACAACTGCCCTTCTTGAATCAGCGGAAGGAGAAACGAAAGTATGTGGCCAGACCGGGTTTCGAACCCAGGACCTCTGACTTATGAGTCAGGTGCCCTACCTATTGCGCTACGCGGCCCGGCTACGTATTTCGAATCTAAAACATAGAAAAGATGAAAATTTATAGTTCTTCAATTCTGCGAACGAGAAGGGTTTTTACTTTTTTCTATCCCGTAACTATACACGTGCCACCATCCAATTGCACGGCCGCTTATCTCCGTCAGCACAACACCGTGTTGTGTATAGGAAAATGTGCAGGAGATTTCCGGTGGTTCTGCAGGCGATTCGAAAATAAAGGTCACGAAAGGTAGGTGTCTCGGTTTAAAAGGGATATATTCTTTTCCAGCGTAAAACAAAAGAAAAGGAAAATGTCATGCAACCCTTCAATCGTTTTTCTATCAATACGAGTCTTGATCGAAGCCAGATTCTCAGTTATACAACAGATTTCCATTTTTTCCCGGAGCGAGGTCATGGAGGGGGCCGTTTTGTTGACATGCAAACATTTCAAATTTGCATTACTGGAGTCGCCGAGTATTTATGTTTTCATCCATCACCTGTATATTAAAGGTGTCTCATATAAGTACCAGTTACGAGCCTAAACAGAATTTGCTACCTTCCTTCAGCCCAGATAATGAAAGTTGTTGTGGAATTCGTGATCCAGGAGATCGGTGGTGCTGAAGGCGATAGGTGGCGGTGCAGGAGATTGTTTTATGTTGTGCCACCAATGACCGTTTTTAACTGTTTTATAACGTAAATAATGTAGTAGCATGCCATGGTACAGATTCGCACAGCTTTCAGATTCGTACACTTTGCTGTACAATGCCTCTGCTGCATTAAGCATGCTAATTAAAATGAAAATAACGACTCCAGCAATCAGGGGATTGAATTATCAGTCAATCATTTGCACTGCAAAGCTTCTGTTAGAACTAAATGGTACGAAAGTAATGCTAGTGTGTCAATTGGGTACTTACATTCGTCCCACTTTCTTTGTTTAATTTCTTTGTGCACGCGGCCACCAATCCAGCTCATTCATCGCATATACCAATGGGGCAAAACTTTCTGTTCCTTATTTTTGAGACCAAAATTCGATAAAACAGGCAATGCTATGCGATGGGACATTCATTGGAATTTTGACCAGGTATTGGTTTATAAAGAATTTTATGCTTGACCGTTTGAAATGCTTTGTAGCGGAGAAAAGGGCACTTTCTCCAACTTCAACGCAGATTCTCCTTTCAGTCTGTGATCCAGAGCATTACTTTTAAGGTATGTTGTAGGTCGAAATCAAGATTATCGCATAGCATTGTCGGGTTCAAAAAAGTGGCTACTAACAAGAAAAAAAAAAATTATTGAATTCAAGGTCCATCTCATTCATACTGCAAACCAATACCTGTGTCCAAAATTCCAATGAATGTCCCATCGCAAGCATTGCCTGTTTTATCGAATTTTGGTCTCAAAAATAAGGAACAGAAAGTTTTGCCCCATTGGTATATGCGATGAACGAGCTGGATTGGTGGCCGCGTGCACAATGTAATTAAACAAAGAAAGTGGGACGAATGTAAGTACCCAATTGACAAACTAGCATTACTTTCGTACCATTTAGTTCTAACAGAAGCTTTGCAGTGCAAATGATTGACTGATAATTCAATCCCCTGATTGCTGGAGTCGTTATTTTCATTTTAATTAGCATGCTTAATGCAGCAGAGGCATTGTACAGCAAAGTGTACGAATCTGAAAGCTGTGCGAATCTGTACCATGGCATGCTACTACATTATTTACGTTATAAAACAGTTAAAAACGGTCATTGGTGGCACAACATAAAACAATCTCCTGCACCGCCTTCAGCACCACCGATCTCCTGGATCACGAATTCCACAACAACTTTCATTATCTGGGCTGAAGGAAGGTAGCAAATTCTGTTTAGGCTCGTAACTGGTACTTATATGAGAGACCTTTAATATACAGGTGATAGATGAAAACATAAATACTCGGCGACTTCAGTAATGCAAATTTGAAATGTTTGCATGTCAACAAAACGGCCCCCTCCATGACCTCGCTCCGGGAGAAAATGGAAATCTGTTGTATAACTGAGAATCTGGCTTCGATCAAGACTCGTATTGATAGAAAAACGATTGAAGGGTTGCATGACATTTTCCTTTTCTTTTGTTTTACGCTGGAAAAGAATATATCCCTTTTAAACCGAAACACCTACCTTTCGTGACCTTTATTTTCGAATCGCCTGCAGAACCACCGGAAATCTCCTGCACATTTTCCTATACACAACACGGTGTTGTGCTGACGGAGATAAGCGGCCGTGAATTGTTGCCGTTGGATTTATTCATCGACGTTTTTAAATAGAGTCGCATGCGTACTGCAGAAATATGCATATAGGCACAACCTTTTAATGCATAAACAGGCGAGCTTTATTATCCGAGGTGTCGTTTTTGCGATTGGAACTACCACTGCATTCATGAAATGTCCAAAAGTAGCTTTTTATTTTGCTTTCGCTTGAACAGAAGTACAAGTATTCAACAACGGTTTTTGTATTTCTTATCTGTCGCAAAATTTATGCATTAGCATATCAAGAACTGTTCTTAACTCTTTAAGTACCAAAAAGCAGACGACACAATTTACGTCTGCAAAAAAAAATAAATAAAAAAAAAATGCGTTTTCCAAGACATTTCATATTGAGAATTCAAAGACTAAAGGGCAAACAGAGTAGCTCTAGATGAGGCGGCTCATTATGAGCCGCCTCACCAGGATCTACGCTATTTGCAAATTTTGCTAATTTCGTCACTGGGGCTTAAAGAGTTAATTTCTCAGCGAACAAGAATTTTTTCACATACTAGTCATAACCATCTACATTTACATGAACCCTGTTGAGGTTCTGCAGTTGCGTTTTTCTATCTTAGATTCAGGTTAAGACTTCTCATTTGGGGAGTGTGTGTGCGGGGATGGGGAATTAACCGACAAACTGCGTACATGAGGTTAACCCGATCACAGATCACAGCACATGTCTCCCTCTTAAATCGCAGAGCCCCGCTAGCTCAGTACTCAAGTTGAAAGGTTTCATCTTTATTTAAGTGTCACTTTTGCGACAATTGCGCGAACATTGAGCGGCATCTAAAATTACAGAAGCGAGCAACTAGAATTATTTAAAAAGCCGACTTTAACACACCACCCGCTCTCATGTTCCAGGAACTTGGTAACAACATGACGCCAGAATATATTACAAATCTTTTAAAACCGATGCCCCAAGCTCATTCGTTAAATCTGCGGTCCGCTGCTAATGGTACATTATATATCCCAAAAGCTAGGACGACACTTTATACGAGATCAATTTAATGCTCCGTACCACGATTGTGGAATTCTCTCCCTCAGGAGGTTAGAAATTCTGAGTCAGTTACTTCATTCCAGAACAGAGTTAAGGCATTTCTTTAAGACCAACAAACGAATTAATGTACTAATTTCAACACCATTGCAGTCGTGGCTGTGATGATTTTTGCGATCATCCATCCCATGCATTATTGCCCCCCCACCTTCTGCTTGAGACACACTATTCCTCGAGAGATGGGTGGTGGTACGCGGAGAAGCTCTACGTGACGATCCAGTACTAGTTCCATGGAGCGAATTCCATGGTAAGCCGACACATAATGTTGGTTCACAGGATCCTTCCATTGGTCCGCATTTTTTAAATTACATATTTTTAAATCATTTTTATTTGATGTCATTTTAAAGCACTCTTTAGGAGATAATGAGACACACAGCAATGTACGTGAGTGAGTGAGTGAACTCGGGTTTAACGTCCCACCAACAAGCAATGTACGTAAATGCAGATAAATCCACCCTGTGACTCCTGGTGCATGTAGAAAAACATTCGTTTAAGGGGCTCAGTTATCATGTGTGCTATTTCGTTTATGATAAGCGTACACCCTTAATGCGTGCATAAAAGAAAAGAGGAAGGTGTGTTTGCGCAATTAGTCTGTGACTGAATGTATTTGCTAGTGATACAGTGAGTAAACCGTCTCTGAAACTATATGCCCGTGTTCGACTTTAGGGCGAATCGGTGTTCGACTCAATGACGAAGCATAGGTTTATGTGAATAGGGAAAATTTTTTGTTAATTTTACTTATTTTGACCAATAAATAGCTATCTTTTCGATCATTTAGAAGCCATGCATTAGTTTAACAAAAAAAGTTAAATTTCGTAAACTAAGACCCTTTTCGTTACATAATATTAAGGATTTTACAAAATTTATAAAAATCAAAATTATGAAATTTAGAAACAGCTTGAGAGGGATGAGTTGCGACGACTGCTAGTCGTATAATAATGTGAGCTTTATATTTGGGAGTCTTTTATGCATATTGTTCATAGATTAATGTAACGTCTGGTATCTTAACAGGTAATGGCCCACCAAGTTGAAATGTTATTGTTATCAGTTTAAATTGTTCGACTTAAGGGCAAGTTCGACTTAAGGGCGAGTTACCCTATATATTTTGTTGATGTGTATTTTATACATTTGTGGAGGGCCGCAAGGTAGACTAGCTTTCTCAGCTAATTGTGTCACCCTCCTTAAAAATGTTTAGATAAAAAAATAAATGAATGAATTAAAAAGTAGGTAAAGCGCTGGCCTGCTGGTCTAGTGGTGCTGGGTTCGAAACCCGGTAATCTTTTCAACGGTAAACGGGGTTCCATTGCACACAACCTTTCATTATCATCCACGCATCGTCTTGTTTGACTGAAATGCTGTTTAGGATGTGAAATCGCAAGTTATCCATCCGTCCCTCTTTTTAATTGCACGCCAGTATTTTTTGATCTAGATGAAAACCACATCTCATGCGGTTGTCATCAAGGCATAACGGCGTTCAATTAAAGAGGGTGGCATACATGTGTTGTTGACCGTGACTGAGTTACTTGTTTTGCAACTTTGGCACCTGACTGCCGATGATATGTGGTCATGGCCACCGTGGTCAAAATACCCAGTAGCTTTACTACTTACCCAGTAGTTTTACCACTTCTCGTACGTTCTAAAGTGCGTCTTTTGTTTGCGTTCGTTTTTGTTCCACTAATTGCGAATAATTTCACAAAATAATAATATTCTTTAGTGGTCTTGGATGGGCTTAGTTTTATGATTGTGGCCTTTCTAGCATCACTGTGTGAATATTGTGGTATGAAGCTCAATTCAACAATAACCGAATCGTAAATAACTCAGTTTGGTATATGTGCCCAGCAGGCACCTGACGTTGAAATGACGTCGTACTGACGTCGATGCGACGTCATGACGTTGCATCGACATCAGTACGACGTCATTCTGACGTCATGTGCCTGCTGGTGTATACTTTCAAGGAAAGCAACTCTGCCATTTTCATGTTTGCCGCACTTCTCCATGAAGGTCAACTCCTGCACTAGCAAATTCTTTCCTCCAATTCTTTTCTTTAAAGGTAAAACACATTCTGAAAGTTTATGTCATCCAGGGAAGCAAACAGGAAGTCACAAAAGTTGTTCTCTTTAAAAAAGTGGTGGAAGTAGATGGCGATGTACCTATAGGTGTGTGTAATCGGAACTCCTCGGCCAGTTCCACGAATCAGATCTCAGAGGTATGTGCGGCGGAGCAGTGTGTTGCAAAAGCCACATTTTGTTCGACGGAACTAGTATACGCCGAAGACTCACTACGTCTTCGAACGATAAAAATACATTTTTTTTTTCATTATTTTACGCGTGGCGACGGTCGCGGCCATCTTTGTTTACGATTGTGATTCAAGTAGTCCCACTATATACATCCTAGGTTGATTCACGGATTTGGCCTTGCGGTGTTCCGAATGTGTGCGTGTGCTGTATGCTAATGCGTAGTCCCGCAGAGTCTCATGAGTTTGAAACACGTTCCAAAATCATTATCAACTCTGGTTGACTTATATGCGGCATTTGTTATATATTATTCAAATATGGTTTGATCTGCACCGCGATGATATCTGAATGATTGTATAGGGTACAGATTTCCAGAGGATCTATGGCTGGTGATGCATCGGTCTGTGTGTCATCGGTCAGACATTGTTTTCAAAACGAATCAGGAAAAAGTATATATCACATTAAGAATTAAAAGCAAAAACAAATGCAAAATATTCCATTTATTGAAGATTTCTTAATGTCATAGAAACACATAAAGCATGTTACTAGACAAGAAAATGCATCAATAGAGCCTCCTTCAGACAGCTGATTGGCGCCGCGTGAAAATCGACCTTAAGCCGTGTGCATATAGTAAATGCACATGTCAGCCTGCGCATCTGCGTATACTGATCAGAGTCTACCTTTTCCAGATTTCAGAGTTCCGAGATGCATAGACTGTATATGTGGTAAAGGAAGACTGATCAGACTGTACAAGTGCTCAGGCTGATCTGAGCTTCCCTGTTTATTCACGCCGTAAGAAATACTTTCGCGCAACGCGAATCATGTCTTCAGTGTATATGGCATGGCTTTCTAATTTTAACATACACTTGCGATGGAGACCTTTAAAATCGCTTAGTCTCAGAGAAATTACTGAATTCTAAAGACAATTGTGTTTTCAATTACTTGCTGTTAAAATTGTTTTCGTTCCAGCTAATTGCAAGCTAAATTTCGGATTCCATTTGAATTAGCGGAACTAAGTACAGTTACCGCAAGGCTTACTTCTTAACACTTTAAGCGGCTGAGACGCAAATAGCAGAATTTGCAAATAGCGTAGATCCTGATGAGGCGGCTCATGATGAGCCGCCTCATCTAGATCTACACTGCTTGCCCTGTAGCCTTCGAAATCTCAATAGATATAGCTTGGATGAAACATTTTTTTGAAACTTTGCATGCAGGCGTAAATTATGTCGTCTGCTTTTTGGCGCTCAAAGGGTTAATGAACTAAAGATGCTTTCCTGTGTGTTAACTTGGATTGTCAAAGTAGATAAGAACGAAACAGGGACAACTGAAAATCTAAATAAAATTAACCGTAACCCCAACATATTGCTCAAGCGGGTTACTCACTGAAATAACGGATCACTGTTCAGTACATTTGATGGAAACATGCTTTACAGTTATTTGAGCCGCGACACGAGAAAACCAACAATGTGGTTGTGCGCCCAGCGCAGACTCAGATCAACCTGGGCATCCGCCCAGTCTGATCAGACTCTTCGCTAAGCGCTTAATGGGTAGCTAAGGGTCTAAGCTACCTCCATGCGGACAGCGAAGACTCTGATCAGACTGGGCGGATGGCAAGGCTGATCTGAGTCTGCGCTGGGCGCACAACCACATTGTTGGTTTTCTCGTGTCGCGGCTCATTTTTAAGTTGACTCAGTTTCTATACAGTGTATAGAAAGTGCAAATCAGGAAAACTGATGAGTAAACTATAACATTTGCTACCAATCCCAATAAACAGAGGATCTTACATGAGTGCTTATGTATTATTGAAATTATTAAACGAGTTGGGGAAAAAGATAAGATGCGAGGCTCTGCCGGGCATCTTATCGTTTTCACCAACGAGTTTTATTTAATAAATTCAGTAATACAGGAGCACGAATGCAAGATTCTATTTATCATATGACACTAAATCGCATTTTATTGGCGAGTTTTGCACTAAAACGTCACGATCTCGCCATTAGAAAACTCGACGTTTTATGGACGTCAGCGCATAACGTTACGACGTAATTTGCATATTTAATCCACTAGTGGATTATCGTTTTTAATGCATGGCTTTATTACACTCTCAGATGCGACGACATATGATAAAACAAAGTATTATTGTCCAATCCAATTTGAGACAGGCGCCCTTTGGTCAAGTGGTTAGAGGACTCTGTTATGGTGCGGAAAGCTGCCGGATGATAGCGGTTTAAAGCCCGGGTTGGACCATCCGGCGACTGGAACGCTCTGTCAACCCAGCAGTAAATGGGTACCTGTTACGAATCAGGGAACAGTTCATATGATGTGCCCAAGATATAACCTCCACTGCCTCCTACAGCCACTAGGCAATTGGTACACCGGCAACCCGACTGTAGGTATTCAGACAAGCAGAGACTTGGTGAAAACCGGAAGTCGAAATCACGGTTTGAGATTGACCCGCAGCTCGAAGCGTATTGTGGCTGCTGGCCTTCCCTCTTTAAAAGGAGACAGGGGCAGCGGTCATGATGCACTTCCGGAGGTGGTAAATAATATCCATCAATTCAAAATGTAACAGGAGAGCAAGGGGTGAAATTTCTCTCTTTTCCATTTAATTGTCTTCATTCTAATATTTTATACATGTATGTTTTTCATTTTCTTTCTTCCTGAAACATATTCTATTTTACAAATAATCTGTTGATTGGATATTTCACTATGTTGATTATTACAAACTTTGTACGCTCATAGTTGATAGATTTTTTACAACTATATGTTTACCAGATCGAATTTAAAGGAGAAGAACTATATAAGCATTTTGCTTCCGTTCGTATCCTTATATAGATATTGTTACAATATATGTTGTACATAGATTTTTCGAAATAAATATGTTTAAACCAAATCACGGCACCGGGCTTAGGCTATTGGAATTTTATTTTAATCCAGTTTGTATATGTTGGTGCTTAAAGGAGCAAATTCTTTCCTTTAAGAGTAGACCCCTTTCTGGAACGATACTGTCACTCAGGGAATCAAACAAGAAGTCACAAAATTTGTTCTTCTTTGTAAAAATGAGCCGCGACACGACAAAACCAACAATGTGGTTGTGCGCCCAATACAGACTCAGATCAGCCTGGGTATCCGCCCAGTCTGATCAGAATCTCCGCTAGGCGCTATAAGGATAGCAAAGGGTCTAAGCTACTTCCATGCGGACAGTGAAGACTCTGATCAGACTGGGCGGATGCCAATGCTGATCCGAGTCTGCACTGGGCGCACAACCACATTGTTGGTTTTGTCGTGTCGCGGCTCAAATGGCTTGAAATATGCAGATTTATCCATACATCGTAACACAAGTCATTGGCTTCACTATATGCAACGTGAATATAAAACGATGGAGCCTGTACATGTTTTGTTTGTTTATTATTTTCAAGAGCATACAAAAGAAGAAACGAACATGCCTTGTTTCATTAAAATGTTAGGAAACGATTAATTGTCTGCAGTCTTTGATTCGATTCCTGAGCTGCTTGCGTCTACAACTTATTTCTCACCAACTCGTCCTAATACCAAACTTTAAAACAAATAAACACAGAGCTAAAAGTCGTAAATTCCTGCAAGACTAAATGTGCTAGCACACATTCAACGAAGGAACGGCACTACAACCTTTGAAAGTACATGTATTGAAAGGCTAAAAGTTAAAGGTTTCACGCAAATTTGTGGCCGTAGGGGTAGTGGATGCTAGAGCCCAACCGGACTTGGACACAGCATATGAAAAACGGAGCTCATCCCTTGCCTTTCTGTGCCTTCATCACTTCCTGAATCGTGACACCGCTGGCTGTCCCGTTGGGAATTCGAACCCTCGGCCTTCTGCGCCAAAGCCGAACAGCTCTAACCACTCAACCATGCCATCGCTCTGTATTAAGTATTACGTGTTCTATGCCTTCACAAAAAGTAAAAAGTGCATGAAAGGTAAATATAACTTTGTTTTGCATTTATTAAACTAAAAGCAGAATAGTTTCCGTTACATCTCAAAAATTTAAAAGTAGTTCATTTCCATTTTACAGTAAAATGCCAGTAGTACTCTCTCCATAAACATATGGGAATATGGAACAATGTGGTGAAACGCTTCGTTTTGAAACCACTCCTTAGCCATTCTCAAAACTGAAACAACAATGGAAATACGTATCTAAACCATGCACTTTTAAATTTTATTTACAACCTTTCCGTTTATGCCGCGACACTAGAAAACAAACAAAGTGGTTGTGCGCCCAGTCTGATCAGAGTCTTCGCTGTCCGCATGAGGGTAGCTTAGACCCTTAGCTACCCTTTAAGCGCTTAGCGAAGAGTCTGATCAGACTGGACGGATGTCGAGGCTGATCTGAGTATGCGCTTGGCGCACACCCACACTGTTGGTTTTCTCGTGTCGCGGCTCGTTTTGCAATGCAAGCGTTTTGAAAAACTGCAGACTAATATCACATTTTTTACTCCTTTTTTTTGGCATGTCTTTCAAAGGCGTCTCGATAAAGTCTGAAATATTGACTTGAGGACCGCAGAGAAATCTTTCTTCATGCTGCTAATTTCACAGCACGCTAAAGTACATTTGCAATGCATCTTTTTACAAACGGTTTAAAAAATTTCAAGAATTTTGGTGAATGGCTGCACTTTCAGGAGAAGTAACTCTGCCAATGCAAGAGAATACTATATGAGCCTCGACACGAGAAAACCAACAATGTGGTCGTGCGTCCAGCGCAGACTCACATCCGCCTAGTCTGATCAGAGTCTTCGCTATCCGCATGAAGGTAGCGTAGTCCCTTGGCAACCTTTTAAGCGCTTAGCGAAGACTCTGATCAGATTGGGCGGGCCCAGTCTGATCAGAGTCTTCGCTATCCGCATGAGGGTAGCTTAGTCCCTTGGCTACCCTTTAAGCGCTTAGCGAAGACTCTGATCAGACTGGGCGGATGCCCAGGCTGATCTGAGTCTGCGCTGGGCGCACAACCACTTTGTTGGTATTCTCGTGTCGCGGCTCATATTTTTGAAGGGTTTTGTCATCCAGGGAAGCAAATATGAAGTTACAAAATCTACTCCCCTTTGAAAAAATTGCGGGATAACACGGATGTGTACACTCTTAATGAATTTGCGGGACTTGTTATGTTTTTGTCTCTTTAGAACACTGTAGCATAATAAACTTTCGCGAATCATTATCCGGATCAGATCTTGACAAAAACTGTCTTAAAGTGAATGGGTACACCTTCAGGGGAACCAACACTACCATTTCTATTTTGTTTCTTTTCTCAATGCGGATCAACTCTTAAAAGAATCTGCTTCCCTAGAAGGATTTTCGTAGTTATTTGTATTCTCAACTTCTACAGCGTGAGAAAAAATGCAAAGTTCGGGAGCAAAGATATAGCTTAAATAAGCGTGTATTTTCTTTTTGTTTTCTAAATTTTTATTATTATTATTATTATTTTGTTTCTTTAAAAAAATTGCGAAGTTCCTCGAGCTGAACCAACCAATGCACATTTAAAAATGACTTACAGAGGAATTATTGTGGAGACCTTTAGAATAACTAATCTGATTGTTAAAGACATTTTTAAAATTGCTTAGCTTCAGAGAATGATTTCTCAAAACAATTGTGTTCCCAATTACATGCTGTTGAAATCGATTTTGTTCCCGCTAATTGCTCAACTTCTAGAACTGGTAAATTTCTATTTCAAAGTAATTGGGATGCTGAGCATCTTTATCTTAGTACGTAGTTTCTCTTCATTAAGTTGACAGAAGCAGTAGAGAGAAATTGAGCCGCGATTCGACACAACAAAAAAGTGGAATGTGCGTCCAGCGAAGAATCAGGTCAGTCTGGGCATCCTCCCAATCTGGTCAGAGGCTTCACTGTCCGCATGGAGCTAGCTTAGACCCTTAGTTACCCTTTAAGCACCAAGCGGATACCTAGGCTGATCTGAGTTTTCGCTGGATGCACATGCAACTTTGTTGGTTTTGTTATGTCGCGGCTCATTAATCAGAGCTCTAGATAAGAGGGAGTATTTTGTGATAATTAGGGATATTTTTTGTTATTTCTGCATAAAAACATATGTTGTGGCCTCTCATCTGAACCGTCTCGACGAGACGGTTCAGATGAGGGGTCACAACATATGGTTTCAATGAGAAATAAAAATAATTATCAGTCAATTATCATCAAATACCCCTCTTATCTAAAGCTCTGACTAATGATTAAACCAGTAATAAAAAAGAACTTGGAAAATCTGTTTAGGAAACGTATGTTTCATACATAAAAAGGTCTGGGCACAATGTCTTAATAAGCAAGGGGCCATGACTGTAAAAGCATACCAACCATAAACCCCAGGCACATAAACTTCTTTACCGGTTTATCATGTGATGTTAATCTACAGAATTTCCAATTGATCCCATGACAGATATAGGATGTGCTGCGGGCACAGTATTACGGGACAGACGGACACACTAACACAAATACATACACGGACGAGGATGATTTCGATAGTTCCCAACACCTACTCTGGGAGACAAAAATTATTTTTATCCCCGCCTCTCATCCCTATATCTGTTTTATAGACGTAAAATTGGGTGTTAAAGCCAGCATTCAAAAAACGCATGCTTTTAGAGTTCAGTCCTTGCCAAAACTATGTACATGTATGAGCTTGTGTTCATGGGCTTATTATAGCCCTAACTTTGTGGAAGAAAGTACGTGGTTTGCTGGTGACGTACTAGTCATTGCTTCTGTTTCACTCATCTGGATCACGGATAATGTCAGATCAGCCTTCTTTTCCTGGTCAAACAAGTGTCAAGAGGATATTTCTAGGCAAATATTCTTAAGCTGAAATAGGATACTATACTGAGAGGCAAAAGAGTTATACACCTTTTGAATGCCCATATTTTACTTAGTTTTCACTGCTCAGGTCTAAATTTCTGATGATTTGTTTTTACTCAAGGTACACCAATGTGGATCATTATAATAATTCCAGCTCAACTTTCAACTGCTAATTTAGCGCAGTCTGATTGGTCAAGAGGGTACAGAAAGTGGCGTTGATAATTAGAAACCGGGAACTACTTGACTATTTTCTTAGCGGCAGTTTCTAAAATACTCGGTATAGCTGACAATTCCGAGACGAAAAATGATAAAAAATGAATTTTAGTTTTGTGGATTCTATGGATGTGTAAACTCTGGCGAATCACTTACAAACTTAACATAAAGCCTTTTTCAGCTTGTGAGTGATTCGCCGGCGTTTACACATAAAATCTACAAAAATAATATTCATTCCTATAATAGCTGAGTAACACGCTTGACTAGCAGCACTGAACGTACATATGGCTTTTGCACTTTTTTCACGTGCAACAAACTACATGTAGAATACGAATTTGCCGTTAGTCTGTATATGAAAATTCGATTGTTTTTTAACTATACAAACCACAACGTTTCAGTTACATTTGCGTTACGGACAGGCTCTCTAAGGCATACAGAAGTCATCTACTCAAAATCAAAATTACTCATATACACTTCAGCACCAATCAGTTATGACTCTTGTGTATTTTACTTAGCCATTCACAAACCGTTTTGAGCAGTCAGCCTGTGAAGACTTCTGTCAGCCATTAAAAGACATGTTGTCATGTAAATGAATGAAAACATTGTGCTTTGTACAAAAAAAAATCGCGAATTCAAAAACAGATTTATATCAAAGTCGTATTGTCCAATATGATACACATGCAATACGGGCAAAACTTAATTGCACGTATAATGTCGCTAGTCAAGCAGTTCATTTAATCATGTTCTTATAAAATATTATTGTACTTTGAGTCAAAATACATCATGCAGAAGGTCAGACCTTACTTTCTCAAATGAGTACTCACTAAAAGTTTATTCAGTGTAGGCATTTCAGAATCAAGCACTCCAACATGTCCAGGGGATGATATGTGTGTCCTCAAAGTTATGGATTTTTGCGCAGCCGCCCTAGGGGAGAGTCGGGTAACTTCGGACATGGGGGTAAATTCGGACATACCATTGCAAACAGCGAAAATCCAGATGAAACGGCTCATAATGAGCCGTCTCATCAGGATTTTTACTGTTTGGCCAGTTACTTTCGTTTAAGTTCCAAACAACTGACATATAAAGAAAACAATGTCACTGTCCGAATTTACCCGCTGTCCGAAGTTACCCGACTCTCCCCTATATTAAGTATTTTTATCACTCCTTTTTCCACTTCACTTTTGATGACTGTGGCATGGATACACCTATATCTGACATCTTAGCAATTTCCAGCGTGACTGTATAAACAACAGAGTAGTGGTCAGACACACTGGTTTGCATGCTAACCATTGCTCAAAGGCTTTGACCTTCCAAATGAGATCATCACTGTGAAAAAATATAGTCAATTTTACTTGTATCAACCCCACTTAGACTAATGTAGGTCTTTCCTGTCGTGTTTGTAGTCAGCTTATTCTCTGCTAGGAGCTTGTTCAGGTTTTGTTGTCTTCCAGTGACCTTCTCGGCTGAGATATTTTCATCAAACTCACCACCGAAAATAATGTGGTGAGTGCTTCCATACTTCTGTGGAATTTCATGCAGTTAAGCAAGGTAATCCTCACAGTCCCCCATCTATAATACTAAATAAACGAAGTAACGCATAAACTGCAAAATTGGTGGCATTTTCAAGCATAATTTCTACACTGGTTCTTTCGCATATTGCTATCGTTGATAATTTCGGTTTGCGTGTGTTTTAGTTTCACGTAGATTTAAAGAATTTGGGAATTAAATTCGTCTTTCATTTTAAATTCTCCCAATTATTTTTCTAGAAACTTCGACGACTATTTGTCAACAATGGGTGCGTTCGAGTGAAATTATCGTGTACTCGAATACACGTTTTAAAATAATCCGGCCGTTTCGGTTCTGCGTCGTTATGCGTTATATCGGCGCGCTGCTTAGCAAGTCCAAATTTAGCAGGTTCTAATGCAAAACTCCGACCCATGAACGTACGTCATTCCCCATAAATAACGATATATTTTTGTATTTTTGCTCATATGTCTAAACGGATGAAGAATTAAATGGTAATAGTCCCGACGGCCCTGCCTCGAAACGACCCATTTTCTTCCAGAACGATAGTCAATACGAGTAGCCAATCGAACTCGCCCATTGAAGAATAAAGCTCACCGCACATGGTCTTTCGAAAAGTTGGACGGACACACGGCGCCAAGTGTGTGCGGCTATGGTTACGTACCGCTGAGCCACTTTGGGAACGTCGTTAGGAGAATTCAAACTGAACTGAACTTTCGAAAAGACAAAAATCAAAAATGTCTAAGGTTAACACACATGCGAGTGAAAGGGCATTTTTTCCAGCGAAGCAGACAAATCAATTTCAATGATTCAACGAAGCTTAATAAGCCTTTAGTCTTCAGAGGGCTTGAATATTTTCCCCCAAAACGTTCCAGGACCCAATTTTTCCAGAAAAAAAATACCCAGGACAGGTCACATAACCAAGATGGCACTCATTTATTATGGTAAAAAAAATCAAAAACCTTCTCCCCCAGAACCACGCCGGGCCGCGTAGCGCAATCGGTAGGGCACCTGACTAATAAGTCAGAGGTCCTGGGTTCGAAACCCGGTCTGGCCACATACTTTCGTTTCTCCTTCCGCTGATTCAAGAAGTTACTGGCGAAAGTATGTGCACTTAGTACTGGTTAACCGCTTAGGAGGTCTAAGCCTGCCCAGGAATAGTGTGGTTAGGTTAACTGACCGTCCCGACATGACCTTAGCAGTTTACCGTGGACGTTAAGCATCAAATCAACCAATTCTCCCCCAGAACCACAAATCCTATGATCTTGAAACTTAGCATGTCGCATCAAGGACCCAAAAGCTCAACAAAATTTATATAAATGATGCCCCTGGGATGACCTTGATCTGTTTTACGGCAAGATCAACTTTTGAGTCACTTAGGTTTTTCTATAGGAAAAAGTGAAAAAAGTTGATTTTTTTTAGAAACAATGCAGTCTGCTACCTGAAAGTTTGTAGATGCAGATAACTAATTAGGTAAATGAAGCTTTAGTGAGGATTCATGGTAAAGGTCATATCTTCACCTGGGCCTAAGGCCATTTACATTGAAAAATTAAAACTCGCTTTTTTTATATAAACTTGACCATCATGAAATATTTCCGCGCTTGCGCGGGCTCTTTTCTAGTATTATTAAAACATTTAAAAGTGTGTACTTTCACTTCCCGCTGAGTATATATTTGTCTAAATTTTCAGGCTGGAAAGATCAAAACCGACAGGACATGAACACAATTTCTAATTGGTCACTTGTTCCACAGATTTAAGTCTTATGTAAATGTGAAATATTCTTCTATTCAAAACCCATGAAAAAGGTTTTTCTATTCTATTATATTGATTATTGCATAAAGACCACATATCACACACGATCAGCAATCGCCAAAAGGAATGAATGCATGGCATATAACCATGAGTTTTACTTTGTGAGATATGATCTTCCTGCTGCTAAAAATGAATATCAAATCATAATCGAGCCGCGTCACGAGAAAACAAACAAATTGGTATGTGCGCCCAGCGAAGACTCGCATCAGCCTGGGCTCCGTCCAGTCTGATCAGAGTCTTCGCATTCCGCACGGATGTAGCTTAGACCAAGTGGCATGTGTGCCCAGCGAAGACTCAGATCAGCCTGAGCATCCGTCCAGTCTAATCAGAGTCTTCGCAGTCCGCACGGATGTAGCTTAGACCCTTAGTTACCTTTTGAGCGCAGAGCAAAGACCCAGAGCAGGCTGGGCGGACGCCCAGACTGGTTTAAGTCTGCGCTGTGCGCACATGCCACTTTGTTGGTTTTGTTGTGTTGCAGCTCATATGACGAAGCTTTATTATCATCTTTGTCTATCTATTCACTCCTATAATGGTCTTTTAAATGGCTTAGTTTACCTGGGGCCGTATTCATAAAGCCACTTAAGTCATTGCTATGCAGTTGCTAAGGCTAAATATCTATAAAGGAGATTCCCTACAACTATGAAATTTGGTCTGGAGGAACAGTCTTTGTAAGACTGTTCCTCCAGAGCAAATTTCATAGTTGTAGGGAATCTCCTTCTAAGAAATTTAGCCTTAGCAACAGCATAGCAACGATTTAAATGGCTTTATGAATACGGCCTCTGTATTTGACAGTCAAATCAAAGTCACAAATGTTTGCAAAGAAGGCAAACACATTTGAGTAAAAAGTGATGATTCAGTAAATGTTATAGATTTTTTTCACGACAAGCTTCATATTCAATGTTTTAATATCTAATATGCTAATTTAATTGATGTCAGTCATGTTTGAAGGCCTATACTAATCTTGACATCTTGACATCAAACTTAGACGCTACGTAACAAACCATGCAATATTATAAAATTATTGATCTTTGTTGAGGTGAATATGCACTTTCATCGACCTGCAAACATCATATTGACCGACACGAAGCGGAGGTCAATATGTTATGTTTTCAAGTCATTAAAACTGCATATTCAACAAAATAAAAGTCAATAATTGTTTTATTATATGAGACAGTGCCATGCATTTTGAGCCTTGTGGAGGTGCGACGTTGACGTCACGAAACATGAAATGAAAGTGGCATCATACAATTTGCACATAAAGTAAAATTGGATTTCCGTGTACTGACTCATAAATTTCAAAGCGTCAGCTGAAAAGAGTGATTCAACTTTTCTATCAGCGTCTTTAATTTTCTTCATCTACACTCTTTAGAATGTTTGCATTATAGATCTATGTAAAGCTATGTCACAAACGTTTATCCAGCTAATGTGTAAATTGTACAGTGAAACGAAAAACACAAAATCGGCTTGGTGTGAATTTTGTTTGCTTTTCAAGTAAACCTTAGCTCGATTTCTATGTACTTTTCGAAATCTGTTCTGGAAGCACTAATAAATATGAAAATGTTAAAAACAAAATTTCCAATATTTGCTCCATAAGGCTCAAAATATCAGACACTGTCACATATGATAATTCTAAATGCAGGTTCCTTTGATAGCGAGCATTCGCTTGCAGGCGCGTAGCGCCTGCAACTCAAAGCTCCGAAGAAGCTTTGAAAGAGCGGAAGCTCTATTGACTATTATAGCGAACACACGAAGTATGTTCGCTTTACTGTATCAGTTTTGGTCCTATATAGGGCAGCGTGAACTAATTGTTTCTCCCATAGACTTCTATAGTGACCCCTACTGCCTGTGACAGTGTGCCTCCCTTTATACACTGTCACTTCACTATCCAGATTTGCTCTAATTTCAAGCTAAAATGTTGATCAAGAAGATGAAATAAGAGAAACACCACCTTACCCAGCACTTTCTACCTCTACAGGATGTTGATAGCCAGCAACTACCTATCCCGCAGAAAAGCGCAGAAGATTTGCTAAAAATCACCTGTCATTAATTTTGGCTCCACAGACCAAATCAAAAATACTTATTTCTTTACAATATCCATAATATCAAACAAAACTGATTTCTACATGTCACTAAAACATCACTTTCAACCTCATGAGCATTATTAACCAATCAAAGAGCACCATGTGACAATAATAGTCCCGAGCTTCCCTGCACCTTTTTGAATTACGCGGTTTCCTATAGGAATTGGTTCCCGGTGCCCTATAGTGCCACCCCTAACTTTTGGAAATCAATTGATTCTGCTTGAATTTAAACTTCAAACTATTTTAAGACAGTTCTCAAGTTTCGCATGTAATTATAATGACCGTATTTCCATGAGCAGTGTGCTAAAGTTGTCGTGTCCTGTTTCTCCAAAGGCAGCCGAGCAACAAAGATTCTGAGAAAAAAGCAAACACTTTACCTACTGCTGATGGAAATACACTCATGACCTCAAGGCTTTCTCCATTCATGTGAAACTTCAAACTGTTGAGCATCTAAAATAAATTAAAACATGAAAAAAATAGCCATTTCTGACATTTCACACCCAATCTTGTAAGTGTACCCCCAAATTTAGGAGAAAAATACACATTTTTCAGCAATTTGGACACCACAGTGTCCCAAAATTGCTAATGCATGCAGTTTTCTACATTCTGATAGAGGCATCTAATGCTAGTCTAGCAAATTAAGGAGCAAAAAAGATTCTGAAGACCCTTTTTACAGTCAGAATTGGTGATAGCAGTTGAGAATACCATGCCGCGCGATAAAATCTCTTTAACGACACAACGAGGTCCCAGGATTTTTTCACTGTGAGGCTTTCCTCCAAGTTTCGAAAGCATCCGGCTTAGCCGTTTGAACAATTCTATCCCTAAAACTTCAATTGCATTCCAATAAACCATGTAAACTGATGCAGTGGAAGCTTTTGAAATACCCCACCCCCTCCAGTAAACCTGTGTTTTAACAGAGTCAGCCAAACAGAGAAAATATTCAGGCTCATCTCACTATTCTGAACATTTCCAATGTGAATAAGCTACTGAAAATCAGCATTTCAATAAAGTAAGTCCTATTTTACAAAGGAGACTTTGAAAATCTACAGAAAACATTGAAATACAGCACAGCAAGAAAGAACTCTACTTTCAGTATAGGGCAGCGTGAACTAATTGTTTCTCCCATAGACTTCTATAGTGACCCCTACTGCCTGTGACAGTGTGCCTCCCTTTATACACTGTCACTTCACTATCCAGATTTGCTCTAATTTCAAGCTAAAATGTTGATCAAGAAGATGAAATAAGAGAAACACCACCTTACCCAGCACTTTCTACCTCTACAGGATGTTGATAGCCAGCAACTACCTATCCCGCAGAAAAGCGCAGAAGATTTGCTAAAAATCACCTGTCATTAATTTTGGCTCCACAGACCAAATCAAAAATACTTATTTCTTTACAATATCCATAATATCAAACAAAACTGATTTCTACATGTCACTAAAACATCACTTTCAACCTCATGAGCATTATTAACCAATCAAAGAGCACCATGTGACAATAATAGTCCCGAGCTTCCCTGCACCTTTTTGAATTACGCGGTTTCCTATAGGAATTGGTTCCCGGTGCCCTATAGTGCCACCCCTAACTTTTGGAAATCAATTGATTCTGCTTGAATTTAAACTTCAAACTATTTTAAGACAGTTCTCAAGTTTCGCATGTAATTATAATGACCGTATTTCCATGAGCAGTGTGCTAAAGTTGTCGTGTCCTGTTTCTCCAAAGGCAGCCGAGCAACAAAGATTCTGAGAAAAAAGCAAACACTTTACCTACTGCTGATGGAAATACACTCATGACCTCAAGGCTTTCTCCATTCATGTGAAACTTCAAACTGTTGAGCATCTAAAATAAATTAAAACATGAAAAAAATAGCCATTTCTGACATTTCACACCCAATCTTGTAAGTGTACCCCCAAATTTAGGAGAAAAATACACATTTTTCAGCAATTTGGACACCACAGTGTCCCAAAATTGCTAATGCATGCAGTTTTCTACATTCTGATAGAGGCATCTAATGCTAGTCTAGCAAATTAAGGAGCAAAAAAGATTCTGAAGACCCTTTTTACAGTCAGAATTGGTGATAGCAGTTGAGAATACCATGCCGCGCGATAAAATCTCTTTAACGACACAACGAGGTCCCAGGATTTTTTCACTGTGAGGCTTTCCTCCAAGTTTCGAAAGCATCCGGCTTAGCCGTTTGAACAATTCTATCCCTAAAACTTCAATTGCATTCCAATAAACCATGTAAACTGATGCAGTGGAAGCTTTTGAAATACCCCACCCCCTCCAGTAAACCTGTGTTTTAACAGAGTCAGCCAAACAGAGAAAATATTCAGGCTCATCTCACTATTCTGAACATTTCCAATGTGAATAAGCTACTGAAAATCAGCATTTCAATAAAGTAAGTCCTATTTTACAAAGGAGACTTTGAAAATCTACAGAAAACATTGAAATACAGCACAGCAAGAAAGAACTCTACTTTCAGTATAGGGCAGCGTGAACTAATTGTTTCTCCCATAGACTTCTATAGTGACCCCTACTGCCTGTGACAGTGTGCCTCCCTTTATACACTGTCACTTCACTATCCAGATTTGCTCTAATTTCAAGCTAAAATGTTGATCAAGAAGATGAAATAAGAGAAACACCACCTTACCCAGCACTTTCTACCTCTACAGGATGTTGATAGCCAGCAACTACCTATCCCGCAGAAAAGCGCAGAAGATTTGCTAAAAATCACCTGTCATTAATTTTGGCTCCACAGACCAAATCAAAAATACTTATTTCTTTACAATATCCATAATATCAAACAAAACTGATTTCTACATGTCACTAAAACATCACTTTCAACCTCATGAGCATTATTAACCAATCAAAGAGCACCATGTGACAATAATAGTCCCGAGCTTCCCTGCACCTTTTTGAATTACGCGGTTTCCTATAGGAATTGGTTCCCGGTGCCCTATAGTGCCACCCCTAACTTTTGGAAATCAATTGATTCTGCTTGAATTTAAACTTCAAACTATTTTAAGACAGTTCTCAAGTTTCGCATGTAATTATAATGACCGTATTTCCATGAGCAGTGTGCTAAAGTTGTCGTGTCCTGTTTCTCCAAAGGCAGCCGAGCAACAAAGATTCTGAGAAAAAAGCAAACACTTTACCTACTGCTGATGGAAATACACTCATGACCTCAAGGCTTTCTCCATTCATGTGAAACTTCAAACTGTTGAGCATCTAAAATAAATTAAAACATGAAAAAAATAGCCATTTCTGACATTTCACACCCAATCTTGTAAGTGTACCCCCAAATTTAGGAGAAAAATACACATTTTTCAGCAATTTGGACACCACAGTGTCCCAAAATTGCTAATGCATGCAGTTTTCTACATTCTGATAGAGGCATCTAATGCTAGTCTAGCAAATTAAGGAGCAAAAAAGATTCTGAAGACCCTTTTTACAGTCAGAATTGGTGATAGCAGTTGAGAATACCATGCCGCGCGATAAAATCTCTTTAACGACACAACGAGGTCCCAGGATTTTTTCACTGTGAGGCTTTCCTCCAAGTTTCGAAAGCATCCGGCTTAGCCGTTTGAACAATTCTATCCCTAAAACTTCAATTGCATTCCAATAAACCATGTAAACTGATGCAGTGGAAGCTTTTGAAATACCCCACCCCCTCCAGTAAACCTGTGTTTTAACAGAGTCAGCCAAACAGAGAAAATATTCAGGCTCATCTCACTATTCTGAACATTTCCAATGTGAATAAGCTACTGAAAATCAGCATTTCAATAAAGTAAGTCCTATTTTACAAAGGAGACTTTGAAAATCTACAGAAAACATTGAAATACAGCACAGCAAGAAAGAACTCTACTTTCAGTATAGGGCAGCGTGAACTAATTGTTTCTCCCATAGACTTCTATAGTGACCCCTACTGCCTGTGACAGTGTGCCTCCCTTTATACACTGTCACTTCACTATCCAGATTTGCTCTAATTTCAAGCTAAAATGTTGATCAAGAAGATGAAATAAGAGAAACACCACCTTACCCAGCACTTTCTACCTCTACAGGATGTTGATAGCCAGCAACTACCTATCCCGCAGAAAAGCGCAGAAGATTTGCTAAAAATCACCTGTCATTAATTTTGGCTCCACAGACCAAATCAAAAATACTTATTTCTTTACAATATCCATAATATCAAACAAAACTGATTTCTACATGTCACTAAAACATCACTTTCAACCTCATGAGCATTATTAACCAATCAAAGAGCACCATGTGACAATAATAGTCCCGAGCTTCCCTGCACCTTTTTGAATTACGCGGTTTCCTATAGGAATTGGTTCCCGGTGCCCTATAGTGCCACCCCTAACTTTTGGAAATCAATTGATTCTGCTTGAATTTAAACTTCAAACTATTTTAAGACAGTTCTCAAGTTTCGCATGTAATTATAATGACCGTATTTCCATGAGCAGTGTGCTAAAGTTGTCGTGTCCTGTTTCTCCAAAGGCAGCCGAGCAACAAAGATTCTGAGAAAAAAGCAAACACTTTACCTACTGCTGATGGAAATACACTCATGACCTCAAGGCTTTCTCCATTCATGTGAAACTTCAAACTGTTGAGCATCTAAAATAAATTAAAACATGAAAAAAATAGCCATTTCTGACATTTCACACCCAATCTTGTAAGTGTACCCCCAAATTTAGGAGAAAAATACACATTTTTCAGCAATTTGGACACCACAGTGTCCCAAAATTGCTAATGCATGCAGTTTTCTACATTCTGATAGAGGCATCTAATGCTAGTCTAGCAAATTAAGGAGCAAAAAAGATTCTGAAGACCCTTTTTACAGTCAGAATTGGTGATAGCAGTTGAGAATACCATGCCGCGCGATAAAATCTCTTTAACGACACAACGAGGTCCCAGGATTTTTTCACTGTGAGGCTTTCCTCCAAGTTTCGAAAGCATCCGGCTTAGCCGTTTGAACAATTCTATCCCTAAAACTTCAATTGCATTCCAATAAACCATGTAAACTGATGCAGTGGAAGCTTTTGAAATACCCCACCCCCTCCAGTAAACCTGTGTTTTAACAGAGTCAGCCAAACAGAGAAAATATTCAGGCTCATCTCACTATTCTGAACATTTCCAATGTGAATAAGCTACTGAAAATCAGCATTTCAATAAAGTAAGTCCTATTTTACAAAGGAGACTTTGAAAATCTACAGAAAACATTGAAATACAGCACAGCAAGAAAGAACTCTACTTTCAGTATAGGGCAGCGTGAACTAATTGTTTCTCCCATAGACTTCTATAGTGACCCCTACTGCCTGTGACAGTGTGCCTCCCTTTATACACTGTCACTTCACTATCCAGATTTGCTCTAATTTCAAGCTAAAATGTTGATCAAGAAGATGAAATAAGAGAAACACCACCTTACCCAGCACTTTCTACCTCTACAGGATGTTGATAGCCAGCAACTACCTATCCCGCAGAAAAGCGCAGAAGATTTGCTAAAAATCACCTGTCATTAATTTTGGCTCCACAGACCAAATCAAAAATACTTATTTCTTTACAATATCCATAATATCAAACAAAACTGATTTCTACATGTCACTAAAACATCACTTTCAACCTCATGAGCATTATTAACCAATCAAAGAGCACCATGTGACAATAATAGTCCCGAGCTTCCCTGCACCTTTTTGAATTACGCGGTTTCCTATAGGAATTGGTTCCCGGTGCCCTATAGTGCCACCCCTAACTTTTGGAAATCAATTGATTCTGCTTGAATTTAAACTTCAAACTATTTTAAGACAGTTCTCAAGTTTCGCATGTAATTATAATGACCGTATTTCCATGAGCAGTGTGCTAAAGTTGTCGTGTCCTGTTTCTCCAAAGGCAGCCGAGCAACAAAGATTCTGAGAAAAAAGCAAACACTTTACCTACTGCTGATGGAAATACACTCATGACCTCAAGGCTTTCTCCATTCATGTGAAACTTCAAACTGTTGAGCATCTAAAATAAATTAAAACATGAAAAAAATAGCCATTTCTGACATTTCACACCCAATCTTGTAAGTGTACCCCCAAATTTAGGAGAAAAATACACATTTTTCAGCAATTTGGACACCACAGTGTCCCAAAATTGCTAATGCATGCAGTTTTCTACATTCTGATAGAGGCATCTAATGCTAGTCTAGCAAATTAAGGAGCAAAAAAGATTCTGAAGACCCTTTTTACAGTCAGAATTGGTGATAGCAGTTGAGAATACCATGCCGCGCGATAAAATCTCTTTAACGACACAACGAGGTCCCAGGATTTTTTCACTGTGAGGCTTTCCTCCAAGTTTCGAAAGCATCCGGCTTAGCCGTTTGAACAATTCTATCCCTAAAACTTCAATTGCATTCCAATAAACCATGTAAACTGATGCAGTGGAAGCTTTTGAAATACCCCACCCCCTCCAGTAAACCTGTGTTTTAACAGAGTCAGCCAAACAGAGAAAATATTCAGGCTCATCTCACTATTCTGAACATTTCCAATGTGAATAAGCTACTGAAAATCAGCATTTCAATAAAGTAAGTCCTATTTTACAAAGGAGACTTTGAAAATCTACAGAAAACATTGAAATACAGCACAGCAAGAAAGAACTCTACTTTCAGTATAGGGCAGCGTGAACTAATTGTTTCTCCCATAGACTTCTATAGTGACCCCTACTGCCTGTGACAGTGTGCCTCCCTTTATACACTGTCACTTCACTATCCAGATTTGCTCTAATTTCAAGCTAAAATGTTGATCAAGAAGATGAAATAAGAGAAACACCACCTTACCCAGCACTTTCTACCTCTACAGGATGTTGATAGCCAGCAACTACCTATCCCGCAGAAAAGCGCAGAAGATTTGCTAAAAATCACCTGTCATTAATTTTGGCTCCACAGACCAAATCAAAAATACTTATTTCTTTACAATATCCATAATATCAAACAAAACTGATTTCTACATGTCACTAAAACATCACTTTCAACCTCATGAGCATTATTAACCAATCAAAGAGCACCATGTGACAATAATAGTCCCGAGCTTCCCTGCACCTTTTTGAATTACGCGGTTTCCTATAGGAATTGGTTCCCGGTGCCCTATAGTGCCACCCCTAACTTTTGGAAATCAATTGATTCTGCTTGAATTTAAACTTCAAACTATTTTAAGACAGTTCTCAAGTTTCGCATGTAATTATAATGACCGTATTTCCATGAGCAGTGTGCTAAAGTTGTCGTGTCCTGTTTCTCCAAAGGCAGCCGAGCAACAAAGATTCTGAGAAAAAAGCAAACACTTTACCTACTGCTGATGGAAATACACTCATGACCTCAAGGCTTTCTCCATTCATGTGAAACTTCAAACTGTTGAGCATCTAAAATAAATTAAAACATGAAAAAAATAGCCATTTCTGACATTTCACACCCAATCTTGTAAGTGTACCCCCAAATTTAGGAGAAAAATACACATTTTTCAGCAATTTGGACACCACAGTGTCCCAAAATTGCTAATGCATGCAGTTTTCTACATTCTGATAGAGGCATCTAATGCTAGTCTAGCAAATTAAGGAGCAAAAAAGATTCTGAAGACCCTTTTTACAGTCAGAATTGGTGATAGCAGTTGAGAATACCATGCCGCGCGATAAAATCTCTTTAACGACACAACGAGGTCCCAGGATTTTTTCACTGTGAGGCTTTCCTCCAAGTTTCGAAAGCATCCGGCTTAGCCGTTTGAACAATTCTATCCCTAAAACTTCAATTGCATTCCAATAAACCATGTAAACTGATGCAGTGGAAGCTTTTGAAATACCCCACCCCCTCCAGTAAACCTGTGTTTTAACAGAGTCAGCCAAACAGAGAAAATATTCAGGCTCATCTCACTATTCTGAACATTTCCAATGTGAATAAGCTACTGAAAATCAGCATTTCAATAAAGTAAGTCCTATTTTACAAAGGAGACTTTGAAAATCTACAGAAAACATTGAAATACAGCACAGCAAGAAAGAACTCTACTTTCAGTATAGGGCAGCGTGAACTAATTGTTTCTCCCATAGACTTCTATAGTGACCCCTACTGCCTGTGACAGTGTGCCTCCCTTTATACACTGTCACTTCACTATCCAGATTTGCTCTAATTTCAAGCTAAAATGTTGATCAAGAAGATGAAATAAGAGAAACACCACCTTACCCAGCACTTTCTACCTCTACAGGATGTTGATAGCCAGCAACTACCTATCCCGCAGAAAAGCGCAGAAGATTTGCTAAAAATCACCTGTCATTAATTTTGGCTCCACAGACCAAATCAAAAATACTTATTTCTTTACAATATCCATAATATCAAACAAAACTGATTTCTACATGTCACTAAAACATCACTTTCAACCTCATGAGCATTATTAACCAATCAAAGAGCACCATGTGACAATAATAGTCCCGAGCTTCCCTGCACCTTTTTGAATTACGCGGTTTCCTATAGGAATTGGTTCCCGGTGCCCTATAGTGCCACCCCTAACTTTTGGAAATCAATTGATTCTGCTTGAATTTAAACTTCAAACTATTTTAAGACAGTTCTCAAGTTTCGCATGTAATTATAATGACCGTATTTCCATGAGCAGTGTGCTAAAGTTGTCGTGTCCTGTTTCTCCAAAGGCAGCCGAGCAACAAAGATTCTGAGAAAAAAGCAAACACTTTACCTACTGCTGATGGAAATACACTCATGACCTCAAGGCTTTCTCCATTCATGTGAAACTTCAAACTGTTGAGCATCTAAAATAAATTAAAACATGAAAAAAATAGCCATTTCTGACATTTCACACCCAATCTTGTAAGTGTACCCCCAAATTTAGGAGAAAAATACACATTTTTCAGCAATTTGGACACCACAGTGTCCCAAAATTGCTAATGCATGCAGTTTTCTACATTCTGATAGAGGCATCTAATGCTAGTCTAGCAAATTAAGGAGCAAAAAAGATTCTGAAGACCCTTTTTACAGTCAGAATTGGTGATAGCAGTTGAGAATACCATGCCGCGCGATAAAATCTCTTTAACGACACAACGAGGTCCCAGGATTTTTTCACTGTGAGGCTTTCCTCCAAGTTTCGAAAGCATCCGGCTTAGCCGTTTGAACAATTCTATCCCTAAAACTTCAATTGCATTCCAATAAACCATGTAAACTGATGCAGTGGAAGCTTTTGAAATACCCCACCCCCTCCAGTAAACCTGTGTTTTAACAGAGTCAGCCAAACAGAGAAAATATTCAGGCTCATCTCACTATTCTGAACATTTCCAATG